>OY856186.1:145012335-145292335 GCA_963693315.1 Diogma glabrata | reverse complement strand
AAAATGAACGACATAAAAACGAAATTAGTCAATTATCTATAATAAAACAAACATTTGAGACTGATTTACTAGCCAAAGATAATGAATTGGAACAAAACGAAGTTCTAATAAAAGCACTTCAGAGTGAGCTCAAAGAATTAAATACGATTAAAATAAATTTAACAAAAGATATAGATGAATATAAAAATAGTTTAATTGATCACGATTCAACGTTTAATCAAATAAAAATCGAATTAACCGAAAGTCATGAAAAAATTAAAAATTTACAAAATGAATTAAATGAAAATCTTAACAAATCGAATATAAAAGTTAATGAAAAATTAAAAGAAATTGAAATTTTGACATTAGAAAATTTTAATCTAAAACAAGAGATTGAGATATTAAAATCGCAGTCATTAGGGAAAGATGAATCGGTAAAAGATTTTCAAATAACCGTTAATGAATTGAAAGAGGTTAAGTTTAAATTGAATTCATTTGAAAATGAGTTAAACGATAAGGTGAGAGAGATTGAAAAATTGAATAAAATTATTGTAGAGTTGAACGGTAAGTTGGATGCGAAGATGATTGATTTTGATAATTTAAACGAGTTGAATTCAAAATTAAAAGTAGAACATGGAGATTTGGAACGAAAACTAAGCTCAAATGAAATCAAATTTAATCAAGTTTTAGAACAGAAATCACTGTTAGAACACGAAATGGAATTTATTCATAACTCTTCATTGGATATCAATTCAGAAATATCACGATTATCTCAAGATTTAAAAACTAAACAATTGCAATTTGATGAACTCTTTGATCAATCGAATGCCATCAAACTTAGTTTAGAAAAACAAATTCATGAACTTCAACAAAGTCTTTTGCAAAAAACCGAAAATCATAATCGTTTAAAGAATGAAATCGATGAGATAACAACGCAAAAAATCGATCGAGAAAACGAATTGAATATTGAGTTGGCGAAGTTCAAAGAAATTTCAGAAAATGAAAAATTAACGTTACAAAGTGAAATTGATACAATCCGAAAACAATTCAAGGAAGAAAAAGAAAAATTATTAAATGAGCTAACTGAAAAATTAAACTACTCGGATAAATTAAAAATTGAAATGAACTTAGCGATAACGAATTTGGAAGAGAATCTAAATCAGTTGAAAAATGAGCTTGAAAGCTCAAAATTAAAAGTTAAAGAAAATGAAGAATTTTACAATCGGGTTATAACGGAATTAAAAATAACCGAAGAAAATTTAAAAATTGAACTAAAAACAATGAAAGAAAATGAGAATCAATTAAAAAACTCATTATCAGAGCTTTCAAACTCATCTGGTAAAGAAAATCTTGAACTAGTAGAGAAATTAAATGAAAAATCAACTTCTATAAAAACTCTTGAGTCAGAATTAAATGAGCTTAAATCTCTTCTCAATCTCCAAACATCAGAATTAAAATCAATCAACGAAAATTTATCAATTGAATTGATGAATAAAAATTCAAAAATAAATGATTTAGAAACAACAGTAACAACGTTATCCGAAGAAAAAACTAAATTTGTAAATTTATATAACGAAACGACACTTAAATTTAAAAATCTCGAAGACGAACAAGTTGATCTTGTTAATAAAAATGTTGAACTACAATTAACAATTACAAATATGATCGAGGAATCATCGAATCTCAAAACACAATATGACACCTCTCAAAAACAAGTATCGGAAAAAGAACAGGAAATATTAGATTTAAGTGATAAAGTCGAAACTTTAACCTCAAATCTTCTTATAAATGAAAACACAATTAAACAATTAAACGATAACATCACACAGCTTACATCATCACTGAATCTCTCCGATGATATCAAACAAGAACTTACGAACAAATCCGAAGAGATTAATCTTAAAAATGAAAATATTGTTAAACTTCAAGAAAATCTCCATGCGTTAGAAATAAATATAACGGAAACAAATTTAAAAAATTTAAAAATTTTAGATGAAAAAGAAAATGAATCTAAATCGTTAACATTAGAATATGAAAATAAAATAAAAGAATTAGAAAAATCTTTTAACGATGTAAATCAAAAATTAATTACTTTAGAGAATGAAAAATCAATGGAGTTGGGTGAGTTAAAAGAACGTTTAAATGAAAATTTGGAGAGCGAAGAGATTTATTCAGAAAAAGTAACGTTATTGGAGCAAACGGAAAAGGAGATGTTAGAAGAAAATCAAAAACTTAAATCGATTGAAAATAAATTAAGTGAAAATTGTAAGAAATTAGAAAAAGAAATTGAACATTTAAAATTCAATTTAAATCAAAAAGATCATCAATTAAGGGTAAGCGATATTTGTAGAATCTTTTTGTTTTTAAACTCTTGCAGAATAAACAAAACCAATTTACAAAATATTCTTATGTTTTTCCAACCTTACTTCGTATTGGCCTTACTCTCAATTCGATAAACGTAATTCCCAATCTCCTTCTGAGTTCGATCACTGATTAGTATGCAAACACACCAGGTTTTATTAAGTATTCAACTCCTTAATTGTTCCACAACAACCGGAAACAATATTACTAACTAGAATATTCTTTCAACAGCTTCAGAAACTCCAACGGTTGATTGTAGAAATTTCCAGTAACACAACGTTCAAAATGATACACAAAATATTTCTACTCAATAACACTTAAAATTTTATTCACAAAAACTAATTTAACAATCACTTTAATAATTTTAACTTTACCGTCGCAGGCTTAAAATAAAACTAATCTAATTTTGCAAAAGGGATTTTCCTTATATACAATTCTGCATAATTCTCGACCATTCGAGGTCACTATTTAGAAACCTTGAGAAAATATTAGAATATAACAAATTGGTTTTTGTATATAGTTGCAAGTTTCCTTTTTGATTTTATATTAAAAAACTATTTTTCAAAATTCAAAACAAATATATTTTTATTTTATTTTAAATATATATTTTAATCTAACTTCTAAAAAACAATTTTAATTTTCTTATTTCTCTTACACGTGTTTCAATCTTTCGATCATCCTCAGAGAGAAAATATTTACAACTTGTACAATTTAGTTGTAAATATTTTCTCTCTGAGGATGATCGAAAGATTGAAACACGTTGTAAGAGAAATAAGAAAATTAAAATTGTTTTTTAGAAGTTAGATTAAAATATATATTTAAAATAAAATAAAAATATATTTGTTTTGAATTTTGAAAAATAGTTTTTTAATGTAAAATCAAAAACGAAACTTGCAACTATATACAAAAACCAATTTGTTATACTATAGTAATTTTAAAGCACTCCAAAACCAAAAATTAAATTTTAGTTTAAATATTAGAATATTCGATTATTTTACGTTATGTTGATTTGATTCATAAAATCATTTATTTTATTTTATGTTGACCCAAGTTCTAACAATACAACAGCAACACTATTCATTTCATTAATTTGTTGTTGTGTTTTGTTATGATTTTTCTGTAATCGTAGCAATATAATTTTTGTAAGGCTTTTAATAGTTCTATTTCCAACTTATTTTTCACCTTATTTTCGGCCATAAATTTTTTGCTTTATTTTATTTAGTACATCCAAGATTTATATGAAGCAAATTTTATGATACTTTGAATGGTTTCAGTCAATATGAGAAGGCTTAGCTTTTGAGGTGTATTGAACAAAATAATTTCTGGGTGTTATATTTAGTGTCGTAGGCTATAGTTATGTTATGCCTAGAAGAGTTCAGTTTTGGTTAATCACTGCTTATCAAACATTTTTTAAGTACAAAATTTTATTACATAGAATATGAAGTTAATCATGTAGGTACGTAAACATGGCTAGTTTTTTTGTTTTTGCACTCGAGCCGAGCATATAGCGAGTCGGAGTTAAACCAAGGAGACAATTTTCAAATCTTGATTGTGCTATCCTTTTCAAATTGAACATCAGATTTATAGAGTTTAATTCTTATTATTTTTTGTCATATGGCTAGGACAAAGCTTTTTGGCAGTTAGAATCTAGTAGTCTTAGAACTTTAAAGCAGATGATTTAGAATACATTCAATTTGTGGAAGCAATTTGCATCATTTTTGGTAACAATGTTACCACAATGCTACAGATAACTATATAATAGATTTGTCATTGCGAACATACTTTTGGCTGAAAAGTACTGTTAACGTATTTCATGATTTGTGAAATTCACAATCTACTCGATCTTTTCTGTAACGAATCACTTCTCAACATTTCAAATAAAACTATCAAAAACGAGATTTTTGTGTGTATGCTTAAAAATTAAACCCACGTTTACTACCTTTTCTTTTTATTGTTTTTGAAAAAAAATTTAAAAAGCATTAAAAGCATTAAACCTGAATTGTCCCTTTATGCTTCTTTCTCTACCAACTGGCTTATGATACCATCACAAATATAAAATTTCTTACCAATACCGAGATATCGGTAATTCCAGCTACTTCTGCTCAGAAGCTCACTGTGAAATCGGACTTTACTTTTATTGCAGCGAATTCTACTACCGTGTCTACTTATAGAACGAAAATTTTAACGTGGAGTTTAGGTCTTCGACGTCGTTCTTCGCTATTCGGTCACTCTTTTATCATCGCCAGTGTCTCTGTTCCGATAATTGGCGCTTACTTTATTCTGGTTAATATACGGTATTCTGGTATTACGGTACGATACGGTATTCTGGTTAATATTAACGGCAACGAATTATTGACCCACTGCCTGATATTTTCACATCTATAGTCACAGCACCTATTTCTACTCCTTCATTATCCGTTCTTATCAATGATAAATTTTCTCGTGAAATAAACGAGCTGTTACACGAGTTCAAAGAATTAACCTTTAATTAACATTCTAAAGAACGACAAACGACCTATTAACTGGTCGGACTCTTCTCTTCAAGCTTTTACAAACTGTAAAAAGCAACTCAGCGATCCAACGATGCTCGTTTACCTTTCTTTAAATCCCCCCAACTCGCTATTATAATCGACAGTTAGTGCTGTCGTTTAACAACTGGTCACCGATTCATGACAGCCTCACAGTTTCTTTGTGGTTAGACTATCCGAAACTTAACAGCGCTACAGCACGTATGATCGTGAACCTTTGGCAGCTTATTTAGCCATTAAACAGTTTCGTTACCTTTTAGAAGGGCGAAATTTTATCCTATTTACGGATCATAAACATTTAGTTTATGCACTGCCGAACAAATCTAGTCCGAGACAATTTAGACATCTGGATTCCAAACATTTACTCCAAGCCAGACATTTATTCCAAAACCGTTTCGTCAAAACGTTTACGTGCAAATGCACAACATTTCTCATTCCGCAATCAATTCTTCTATTAAACTACTGACTGACGCCGTGGTCTGATCATCAATGAAAAAAGATGTCCGGAAAATGACTCATCACTCGAAAGTAGTAACTGTTTACAGTGTTAGAAATCGAAAATTTCACGACACACTCGATCACCCCTACCGCTATCTATAATTATGCTGCAACTTCGAAACAATTTTCCGAAGTTAATTTAGATATTATTTGACCGATGCTTTCATCTGAAGGACAACGGAATTGTGTAACTCAAGATGGCCCGAAGCAATCCCGATTTCAGAAATAACGACTGCAACTATAACCACTGCTGTTTATTCTGGGTGCATATGTCGCTTCGGGATTCCAAATTTCATTGTGACCCATCGAGGGTCTCAATTTGAATCTCAATTATATTATAAAGCTGTTAGGTTTCGAACATCGACGAACCACAAGTTATAATTCTAAATGTAATGGCATGATCGAACGTTTTCATCGAACGCTGAAAGTGGCCATAATATGTCACGATCGACAAGATCGAACATTTACTCTAGCGACTATACTTCTTGGACTGCGTACAGCTTTTCGTAAAGATTATTAATCTGTATCTATAAATCTTTGCGGAATTAATGTATGGATCTACCTTACGCTTGTCGGGACTCTTTTTATTTGAACAAACGACATTGGTTCCACAGTCGGATTTTGTAGCTAACCTCAAGCTACAGTTCATGAATCTCCGACCTGTTACTTCTTCTCGTCACTCTTACGTTTTTGTTTTTAACGATTTGAAAACCTGCTCACACGTTTTCGTCAGAGTAGACACGGTCCGAAAGTCGTTGCAGCAACCCTACGTTGGACCCTATCTCGTCATCAATCGAGATGACAAAACCTTCACTATATAGACATTGGAGGAAGGATGGCCAAAGTTAGTATCGACAGGCGTAAACCCAGATATCAGGATAAAACTAAGTCTGGTCGATCATTGATCAACCATTCACCAATAATATCTAGTTCTCCTCAGCACTGTTCTGCGATACCTGTTTTGAATCCTACGAAACAGGATCACATCTCTAACTCCGAACCTTCTTCAATTTTAATTTCGACCACTCCGATCAAAATTAAAAAAACAGTCCGATTAAAATTACAACCTCAAACTTTTATTGCCAGGTCTACGAATAACGTGTTCACCATCTAAATTACTAACTTCAATTATCAAATTCAAATATAAAATTTTTGTTTACGCAAAAAACTTTTAATGCAAGATTTGCAGTTATTTCCAAATTTATATATTCTTTATTACTACACATCCAAAGCATGTAAACTTTTAACGTGTTATTGCTATATGCCAATAAGGATAAGGGGGTGTATGTGGCGTATTGTCAAACTAAAAATTTAAATATATTTTCAATCAAGTAGTTTTTTAAAATACAAAATTATTTAGTTTTTGTTTTTCAGTTTGATTTATCAAATTCTTTCAAAAAATTGAGTTTTAGAATAAAAAAGTATTAATTTTGATGTTTATTATAAAATGTACTTCTTAATTTTTATCGAAAACACTTTATTTTAATTGTAAACAAAATTCCTTGTTGTAGTATTGCGCAATTGAGTTTTTATTATTGATAAATTAACTAATTTGACTATATTTAATTTATGTGCTCGATCCGATTTCGATTATAACATCATCCTCAGGAGCTTACAAAAAACTTACAAAACTCAGTTTTTTGTAAGCTCCTGAGGATGATAATATAATCGAAATCGGATCGAGCATATAAATTAAATATAGACAAATTAGTTAATTTATCAATAATAAAAACTCAATTGTGAAATTCTACAACAAGGAATTTTATTTACAATTATTCATCATGTTTCGCCAAGTACCAGCGGTAAAATCCATCGAATTTACTTTATTTTAAGTTTAATTATTTAATTAAACTATTACAGTTTATTCAACTTATTGTTCTAATGAAGAAACGTTTAATTATAGGAAGAAGGTTAAAATCTTACTTTTTTTACCTATGAAATAAAGTAATTATTTATTTTTACGGCGGCAGAAAAAGTAAGTCGCCATTTCTTTCCATATTTTTACGATATTTGTTATTTTTTAAAACAAATTGTATAGCAATGACAACAAAAGATAAGAAATTTTGAATTATTGTATAACTATGATAACAAAAAATAACAAATAATTTGATTGGATTATGAAATTTTGAATTGGAGCTTGCTTTGATAAAAAATTTATTTTTCGGCTAACGGCTGTAAAGTTTAACTTTACTGCCGCTGGGGAGTAGCTAAAGTCTTACTTTTTAGCCGGCGGCTGCAAAAGTGACGTCATTTTTACTTTTTCTGCCGGCGGCTGTAAAGTAACTTCCATATTTTTACGGCGGCTGTAAAGTAATTTTCATATTTTTACGGCGGCTGTAAAGTAATTTTCATATTTTTACGGCGGCAGTAAAGTAAAATAAAATGATATTATTAATTTGTTCAAAACAGAATGCATTTCAGTTCATTTTAATGAATAAAAATAAAAAAAAATTAATTTCAGAAAATTTATTACCTAAAACATATTTTTAAAAAATTTGATGCATTAATTTCATATTTTTAAACAAATTTAAACGTTTGCCGAAAAAATAGTGTATTGAATTCGGAGCTAAAGTGACTTTTTGTGTTTCGTCTATAATTGTCGGCCTCCCTACGGTCGGCCGCCAAACTATAGACTCAACACAAAAAGTACGACTTTAGCTCCTAATTCAATAATATACTATTATACAAATTTAAATGGTTTTTACTTTGTGGACGTAATTATGACGGTAATAAATCAATTTTATAAAAATTTTGATGTATTTATTACATATTTAATAAAAAATTTAAACGTTTGTCGAAAAAATAGTGTATATAATTATAATTGTATAAAACTATAGACTCAACACAAAAAGTAGGACTTTAGCTCCTAATTAAATAATGTAGTACTATTTCATAATTAAGGATGTATATGTTAAGTTTGATTTCATCATTTAAACTCGTTTAACAATTGAATAGGAATCTGAAAATTTTATAAATTTAAGCATTGGTCTGAAATAAATGAATTGAGGTCGGAGGGATTAATATATTGGGATTATTTAAGCCAGATAAATAGTTTTGGGGTTGGAGTAAATTTATTTACTCCAACTTATATTTACTTTATAGCGCGAATAACAAGCTATAAAGCCGCCTACCACGATTTTTACATCGGTTTGTCTGTAGTAGTTGCATCCAAATTGACGTAAAATATTTTTTACAATCCAAATTGACGATCGATACATAAAATTTTGGAGTACGGCTTCTTACTGTGCATAACCGCATATTAATTAGACAGAATTCAATGACATGATGATTCACGCGGCGTTGTATGAGGAAGTCAAATCCAAATTCTCCTCCGCTTTGATGACTGCAATAGTAAAGAGTATATTCTTTCGTTGTTTCATGAATTACATTCCTCGCCATCTTAATTCTTGCAATACTGTCATATCCAGTGTATCGGTTTGGTTTGTAAGTTTTTGGAGATCTAATCTTTTAAGTCATCCACGGTCCCATTTTTAAATCGTAGTCGGGGTACAATGAGTTCGAGATAATCCAAGACAGGTGTATGGAGTTCATAACAAATATATTTTTTACGGCAATGGAGTGTTTACCCCAGCCTAAATTTTCGTAAATGGGTCTGTGCTGATTTTTAGGTTTCCAGAAAATCCTTTTTGCACGTTTATATACTGAGCCTCTTGATTTAAGACAGGCACACACTCCAAGCCGCCCCTAAACTAGAAAACGGATGCTAGGGTTACATTAATTTTAAGGAGACAATGACTGCCAATTACTCTGCACCTTTTTACTACATCATCATTCATTCCTATTTCTGATGGCGTTACTTAGGTAAGACAACGTGGACGTAGAATTTGCGCTATCCAACATAGTCTGTGAAGATGCTTACGTTTGTAATGGAGAGCGTTACCAGTGGAAATATCGCATAAAACAGTTTTAAAAGTGGATGGCACAAAACAATGTGGGAAAGGGCGGAATTGAAGTGTGGCACTGGTGTCCATTAATTCCTTTTGTTCATTATATTCGACCTGAGTATCTACAATTTCGACATAATTTTTACATTCTGGTATCGATAGTTGATCGAAACGAGAAAATGTTCCAGTAGCTATATTAAAAATATCAGAGATATGTTGAATATCAGTCTTAAATTGAGTGAAATGCTTGATAGTAGTTCTCGATCATAAATGCTATATTTCTGTTGCGAGTCGTTAAGTTGCACCGAAACGAAACTAAAAGCTGTTCAAAATTCGCCGTCTTTTTTGTTGCACGACAATGCCAACTGCTTTATCAGAAGTGTCAACCATTACTGCTAGTTGGGAGTAAGAACTGTATAGGTTTAAGACAGACTGGCGTCTTCCGATCGTTGATTGACTCGTTTTGGACTCTTCGGAAAGTCGTTGAGAATTGCTTGATTATCACCAGCAAATAGTATGAAACAATGGTAAAAATTCAGGACAATTTTTGATTCCGGATCCCTATGATGTCCGGGAAAGTCAACGTTGGTTTTAGAAAAGTTGCATTTATCAACATTGGTAATGAGACCAGTGAGTGAGGCGTTGCCTAATTAAAGTATTTAGAAGCAATAAAAAGGTGATTTATGTAGATCAAGCAGAAATTAAGAAACCTAAATAACGAAGGCATAAACAGTTGAAAGGACTGCTCAGCTTTTCGTACCACGAAAGTCATTCGGTATATCGCGTAGTGTAAACTTGACATCCGTTTCCAATTGCTGAGTTAAGTACTGCAAGTGAGGAGTAGGATATTTATCTGCAATGGTGATGTTATTAAGAGCACGATAATCACCTCAAGGTCTCCACTCGCCCTTCTATTTAACTAGATGGAGAGGAATGAACCAAGAACTGTTCGACAGTCGTCAAATGTATTGCGCCAACATAATTTAATGAACGTATACGATAGGTGTTAGCCTTAGTTGGAGAGACAGACACCTCTGCACCAGTTTCCATAGATTTGAATAAAAAACTAGATGGAATTGTAACTGGCTGTGATCATTGCTGTCACATGTGGTGAGCCATTTATTTTTTTTAATTCAAAGTTAGGCATGTTTAGTGTTAATTATAATAAATTATAAATTAACATCTCTGAATATCCGAAGATACCATGCCAACTAGGGATTAGGATTATGTTCAAATAAATAAGGTTTCTTTAAGAAATTTACTAACGTTAACTTTAAAATTTTGAGGATTAATGGTATCAGGGAAATATTAGATTTAAAAGACGACTGTCTGATAGAAAGATTTTTAATAGAATGAAAAAATACAATAAACAATATGTTAAAATATCAAAGGAAAGGATAACTTGATATTTTAATATAGAACACAATAATTACTTCAACACTTCCTCTGATTATTGTGTGAGAAGTCCCATCTCGTCGCAAATCGCCTTGATACGTCCTCTGGGTAATGCTTTCGTCATGATGTCTGCTAGTTGTTCATCAGTAGATATTTGTTTAATATCCATTACACCTTCTATGACTTTCTCTCGGATGAAAAAATGTTTGATGGCTATGTGTTTTGTTCTACGATGAAACTCTGGATTTTGAGCTAATCTTACAGCTGCTGAGTTATCAACTTGTAGAACAGGAATCTGCATCAGCTCTACCAGTTCCGAAAATAATCTGCTTAACCAAATTAATTCCTTTGTAGCCTCGTTCGCTGCAACAATTTCGGCCTCTGTAGTTGATGTAGCCACCGTTGCTTGTCTTTGACTAAGCCACGAAATTGCACCGCCTGCGTACTTCACAACCACACCAGAAGTTGATCTACCAGTCTTCATGCAACCACCAAAATCAGCATCACTGAAACACTCCAGAACACCTAAGTTTTCGCCAGACTTGAAAACTAAACCAAGATCTAAGGTGCCCTTAATGTACCGGAAAACTCTCTTGACACGAGAAACATCTTCCATTGATGGATTCTCCAGGAATCTAGAAATATACCCAACGCTGTAAGCCAGATCAGGTCTAGTACCAAGCATAAGATACATCAATGCTCCAACAGCTTGTCTATAAGGAAATTTGTGAGCCTTACTATTCTTCTCAACTATTCCCTTGAGAATTGGTGTTGAAATCGGTTTGCAATCAGAAAAATTAAATCGTTCCATGATTTTCTTGGCATACGACTTTTGACTTATTTTGATATGCGTACCTGCCACCTCGATTTCAAGACCCAAAAAATAGTCAGCTTTCTTCGAGACAATCTTGAACTCAGATTTAAGCTCCTCCATGAAAACTTCTAAATCTGTCAGATTATTTGCTGCTACTAGCCCATCATCAACATAAAGCACCAAGATTAGCTTCTTTCCGTTTTTCTTACGAATATACAAACATGGATCAGCCTTGCTAGCTCTAAATCCTAATTTCGAAAGAAAACATCCAAAACGTTTGTTCCAGCGCCTAGGAGCCTGCTTAAGTCCGTACAAACTTCGCTTCAGCTGACAAACTTTATGGCTGCCATCTTCAAATCCTTCTGGTTGCTTCATGTAAATTACCTCATCAAGCTCTCCATACAAAAACGCTGTAGATACATCAAATTGCATGACATGCATCTGCTCACTTGCTGCAATACTTAAAATGGATCGGACAGTTGCCATCTTCGCTACTGGACTAAATGTTTGATTGTAGTCAATGCCTTGTCGTTGACTAAAGCCTTTTATGACGAGTCTAGCTTTATACTTATCTATGCTGCCATCAGGATTAGTTTTTAAACGAAAAACCCACTTACATGGAATAGCTTTAGCTCCTTTCGGCAAGAATGTCAGATTCCAAGTTTGGTTTTCATTAAGTGAAGAAATTTCCCTGCACATGGCCTCTCTCCAGCTACTACTTTGCTTGCTGCTAATTGCATCTTCAAAACTTTCAGGACTGTCGATTTCACTAACAAATTCTTCTGCAGAAAAAACATATGAATTAAGACGTTCTGGCATTTTCAAATTAGTACGATCTCTCAGATTTGGCTTTGGCGACTCTTCCTCGCTTTCTACTTCAGAGTCCAATCCAGTTTCATTATCATCATCACTTTGGTCATCAGTAAGCGTTGTGTCTTCATCTGGAATTTCATTTTCAGGAAACACACTCTCTGGTTCATAGCTTTGAAATGGTAGCACAAGTTTGTCTTCACAATCTAGAATTTGCTCGTGGAACTGCACATCTCTTGATAATATGACTTTGTTCTCGGCCTTCACATAAATTCGGTAGCGCTCATCACCATCGTATCCAACAAGAAAACCTTTCACAACCTTTTGGTCCATCTTCTTTCGTTTTTGCTTTGGTACGTGAATGTAACAGACAGAACCAATGATGCGCAAATGCTTAATTCTTGGCTTCTTACCCATCCAGGATTCAAAGGGACTAATACCTTCAACTAAAGACTTGGCAGTTCTATTCAGAACATAAATAGCTGAATTGACAAGCTCTGCCCAAATTGCTTCCGGAAATTTAGCTTTTGCATTTGAATACTTAAAAGTTCGAGCCATTTCTACAATAGTGCGGTTGTCTCTCTCACTTCCACCATTTTGTTCAGGAGTATATGGCGCTGTCAGCCTCTGAGTGATTCCATTTTTCTGCAAAATTTCTTTGACATCAGCATTATCGAACTCACCACCATTATCACTCAATAATTCTTTTATTGAGTGACCTTGCATTTTAGCATGAGCTAGCATCTGCTTCAACACAAGTTTAACATCGGACTTTTCTTTTATAATGAAGCCATATCGAAATTTTGTGTAACTATCTTTGAACACTACTAAATATCGTGCCTTCTTGAATGATTCGGCAAAGGGCCCATAAACATCAGTTATGACATTAGTTCTCCAGGACTACATACCTTTTTTCTTGTACCAAAAGGCAGCCTATGGGATTTTCCGTAAATATATGGTTCACAAATACCTCTGCTGTCCAACTTAACATTGATGCATTGGTTCAATCTGCAACTTTTCTTTGACATGACGTTTGTCTTGAAGACCCCATCTTTCATGATATAGTTGTAATGTCGACTGATCTGCAACAGCTACGTTTACTTCAGAACGTTCGGAACGCATCGGCTTAATGACTGCCTTGAACAAAGACCCAGACACTTCTCGGACCCCGTATAACACTGTTTTATCATCAACATCCAGCCAACACTTTGTAGGAGTAGACCTAAATAGGCTCTTAGGATTTCTATCTTGAGCAGCCAGCACAGAAAACAAATTGCGTGAAATATCTGGAACATACCACACATCTTCTAGGGTAAACGTCTCACCGTTCTGATTTATAATCACAATTGAACCTGTTCCAATTGCCTCGAGAGTTTCTCTTCCAGCTGCTTTGATACTACTTGGTTTGTTGAAAACTTGAAAATTCATAAACCAGTCCGGACATTTAGTAATGTGCCTTGTTGCTCCGTTGTCAATCCACCAGTCTGTAGAATTAGACTCAGCTAGATTCACCTCATTGCAAATTGTTACAAGCGACATGTTAGTATCAGTTACATTGCTCTGAACGTTACCTGAAAATATGTTCTTGTTTGGTCTTCCATCAGATATCCATTTCCTGCACTCATTGACCCAATGATCTCTTTTCTTGCAATAATTACAACAGTCATCTTTCTTGGACTTGCTATTATTCTTAGATGTACCCTTTTGTCTCTTTTTCACTGGTCTTGCTACTAGCGCCTCTTGAGCTAATTTCTCACTGTCATTTCGTTTGAAGTTTCTTTCGAACGTAGAAAGCTGCATAGTTAACTCACCAAAAGTCGGTTCATTATCTTTTGATAACATCATCCAGCTTGAGCGAAACATTTCATAACTGCTTGGCAAAATGTGCAAGGTTTTGCAGACTAACATAAGATCGGGTAATTCATTCTCATCTTTTGCCTTAAGTCCGCTGTTAAATTCAACCCACAATCTCCTTAAAATAGCAATGTGTGTCGAAACATCCTGGCCTGGCACCCAACAAAAAGCAAAGAAATCTGTGCAGATTTTGAAAAGTTGATCTTTTGAAGTGGCTTCAAACTGCTTTTTCAACGCTTCCCAAGTCTCACATGCGGTATCTTTGTCCATTACTTTTTGATAAACCTCGTCAGTAATAGTGGTTGTTATCATTGACTTCGCATAGCTATTAGCCTTACGGTAGAAATCGGCCTTTTCTTTAAAACCCTTTAATTGTGCTGCCGTAGCATCAGCTCCTAGCGGTTCTGGTTTTTGTAACTTCCCAACTATTACAACTAAAGCTCCATCGTGATAGTCAAGCAGGTCCCTAATTTTCCTCTTCCAAATTGGCCAATCTGACTCATCCTTCAATGGTTTGATATGCTTTGCTAAATCCATTTCTTATAGTTTAGCGGCTTAAACAATCTTTCAAAATATTTATTCTAATCTAAACAGTGCACCTACTCGTGCCTGGGCCCATAACCTATTAGATTTAAAAGACGACTGTCTGATAGAAAGATTTTTAATAGAATGAAAAAATACAATAAACAATATGTTAAAATATCAAAGGAAAGGATAACTTGATATTTTAATATGGAACACAATAATTATTTCAACAGGAAAGCCCAAGAAGGTAAGGCATTCCAGAGGTGAGAGACTGTTGAAAAAAATCACGTTGAAAGGCGACAGTTCTACACTTTATTTGAACTTTAAATGGAAGGGTCATAACACTTGCTCTGGTACAACGCGATTGGTTTGCTGGTTTAGATAAAATTGACTTTATCGCTGCGGAAGTTCATTCATCCATAATATATTTGCAGAAAATTGTCAGATCAGTAACGTTTTGTCTGTGCTGCAAATAATCAAGCTCTTTAGTAAGAGTTGAGTTGTCAATTAGTTTAACAGCTCTGCGCTGTAAGTAAGCTCCACCCCATATGTGAGAACAGTACTCCATGCAAAGACGTATAAATGATTTGTATATTAATAAAAGCTGTTCATTATTAAAAAACTTACGATATCGTCCCAAAAAGCTCAATTTTTGAACAGCGTTCTTATCTAGGTTAAAAATATGAGAATTCCATTTCAAATTATTTTAACTTCTACTCCTAGAAGTCTTACAAATTCTTTTTCTACAAGATCTTTAGAGTCAAACATTAATGAAAACAGATTAGGTGTGGAAAATTTAGGAAAATGACAAATCTTTGTTTTGTTCATATTGAATTCAACACTGTTAGCAACACCCCAATCCATTATTGTTTTAAGATCAGTGTTTAGGGAATCTATCAATTTTGATCTACAGTTATTAAGCGCTAGCGGTGAATATAATTAAGGGTTTTTGAGACGCATGAAGCGTGCTATCATCAACAAAACTATGAATAGGACTAATTGTTGAATCCAACAAATCGTTAATATAAATAAGAAAGAGAGTTGAACACCTGCATTAGTTAAATAAAAAAACATCCGACGAGACACCATCCACATTAACGCGAAATTTACGCTCAGATATAAAACTCCGTAACCAAGAAATAAGTTGATCGTCTAAGACGTAGCATCTCAATTTGTATGTAAGATTTTTGTGCCATACTTTGCAAATGCTTTGGCAATATCAAGAGCTTCCTCCCTTACGGAACCCGTATTGTGTTTCATTAAGTTGTCATTAGTCATTATATTAAAATTAATATATTTCTCAAAATTTTTAGAAACAACCGATAAAATTGAAAAGAGTCTGTAATTTGTTGGATCAGTTTTGCTACCCTCTTTTGGAACTGGATGTATTTTTTTAATTAGAAAGCGAAGAAGATTGAAAACTGCAAGGCCTACACTTCGGTTCACAACGTTCGGCATTTTGTTGGAAACGGTGATGGTAATAACAGATACCGCCAAAGGATTGTGTTCTAGGTTTTGATCTTGAAAGATTTCGGAAGCGACTAGAATTACTGTAACTGTTCCTGTATCTTCGATTCTTAGATCTACTATTGTTTGGCTGAAACGATTTGGCATTGTTTTGAGTAATTCAAGAGTTGAGACTGAAGTTCATTTTTTTTTATATTTTGGGTTAAGTGATTAAAGAGGGTTATAGACCTGTAATACTTTATGCACGTGTTAACGATAGGAAAGGAAAGTTAAAAGGTTGGTATTTAAGGACTTGGGATAGGACTGGAGCGATAGTGTTGATGTACTGTTGATTTAAAAGTTTGTCGAAAAAATTTAAAGAGGTTTCTGGTGCTGCAGCCCATAAATGGGAGTCGAATTCGAGGATCGGTCGTATATATACCTTATAGACCGTAGTAATTTCAGATGGAGAGAAAAAGCTTTTACAGCGACATAGAAAGCCAAGTCGTTGGGATCCCAATATTGCCACGGAAATAATGTGATCGTGCCATTTCAGTTTGTGATTATCATTATTAGTACCCAATAGTTTAAGTGTAGGTGAGTTTAATAATGGTTACCTGGAAGACGTTGCACTACCACTATACAGTGAGGTTTTATGGAACAAACCGCAAAACTTTGTTTTCATAGAATTAAATGTCACAAGATTTTGTTTACCCCAGTCCATGATAAATACAAGATCTACATCCAAGGATTCAACCATTTTTCTACGATGACAATTAGAAGTTAGACTAGATGGCTGTTTTAAAAAGAATAGGAATGGAAAATAATACTTTCGTCGGCAAAGCTATATATTGGGTTTGTGGTGATAGATAACAAATCTTTGATAAAGATTAGAATAGGGTTGGGATAGAACCGAACCCTGGGGAACACCGGCTTGAATTGGGAATTTATCCGACATGGCACCATCCAGCACTACTCTGATAGATCTTTGGGATAAAAAATCTTCTAACCAACAGATAAAGGTCTTACCGACTCCAAATGAAATTAATTTATTGTTAAGAGCCCGATGCCAAACTCTGTCAAACGTCTTGGATATGTCAAGGGAAATAATATGAGACTCAACAAACTAATGAAATGTTTTACACCATTTCTCTGTGAGGACTGATATGATGTCACCAGTAGACCGTGTTTTGCGAAATCCGTATTGGCGGTCGGGGAGAAGATTATTTTCAAGATATGCCATTAGTTGGTAACTAATAACTTGTTCCTAATAACTGGGTAATGCAATGGAACGATAGATTGACTGAAAGTAAATTTTGTTCATTAATGATTAGATAGGTGGAATGTTCGGCGGATATATACCGGAACCGGAATCATCGACGACAAGTTAGCATCCAAATTTGCCGCAAGTAGATCTGCCTACGCTTTGATTTCCGTTACAGAGTTTCTTTGGTTATGCATTAATGGTAGAATAGAAGATTTGATAAAGTTATTGCCAACCTCTCGGATAAAATTCAAATATGACCGGCTGCCTTTTGTGGTGCGTAAAATTTTGCACTTAGCATTGGAGTTGAAAAAAAATTTAGCTTTCTTAAATATACTATGACAGTTGTTTCTAGCCTCTGATATAAAAGGATCGACTGCTGGGAGATTTATCACTCTTGCATTTGTCAAACGCCAACATTTTGTTGATTTTAACTATAGAACGACCATCAGAAAACCAGGATTTGGACCCATTTCTACTTTTTACAATACTGGTTGGAATAAAAATGTTCATTCCCTGTAGAATAATGAACATGATAAATACAGTTGTAGTCCAAGGTGCACAAGTATCTGCCAGGCGAATCGAAAGGTGTTACAACCTGCGGGCCGGCCGTCACAACCGACGAAATCTAGAAAACCGCTGAACGGATATCAAAAATTTTTGTTTCTAAAAATAAGTTTACTCAATAGGAAGAGCTGAAAGGACGATGTGTTCGATAACTGTACCGGAAGTGTGTCAAAAAATCGTCAAGTGTATCAAAACAAGGAAATTTGCATATTTTTGGCTTAAAAAACATTAACAAACATTCATTTTAAGTGATTCCGGATATAAACATTGAATTTGAAGAAATCTTGATGGTCGGGAGTGGTATGTGATACTAAAAACTAGATTATTGCACTATAAGTTCCTCAAAAAATGTTGTCAAGTGTGTCAAAACAAAGATTTTTATTTATTTTTTACCCAATTTTTCGGAAAAAAATAAAATTAACTATTTGTACGACCTGAAATTTTATTATTATTATTGAGAATTATGGCATTATAAGTTTGTCAAAAAAATGTTGTCAAGTGTGTCAAAAGAAAGATTTTTATTTATTATTTTACCTAATATTTTGGAAAAAAAAAATAAAATTAATTATTTGTATGGCATGAAATTTTATTATTATTATTGAGAATTATGGCATAATAAGTTTGTCAAAAAAATGTTGTCAAGTGTGTTAAAAGAAAGATTTTCATTCCTTTCTTTAGAAAATAATAAGATTAGTTATTTGTATAAAATGATTATTATTATTGAGAATTTTATTGCATTATAAGTTTGTCAAAAAAATATTGTCAAGTATTTCCAAAAAATTAGCTGTTTGTATGACGTAAATGTGGCATGGAAATTTTTGAGCTTGTTATAGTTTTTGAAATATTTTTGGAATTTTGAAAAAAAATTGTATTTTTGATTTTGTAATAATTTATGCATTATTTTTAGAATTTTGGAAAAAGTTTTAATTTTTGGGTTTGTTCTAATTTTTGCAATATTTTTGCAATTTTAAAAGAAATATGAATTTTTGATTTTGTAATATTTTCTCGGAACGCTAGGTGGAGAGGTTTTTGAGTAGTTTGCTGATTGTATCATATTTTCACTAAATTATGTTAATTTATGATCTGTTATGATTTTTTGGCAACGTATTGATGTTTCGTGTTAATTTTGTAATAAATTTCTACACAGAGATAAAATAATACATGCACTTTAACAAAAGGGTTTGTTTGATATACATCGCTGCCCAAAACCAAAAACAATGAACTCATAAAAGTTTTATGCCGAAAACTAGATCAAAATCCTTAACCAAAACCGAATTTTTGATATCTCAGAGATTTCAGCCCCTCCATTAATACTACATAATGATGCTAGGACGTAAAGCTAAGGTATACCTGTTTAGAAATTTAATACAAAACTAACACGAAACATCAAAACGTTGCCGGAAAATCATAACACATCATATATTATCATAATTTAGTGAAAAGATAATACAATCAGCAAACTACTCAAAAACCTCTCCATTTAGCGTTTCGAGAAATATTACAAAATCAAAAATTCATTTTTCTTTAAAGATTCCAATAATATTGTAAAAATTAATTAATATCAAACCTTTTTCAAAATTCTAAATATATTCCAAAAATTAAAATAAAATCAAATATTTAAACTTTTTCTAAATTCTAATAATATTCCAAAAATTCTTAAAAATTCAAAAATTGAAACTTTTCCAAAATTCTACAAATATTGCAAAAATTATAACAATATCAAAAATTAAAACTTTTTCAAAAAATTCTAAAAATATTGCAAAAATTAGTACAAAATCAAAAATACAAACTTTTTTCAAAAAATATTTCAATAACTATAAAAAGTTCAAAAATTTTCCATGCCGCATTTTCGTAATACAAACAGTTAAGTTTTTTGACATACTTGACAACATTTTTTTAACAAACTTATAATGCCATAATCCACAATAATAATAATAAAATTTCAGGTCGTGCAAATAATTAATTTTATTATTTTCCGAAAAATTGGGTAAAAAAATAAATAAAAATCTTTCTTTTGACACACTTGACAAACTTTATGGCACCATAATTCTCAATAATAATAATAAAATTTCAGGTCATACAAATAATTAATTTTATTTTTTTCCGAAAAATTGGTTAAAAAAATAAATAAAAATCTTTCTTTTGACACACTTGACAACATTTTTTGAGGAACTTATAATGCAATAATCTAGTTTTTGGTATCACATACCACTCCCGACCATCAAGATTTCTTCAAATTCAATGTTTATATCCGGAATCACTTAAAATGAACGTTTTTTAAGCCAAAAATATGCAAATTTCCTTGTTTTGACACACTTGACGGTTTTTTGACACACTTCCGGTACAGTTATCGAACACGTCGTCCTTTCAGCTCTTCCCATTGAGTAAACTTATTTTTGGAAACAAACATTTTTGATATCCGTTCAGCGGTTTTCTAGATTTCGTCGGTTGTGACGGCCGGCCCGCAGGTTGTTGCACCTTTCGATTCGTCTGGCAGATACTTGTGCACCTCAAAATCGCCTGTCAATTTTATTTTGTACTCTACAATAAGTGAGCTAAATCATATAAAAATTTCAAGCTTACAGGAGGAAGTTTTTTTTTAATTTTTTTTACATTTTCAAACATATAGGGGATGATGATGTGCACGGCTGATGCCTGCCAGGTTGTGGTTTCCGTACTTCACATTTCATGAACTATCACTAAAAAAAATCTAGCCTTACAGAACGACCGTTACCCAAACGGTTCACTAGCTCTCAGTCTATTGTTTGGTTAATATTTTTGTTCTGCAGAAATAAACGCTAGTCGATTTCGTTGTAAAATTTATTAACTTTCGAGGAGCAGACAATTTTAGACTCGAGAACTTATTTCGAAATAGACCGAAACTACACAGTGGTCTGATCGGCCAAGAGGAGCATCGACTGAGCAAGTATATTTAGCAGAATGTGTTGTCATGAAAAGATCAAGTAGATTAGAAGAAATGGCTGGCTATGTTAGGAATATGGGTTGGGCTATCTACGAGTTGTACGAGTTGGGCTATCTACGAGCTGATTGGAATTAGCAAGAAATTTAGCATATTGACCTTCTAAAGATGTTTTGGTTGAGAAACGTGCTAATTGAAATCACCTGCTCATATAATTTCTGTATTAGGTGCTGTGATGTCATCGATTGTTTCTGTAAGAGAATTTAATGCTTCCAGGGTTTGATTATGGTGGTAAGTAGGATTACGGTATAATAACACATATATAGATGTCGTGTTTATTTGTGACGATTTTGAGCCAGATAAAGCAGAATTCAGAAACACTACTTGTTTCATACTGGAAGAACCTTGTATATTTAACATCGTTGCGAACATTACACCACAGTGTTCATAAAATCCAAGTTCTGGAGAATAATTGTTATAGCTGAATCGTCTAGCGCAAGTAAATAAGGTTTCTTTTGGTTGAGATGGTATTAGATGCTAAGAGAGTTTTTTGAGAGACCGTAATCGATGTTAGTGGAATCAATTTGGAGTAAGGAGTAGGCATTGTATTGAAATTAATAATGGTTAAGACTTAAGTTAAAGATTAATAGAGGAAATAATAAAAACCAAAACCATAAGGGACAGATAGGGTAACAGAACAATAGGCCGCAAAGATAAGATTGGCATAGGACGTAAACAATTTTGCAGTTCTGTTTGTTCTCACTATTCCACCGGCAATGGTAACAGACAGAAAAGAGAAACCTATAATTGTAAGTTGTTGATTGATTGAATGGAGTTTATTAATTGGATTGCTACCTAGTATGGTATTTATTATAAATAAGAGATACTAGATTACTTTCAATTTAGTTGTATCAATCAATGAAAATAAAAAAGAGAGAAAAACGGGAAAGATAACTTTAATATGAATTATGTGAATTTTGTATTGTTGTATGTTTATATATATAGTAGGAAACGGACAAATAGAAATGCCGTTACAGTTTCACTTTTATACATTAATTGATTTTGGGTTTTGTTCAAAATATTATTATATTTGTTTTTTTTTTAAACTTTAGATTTAAAAAAGACAAACACATATTTTAAAATACACGAAACTCTTTTTAGAACATCACTAAAAAATTTAACACAACATAAGGTTGTACTAAAGGTTTTTATGTTGGAACTTCTAAAAGGGTTTCTGGGTCACCGTACACACTTCTTCTTTTTCTAAAAACTACTAACTATCCTCCCAAGCACAAACGTAGAACTTCCAACTAATTCAGTAAATTATTTGTGATATAACATCACTCCGCTGGAAAATCTCCCATCAAGAATATAAGAACTGAATCTAAAAAATTATGAGTAACTAATGGTCACTATATTCTTGATGGGAGATTTTCCATCGGAGTGATTTTATATCACAAATAATTTACTGAATTAATTGTTGATTATGTGTCAATAGACACAAGTGAAGACTAGTCATCTTCTTCTCGCCGATACGCGCTTGTTATTCAATACTAGTATGTCTAGAGCATAACAAAACAGTGATCACTAGAGAAACTAATTGACTAAACCTGAATTTATTAAATATATGTTTGTTTTTTTATACTTCGCTAGAAACGTATCCTAATTTTTGGTTTATATGGTTTATATGGTTGACATTTTTTTGGTAGTTTATCTAGTCGGCTAGCCCTGATGAGAATGATAAACTTTTTTACAGTTTAAAATTTTCTCATTGGGTCGAAACTAGATCGGCCGAAAATTGTATGGATTGCAAAAAGTTTCATAATTTGGACCATAATTTTTTAGAGTCAGTTCTTATATTCTTGTTGGGAGATTTTCCATCAGAGTGATGTTATATCACAAATAATTTACTGAATTAATTGTTGATTATGTGTCAATAGACACAAGTGAAGACTAGTCATCTTCTTCTCGCCGATACGAGCTTGTTATTCAATACAAGTATGGCTAGAGTATAACAAAACAGTGATCACTAGAGAAACTAATTGACTAAACCTGAATCTATTAAATATATGTTTATGTAAATTTTTTGTTTTCTTATACTTCGCTGGAAATGTAACCTAATTTTTGGTTTATATTAGCGTTGACATTTTTTGGTAGTTTATCTAGTCGGCTAGCCCTGCCTTGATGAGAACGATAAACTTTTTTAAAGTTTAAAATTTTCTCATTGGTTCGAAACTAGATCGGTCGAAAATTGTATGGATTGCAAAAAGTTTCATACTTTGTTGCACCGTAATTTTTTAGATTCAGTTCGTATAACTTTCTCTCGAACAAAACCTAAAGTTAAACTATAATTATTAATTTCTATTCTTAAATTTTAGGTAACCAAAGATAAAGTACTTCAACAAAATAATACCACATTTGAAGATGATACTGCAGCTCAAATAGCATTTTTAAATTCAATAATAGCGGATATGCAAAAGAAGAATGAAAATCTAACCTCAAAAGTAGCGCTCCTTGAAAATGGTATTACAGTATTTAGTGAAAATCAAAATAAAAATCAATTTGAATTGCCGGGCCGTCGGAAACCAGCACCACGTTTATTTTGTGATATATGTGATGAATTTGATGCGCATGATACTGAAGACTGTCCATTACAATGTTCAGATAGTCCTCCATCAAACCTATTAACAAAAGATCCAAATATTGAACGCACAATACCACCACCACGAAAATATTGCGAACAATGTGAGGTGTTTGGACATGAGTTTGGGCGATGTGATAATGATGAAACGTATTAAATCAACAAAAGAAATCATTTACCTAAAAATCCACAAAAAAATTATATATTTTTGTTACCAAAATATTATTTTGTATCCTATTAGTTATATACCGTTATTATTTATTGTTCAGGGAATTAACAAGTGGGACAAAAGTGCCAATTTTTAAGACAATTATTTTTTATTTTTGAAGGCATCTAAAATAAATCTATAAATAGAAAATTGTAGGAATAGGATTTTATAAGATTATAATAATTAAATTTTTGCGGTGCTAAAACTAAAGATTTAATTATGTCGTGTTCTTTGGCTTGATCGAAAAAAGATTGATTTATTTGCTTGCCAACGAACAGCTTAAAATAAATCAATCTACTTTTGTAAATGTAGTAGTAAATTGTTTTGACTTTTTGTTCTATCAGTTGATATGTTTGGTTATGTTTACATTTGAAAATGATAGATTTTACGTTTTATCATTTTATTTGTAATAACTTTATTATTAATTAGTAATTTAAATAATAATAAATTATTTTTAAACAAAATAATAATAATAGTTAAATTGGCGGGTTTTTTTGTTTACATAAATTTGACAATTAAAAATTATATATCAATGTATTTGTAAAATCTACCAAAAAATCTAGATTTTTAAAACTTGATCTAGATCAGAAAATAAATCAATCTTTTTTTGCCAAAGAACACAAACTGACAGCTAATTTGATCTGACAGCTAATTTTTTTGATCTCAGATCAAGTTTTTTTGATCTCAGATCAATTTTTTTTTGCCAAAGAACACGACATTAATTTTAACTTTATACTAAAAAACAATTTTCTTTTTATCTTTCAACTGTCAAAAAATATGGCTGCTCAAATTATAGTAACTATATTTTGCTATAAAAATAACATATCCTTAAAATTTTTATCAATCGAACTTTTTGGAACACAAACCTAATTTTACTTTCCGAAATAATAACTCTGAAGTAGGTTGCAGTTCAAATTCAAAATATGTATTTTCAATTATATTTATTTTGAAATAAAAATTATAGATTATATCTAAAGCAACATAAATCACTTTCTATTTTTTTTTATTAATTAGTAAGACATGTTTAGCACACTAAATTTGAAATATTCATTATTCAGATTCTTCGAATATCCGAAGATACCATATCAACTAGAAAGGAAGATGGGGAAAATGAAAGGAATACGTGGATATGGGAATAACTATACTAATTTTTTTTTTCTACCAGCCGATCTGAAAATTTATTTAATTAAAACAATATTTTCCATTCTCTCGCACTTTTTCAGCTAATGGCTGAAAAAGAGCGAGAAAAGGAAAAGGATTTCATTTTAAAAAACGTTTATTTTCTTAAAAATAGTTTTAACTTAGTCACCACCCTCTTTTTTCTCCTTAATAGCATCATGAAAACGTTCTTCGATCAAAGATAATTCAGCCAATAGATCTGTAATTGCATTTACAAATGCATCTTGAGGAGAATAATCTGGAGCTGTTTGGATTCTGATAACGAATTTATGTTCTAAGGGATGAGGTAGCTTATAACCGGCAAACAAAACTTTTGGATCTTTTAAAAGTTGACTGGGCAAAAAGATTAAATTATTAAAATATTTAGTTAATGTAGCTAATTATTTTACTTTCTGATCATGTTTCCTAATGTGTGATCTTCTTTATTGACGGTAAATATAGCAGCATTTGTCACCTTCGTATCTAATTCTTTAATTACTCTTGAAATACAAATAGATTTTATGAAATACAAATAGATGAAATTATTACATTCTTTTTCTTACTTTTTTTCCCCTTCATGAAGAAGAAATGACTCGAATGTCGGTGGCGCATTCATATTAACAAAATTAAAATGATCTTACCTAAACAAATTGTCAAAGTCAAACTATTAAACTAAACGTCAAACGACAAAGTACAAACGCAAATCTCGACAAAGCTATTGTACGGCAAGTATTATAACTACAAAATATCAATATATAACAGTTCGAACAGTTATAAGCAACAATTTGTTATAAAGACCGATTTAAACACACAGTTTAATTGCACAATAAAACTTGTGACGTCGTTACGAAGAAAAATTTAGAATGCATTTTGGGGATTTTTACAACACAGCTACAATATTTTCTTCAGTTTTTTAATTGAAGAAATATTTTGTGGTTATTCAGGGTTATTTTTTCTACTTTTTGATGTTGTTTTCTTCTTATTTTTATTTGTTTCGGTTTGATGTTGGTAATTGTCGTATAATTTTTTTAAGGAAGAATAAATTTATGGTTTTTCAATATGTATTTTTTGTTGTTTTAGATTTTGGAATGAAAATAAATGAAAAAATAATTGAAGGTTTGTTTCTTCAGTTTTTGACACAATATTTCGTTAAAAAAAATCTTCAATTATATTGTACGATTTAGCGTAGGTCTGTAGCATACTTAAGTGCGCATGCTCAAAATATGTGTGCACTGTTAGGAGTTTCCACAAAAATAATTTTATAAATAAAATTTAGTTACAATTTCAATAAATATTTAATTTTGGGAAATAGATTCACAATGAAACTGGAGAAAGAAAATTGAATTCTAATTATTTTACAAAATCCTTCCAAAACATTATGTAAACCAATACCATCAACAAAAAATATACTAAAACCAAAACCTCAATTCATCTAACTTCACACTTTTTCTTCTTTTCCATGGAGATTCAATTAAAAAAACTTTTTATCACTTCATTTGTAAATTTGTGTTCGTGTGACAACGATAGGTAATGTAAATTCTAATAAAAAAGAAAATTTGCAAAATTTGTTCAATTAAACAAAACTCTGTTTTATTATTTTAATAAATTTGTGCATTTAATTATTATCTTAAAACAAACATAAAGGTGTCATGTATAAATTTCCTCGTTTAAAATAACTCAACACAAGAAGTCCCACCCATAAAAGTAGAAAAAATAGTATTTTTATTTAAATCATTATTTTATTCAATTTTTATAATACATATATATATTAATTAAAAAAATATTAAAATGTGTAAGTTATTTTGAAATAAAATTAAAAAAAAAAATTTGGAATAAAATTAAAAGAAAAAAATTTATTAATTTTGTGTTTATTTATTTCAAAAAAGTGTCAAATTTTAATATATTTATCTCTCTCTCATTGTATATATGAGACTGACGTAAAAGTGCGCGTCGTCAAAATAATATAATTAATGTTATTTTAGTTTATTTAAATTATATATGTATATTTAGTTTAGAAAATATAAATTTACATATTTTTATTATTCAAAGAGAAAACAAAATTGCTTATTAAATATATAATTCTATTTAATTTAGAATTATTAAAAGTCAAAAGTGGATGGATTTTGTTAGTGTAAAAAAAAATTCAGGTGAACTTTTGATAAAAAAGGGAATAAAAGCCAAGGTGTGTAATTTTTTTAAGGGCATTAATATTAAAAAGTTTCAATATATATATATTCTAAACATAATAATAAACAAACAAAAAATATTTAAAAAAATGGCGGAAGCCTGTAATAATGGTGTCGTGAATACAAATCCAAATGCTGAAGTAATTCGTGGTCAACTTTTTGAAGTTGGTCCGAGGTATACAAATCTGACGTATATTGGAGAAGGTGCATATGGAATGGTTGTGTAAGTAGTTTTTTTTAATTTTTGAAAATACATTTGTGTGTTTGATTGATGAAGAATCGCCGAGCGAGAGATTTTGGTCCTTATTGGTCCTGTTAGTTATAAACGAAATCGATTAATAGAATTTTGCAATAATGGTTCATGCCAATTTTATTTATATTTTAGTAGAGTTCATATCAGTTTTACTAACTAACCGGTTATCCGATTATTCAAGGGATAATGAACGGACTTACGAAGAGAATTGTATTTAGAGCAAGGTGTTTTATTATGATTATGGCTACCTGACTGATGGAGCCAAGCCAATAACAGGTTGCAGTCCATGTAATGGAATACGAGTTTTAATACTGTTAGACTGCCATCTCGCTTATACGCGTCTGTCAACAAATTGGATTCCGGTGCAAAAACAGTGGCACTGGGTTCTGACATTTGGGGCCCTATTCCCGAACACATAAATGCGAATTTTGACAATATTGTGAAGTTTGTATTATATAACATTAAACTGTAACGGTAACGATTTACAACAAAAGATTTTCACAATATTGTCTAAATTGAGTTTAGACAATATTGTGAAATTCGTTTTCCGGAAAATCGTTACCGTTACTGTTTAATGTTATGCTATACACACTTCACAATATTGTCAAAATTCACATTTATGTGTTCGGGAATAAGGCCCCTGATTTTGATGCCTTGAAAAGACGTCCAAACTAGACGGCCAATGTCGAGACCAAGTACAGCAAGCGAAAATTTAGAAGGGATTTTGACGGTGAATGGAGTGGAGTCTTGATTTCGAAAATGGTCGGTTGGCTATCTAAAGTAGTTATCAGATATACACTTAGCAACGGTCTTGCATTGTTTTTTTTAGATCTTCTGAGTGGTTGCAATAAATAAAGAGCGGCAGTCTCAAAGTTTGCTTTGCTATGTCATCTTCAAGAGGTTTAATCCAGATATGATTCATCAAACCCAGGGTTACCAGATTTTGAAATGACAAAGTCGGGACACAAAAGTTTTAAGGCTAAAAAAAATTGTTTTCAGTGAATATTTTAATACTCTATGTATGTAAATGATACACAAAATAAAATGGAAGAGGTCCATAACAAAAGGCTACATTTCCATTATTACATTTTTCTTACGCAGTTTAGGAAATTTTTTTTTTTTTTAATTTTACTTTTTTATTACTGAAACATTATAAAAGTACATAGAAAACAAAAATATTTTTTATGTAACAAATTTTTACCTAAGAGGTCTTTAATTAAAGTAGACCTATTCTAGGAAATTACCAACTTAAAACTAGCTCTAATAGGAATAACCAGATACAAAGTGGGATACAAAATTAAGAGAAGAAGGATTTATAGAGAGATAAACAGTAATGATATATTATTCAAACCTAAATTTCCTCTAACATGTTAATGAATAAGAGACGAACTAGTAATTAGCTACTTAAAATTTATGTAATTACAAAATGATTAATCATGTGTTCCATTGACGAATTCCTCGAATTATTTAATTATATCATTACATTGATTATATCGTGTCTAAAGCAAGCTCTATTCCACAAAGACGAAAAACAATTCTAATTTAAGCATAGATAAATTTTCGAGTTTTCGATCTAATTCATAATTGGAACCGATCTAAGTACACAATTTAATGTAGCGTTTTCGTGTGGACGTCCACAATTGTATGTGGATATTTTATTAGAAGTTCCTCTGTCACAAATTTTTAAATATTTGGCAACCGATTTTCTTCACCATAAGCACGGTACGCCTTCTATATTTTCTAGCACACGTACGATTTTTGCCGTTCGTTGGGCATTAAACTTAACATTCTTTCTTCAAACGCGTTAAAATTCGTAATCGAGCAAATGAAACAAACAATTTTTTAGAAATTAAATGAAAATTTTATAAAAATTCTACCAATTTCTTATCTATTAGAGGTATGTTTTTTTTCATGTCGAAAACAAAAGTTTTTAATTTGACGTTTGGTAAAGCCATATCTGTTACTCGAATTGTAAAACGTTTTTCAATAGCATCTATACGGTATCAACAATCTATAACAGACATATTGCATTATTTTTGGACAAGAATGTTTTAGTTTGTTGACCCCTCATCAAAATTTCATCTATGTGTGTTTATTGTAGGTTGAATTTAATTCGCAATGTGGGACTTTTTGAAGAAAGTCGGGACGCGGGAATCAATGTTAAAAATCGAACAGTCCCGACGAAATGGGGCGTATGGTAACCCTGAATTCAAGCCTATGGTACGAAATCGAAGTGACAGCCTTTGTAGAGTACCTGCTCCTCTTGGTGTCAGAATTAGTCTAACTCATTTTCCCAGGACTTTGTTGTAATTCCTCATTCATCTTTAACAAACTGTGTTTAACAATGTTACAAATTGGAAAGGTAAATGCCATTCTTAAGAATAATTATAAGATATTTTGAGGTCAGGCAATGTGGTCCACTTTTTCGAGTATTTCTTTCATGAGTTTGGAAGATATGTTTAGTCATTTACTGATGACTGATGTATCTCTATGTATGAATAGTCGTGTTTGTGACAGCTGATTTAATTATGACGAGCTTAAGGGGATCAACTTAAATGATTCAAATATCGAAAACTAGAGAAAAAAAATAACTAACAATAAAAACAATTATCAGCTTTGACTTTCGTCGACGAAAAGAAGGAATCTGGCATAGAATGATCGAAACTAGCACAAGTTGTGAAGGTAATTAATATTAATAAGGCGAGGTATTAGAACTCCGTGGAGAAGGATTGAAAATAAACCGTGGTAAATTTACAAGAAAAAGAGAAAATTGTATCTGGTTTTTGTATCTGTACCGATCCTGTTAACACAAACCGTTTTATCAAATATTAGTCAAACGAACAAACGTTTGTCAGTTACACTGACCACACGAAAAGTGATATTTTGGATTTTTCTAAAGGACGCATCATTAAAGTTGTATTTATAGTAGATTGACAGTTCAATCAACGGTATTGCCTTTCTCTGCATAGTTTCTTGTCATTTTATTGTAAAATTAAATTACAGTTACAATTTTATTTAGTTCTAAATTGATGAATATCACAATCATTTCTAGTTTATAAAAACTAAGATGCAAATCAAACATATAATCATCTTGTGTAAATATTGTTACGATTGCAGAAAAATCTATACGATTACAGAAAATCCAGATGATTACGGTCACTTCTAGGAAAATCAAACCAACAATGAACAAAATACTACAACAAATTAATGAAATGAAGAGTGTTGATGTTGTACTTCTTAGAACTTGGGTCGACAATGAATAAAATTGAATGATTTTATGAATCAAATCCGCATAACGTAAATTAATCGAATATTCTACTATTTTCTCAAGGTTTCTAAAAAGTGACCTCGAGTTTTCTAGAACTTGAGCAGAATGGTATATAAGCGGTTGCCTGTTGTAAATTGGAGTTAGTTTTATTTTAAACCTGCGATAGCGATAGTGAAGTTAAAATTATAAAAGTAGAATTAACTGTAACCTGTCTACTAAGCAGCTCTGGTTGGAGCTGAAGGGGATGGGTGCTTGTGGTAATACGAGCACCCCTTGTAATTTAGATCCTGATCTGATCAATGATGCATTCGTTGATTATGGTAGCTCTTATGTTCCAACTAAGAACTTCTCTATCTTCGGCTCTCCAGCTGGTGGCTTTTAGTTCGGTTTCCGTAATGTCAACCATGACTTGAATTGCTCTCGGCATACTCGTCTATAACATCAAAATCAACTGGTTGTGATCAGGTGGATGTGCGTTTTGTACAACTCATGCCTTATATATATGTTACGCATATTATTAACACATGCTTGATGACGTCGTCTTTTCGGTAGATGACTACCGTCCTCTAACTTCGGTAGATGACTACCGTTCTATTAGTATTTTACCTGTGCTCTATAAGATTCTTGAAAAGCTTATGTGTAATCAAATTCTTGATCATCTAGATCGCCATAAGCTGCTCACGGACAAACAATCAGGTTTCCGGAAGAATCATAGTTCTGTTACTATTGTCGCCGGTCTTATTGGGGAAATTTGTGAACATAGTGATATGTTGTTGTCGTTTATTCTGGTCCTGCTTGATTTCTCCAAAGCATTCAATAATGTAGACTTCTCGGTGCTTTGCTCTAAACTAAACTGTTATTTTATGTTTAGTAATTCAGCCCTTGAGATGATATGGAGTTATCTTACCCCAAGATATCAATTGGTAAGACTGATGTGGGATCTTCTAATTTCCGTGAACTCTTCTCTGTGGTACCGCAGGGCTCTATTTTGGGTTCTCTATTGTTCTGTATGTATGTTAATGACCTGGAGAAAAGTGTGAAGTTCTCCTCAACCAGAATGTATGCTGATGACATCCAGTTATGTATGGCTGTACCTAAGAACCAGGCTGATTTAGCGGTTAACAAAATTAATGATGACCTACAGACCATATATGATTGGTCTGTCAATAATCGGCTTCTACTTAATGCTGGTAAAACCAAAGCTATTTTAATAAATGGTAATTCTGAGTTGATTCATATCCCAATAAAAATTAATGGTGTTATAATTCCTTTCGTAAGTGAGGTGAATAACCTGGGCATAGTTTTTAACAGCAATCTTAAGTGGAGTAGCCATATTGATAGAACGATTGGCAAGGTCTATTCTGGTCTTAGACTCCTATGGGCTAATGCTCGTCTACTTCCAACTAACCTCCGTCTTATGCTTGTTAGATCCTTGCTAGTTCCTATCATTACGTATGGAGATGTCTTATTTTGCAAACTGGATAAGTCTAGTGAGCGGAACCTTAGGGTGGCTTTTATCGACTGTGCGAGATTCGTTTACAATGTCAGAAGAAATGATCGTATCTCTATCTCTCCTAAAGCCTTTACAATTCTCAACTGCAATTTGACCGACTATCTGAAATTCAGACTTTCTATCTTTATGCACCATATCAAGGCGGGGGTGTTGCCGCGGTATTTGGCTTCAAGAGTGATCGTTTCATCCAGTACACGTAATAATAATTTTATCATTCCTAAACACAGCTCTGCGTGTGTGGCTTCTCAAATATGGGTGCATGGACCTAGAACATTCAATTCCATAAGGCCAGAAGCCTAAACTTCTAGATTTTTTCCTTTTGTATAAATGTTTTTGAATTGTCTTCAAAGTGGATAGTGCAAACTATACATAATAGTTATAACTTATAACTAAACAAAGTCATGTAATTTTGCCAGGATTTATTTGGATTTGTTAAGATTTATTAATTTTAAAATATTAATCAAAATGTTTGCAACAGTTTATAATAGCATTGGGTAATAACTCTTTATTTTTAATTTGTATTATTTTTACGATTAAACAAGTATTATAAAGCAAGTGATTTTTAAATTAGGTTTGGTGAATAAAGTTTTAAGTGTTATTGAGAAGAAATATTTTGTGTATAATTTTGAACGTTGTGAATTTCTACAATAAACCGTTGGAGTTTCGAAGCTGTTGGGGATTGGGGATTGCGTTTATCGAATTGTGAGTAAGGCCAATTCGAAATAAGGTTGGAAAAACGTAACAATATACTTACTAGCAGAACATCAGACAGAAATATATATAAGCAGCAATGCAAAATTATTTTATGCCTCTTATATGAACGAAGTCCAGTTGTTGTTAACTTAACATTATATTCAGAAAACGGACAACACGTTTTTTCACAGCTGCAAAAATGTAAAAATTCCTGAACCCACTGGTTACAGTACAACGATGATTGTTTTCTTCACTGTTAGTTATGACAAAATTATGCGTTTGTGTAAATACTGCTTTATTCGAAAATGTTTACGAATTACATTTGGAATGGCAGTAGAAAAGTATTTGAACGACCCCAATTCAGTGATCGACAGACCACTATATTCATACTGTCCGCAATACATCCCAATCTGCTGCTTCGTTTACAAAATTGCATCGTGAACAAAATTACGACACGAGTGACCTTTAAGGGTGAACACCACGGGACAAGGGTAATCAGCAAACTGCCAATAACAGGATAGGAGGAACATTCTTCTCTTAGATACATCAAGAGGAACTGAAAAAACGTTTCTTATTAGATTGATTCTGACAGGAATTCAATCCCAAAATGACATTGTTTCAGCTCGTGCATCAACCGAAATAGCTGTGATATTGCTATTAAGTATTCCAATTCAGCGATCGACACTATTAGACGAAATAAATGTTTGCCTGAAGATCTCTATGGCGACACGTAGAGACATTAAAATGACCTACATATAATGGGCGTTCAGCACCAAATTGATCGATCAGCTGAGATATTCTGACATCAATGGTAATTAAAATAACAAGCTGCCGGTTGATCTAAATTTAGGAAAAAATTACACTGGTTCATAACTTCTACAATTTGGTGAAGCCAAAAGGAGAGTATTTTGAAAAATTATTCCCAAATTTTTTAACTAATTATACGAATCACGATTGGAGAGAATATGAGCTCTTCTTGAGACCAAAAACAAAGATGTTTATGAATTCAGTATTATCCAATTCACAGTATTATCCAATAAGTCCGTCAACACTCCCATGGAAGCAAATGAAGCGGTTAGTTTTCCAACAGAATTATTTTAATGCACTCGATTCGCTCGAATTCACTTGATCTGCCAGGAATGCCACACCACGTACTGCAAATGAAAATTGGTGTTCATATTATCATGTTGCAACCAGCCAAAACTTTGCAGCGGCACGAGGCTTGCAGTTAAAAAATATAATACACAAGACATTTAAACTTTTCGTCGAGATTGTTGTGATGGTCCTTGGTCCAAAATTCTTGTGAGTATTTTTGGGTCGTAGACCCAACCATCTTTAGAAGCCCCCACTTGGACAAGAAGAAATGAACGGACTTGAACTTAACTTGGAAATGAATACAAAACTAAACATCTGTACTGACAACGTGCTCCTTGCTACAGTTAAAAATCTGACATTGCTGGGAGTGACATACGACCCACTACTAAGGTTCAATGCCCACGCACAATGTAAACATGAAGTTGAAAAGCAGAAAATATGTATTGAAAGCGCTAGCTGGAAGTTCACGGGGCAAGTACAAAAACACAATTATCACAACTTACAAAGTTATAGGTGGAGCCATTCCAAACTACGCAGCACCTATATGGACGCCTCAAGTTTCTGATACGCACTGGGAGAAGATGCAAACCTCACAAAACGCAGCTTTGAGAAACGCAACTGGATGCAACCTTATGGCTCATAGAGACCACCTACATGAAGAATGTATTATCTTGCCGGTCCGTCTAAACAATACATATGGTTCCGCCCCAAAGAGCAACATCCATGCAATGATATCCTGTTAATGGCGTTGGCATTTGCAATCACCATTAAAAAAGTACTGAGTCAATCTTTAAAATTGTGCGATTCAGATCTGCACACGGATTGTTTCTCACATCGACTATTATTATCTCTATATCTACACACACAATAGACCAACAAAAACATTTTTTATGCATAAATCAACATTGTGAAATTAAACATGTATGGAAAACGAGTTCTCGAACGATATTTCAATTAGTATCGTATGTGTTGCGAACTAATAGGCTAGTTTCTCAGGTTTTCTGTGTCACAAAAAAGCCCAAACTTTAATTCTTATTAATCAAAGATTATTCAAACTTTATTGCAATTTTACCAAGCCTAACTCCTAAGTGAACCTAGTTTAAATTGGAATTAATCCCTGTTGGCGATTAAATAAATGCTTGTGATCTAATCGTGATCTAATGTGATCTAATCGTTCCTACCTGAGTAGGGGGTATGCGCAGAGAAACTTTCGGCTTTTGTAGAATAACGAAGGTTTGGCCGTCGCGGGCTCTTGGTCTATTATGATTATGCGAAAAAGAAAATTGTATTTTGATAATTTATAGTAGTTTTAGTTGTTGTGCTGTTGTAGGATATTTTTTTTTGTTCTATTATAATATTTCTTTTAAATGTTAAGTTTTGTTTCTTTGTTATTTTTTCAATTATCTTCTTACGAAAGATTAGATTACTTTTTATAAAAAATGTTTTCTTTTATAAATTTCTTTATTGTTAAGGATTTTTTTTAGAAAATAAATAAAAATTTTTTAAAATCAAAACACCATCAATAATTAAGGGCCTGTCCAACAAACGGAATGGAGCAGATAAACAATGAGACTGATGTAAGAAAAATCAAATAGAAATGAAAGAACAGATACAGAGAAAACAGTCGAAGATATAACAAGCGAATGGTATCTGTCTACAAATTTAAAGAAATCTTGGAAGGAAGATCAATAATGACGTGGAAGAGAATGGCGCCAGTTGAGGTTAAACAAATTAGTAAAACATGGGGAGATTTGAAAGCGAATGTCCCAACAGAGCTAGGTGGTCAAGTCCAGTAGATATTAAAGGAAATTAGAGGAAATTAGAGATTACAACATGTGTCACAATAACACATAAAAACCCTTTAAGACCAAGGTCCCACAACAACATACGTTCAAAGGTGTTGATGGACGTAAATCTTTCTTTTTTTGTTTTTTTATATTTTTTGTTAAAGAATGGATAACTAAACAACAAATCCTATCACTGATAAAATATGACATAGGCCAATATTTTATGATAGAATAGAGAAAATAAAAGTAAATAGCAAACTTTTACAAAAATTTGCTGAAACAAAACAAAAATGTAGTTGCCAATAATGCAGCCGGTTGCATATACCTTGATCCTGTGACGCACCGTCTTTCTTAAAGATTAAAGCCCACACATAGTTATATGAAGGCTCGTTTCCTTAAGGAAGCAATAGCGTCTCATCATCAATGATTATTTCACAGCTAAGATTGAGGGTGCTACCGTTGACTGAATACAGTTCATCTGCCACCACTCCTAAGATGTCACCTTGGCTAGTGATATCTCACTGCTATTGCCAGTGGTATGTGATATCTCACGTTAACTCGTATGTCAATAGGAGGGACTGGAGTACGCGGGTTTGTCACACCCGTAGATAAAAAAACAATAAAAACTGATCCCTCCATGCATATTGATCAACGCGAGCAATTGTAATCGTTCAAAAACTTATAATTATTATTATGAAAATGAAGGAATATTTATTTTTAAAGCATAAAGATTTTATAGTTCATTAGTTGATGACCTATATTACTTATTGTAATGAACACAATATTTCAAATCATATCTTTCTTTACAGTTTGAATAACCACTATTGAATTGCATTCCATAAAGGATATACATAAAAATAGGATGAAATAATTATATACATATTACATACATAAATTCTGTTTCTATTTTTTAAATGTTTAGAATTTTTTAACCATTTTTTATACATCTATTATTCCTCAAGTGATAAATGCATTTCCATTTTCCTTTGTTCGAAGTGTAAGCAAGTAAACTGCAAACAAACAATACACAATATAAATTAATTTTTGCAAGGGAAAGATGTAAATCTGTTTTGTGTCGGAATAAATCTGTTAAGAAAATGTTCTTAAAGGAGGAAATGTGAACCGGCGTTACATCAACCCTTCTCCTCATTCTCTTTCGTTTCGTTATAAAAATTTTAAATTTCTGGAAAAAAATCTGAAGAGGATTTTGTTAGTTAATAGCTACACCAGAATAGTTTAGCAAAGTAAATTTTCGATACACAAATCTTACAAGCATGAGTTAATACGGCTGTATGTGTTAAACTTCCATTAATTTTTTAAGGGATAATTGCATTTGATAATCTGCATATTTTGGTAAAAGGTTTCAGTCAATATGATATTTAATTTTGTCGTACTTACATTGATTAAAATGGCGAAGGATTGATTGTTTGCAATTGGTTCTAGAATCAATTTTGATAAAACTTTAAAGTATTGGAAAAAAATTGAAGTAATGACAACCTCATCACGAAGTAGGCAGTTTATTATTCAAACAAAGAAAAAACATTTGCAAACAATTTCACCGTGATTTGGACAACAACACGTTAACATTTTCCTGACAACAGAATGAGTTTTATGTAAAATATAAAGTGGATATAACAGTAGTTGAATAAAGTTAATAACCATTTCCATGAAAAAAATTCTTAGGCCTTATAATTTATATCCTGTGTGTTTGGAACTTCAACTTTGTCCTCTTAATCCATATTTATGAACCTTGGTAGATTAGATAGATTAGATTATAAAGGGTTGGACAGGTTGCATGAGGCAAACTTGTCCTGGCACGCAGACTCTTCGGCCCATAGCGCCGTGTCCGAGCTTGGTCTCATAACAACTATTCCACAAACCTTTTTGTAAGTTTAATGAAATCCAAAACCAACTGTATTGGCAACAGTTTGATAATACCAGCCTCTACAGTTTTAGAGCCAAAAATCCTAGCTCTGACACTAGAAAAGGCTGGACATACACACAGAAAGTGGTCCGAGTCTTCCTCCTCTTCAAGACAAGACTCACAAACAGGACTTTCACTAAGTCCCATGGTAAAAAGGAGTTTATTTAGATGTCCATGTCCAGTAAGGACACCGACCACAGTGCTGAGAGTTTTCCTCTTCAGACTTAAAAGAAAGCTAACATTTTTTTCTGAAATGCTAAAAAAAATTTTACTTTGTCTGCCTGTTGATGACGCATTCCACAAGGTCTTCATCTTGAGGTCAGCATCCAGCTTTAATAATGCAAGGCAAACCTTTTAGATAACCTTAAGGCGGGTTCTGGACCTGGGTATTTCATGCCCGCTCCCGCCCTTGTAAGTTCATCCGTTTTTATGTTGCCAGCAATGCCACTATGACCTGGAACCCACCACAAAGTGATAGTGTTGTGTTGCGCTATCCTACAAAGATTTTTCCTACACTCATAGAAGAGTTTGGAAGTAGTCTCCGGGTTTACCAGTGCTTTGATAGCTGTTTGGCTATCCGAACAGATGCATATTTGTTTCCCTTGCAGACGCAGACGAGTTATTACATGGGTGCATTCATTGATAGCATACACCTCCGCTTGAAGAACAGTACAAAACCGCCCAAGTGATGAACCTTGGTATATAAACATTGATACGAATTTCAATATAATAGTTTTGCATCCATGCTTGCGGTTTTTTTTGTGGCGTTCATGCTCCAGGTAGAAGCGTTGCCAAGCTAATCATCTTCGAATATTCACCACGGTCACTCGCAACAGCGGCATAATTATCATGGAAGCCGATTTTTTAAGGTCTTTCATTACGTCCGTTTCCCATTGTAGCCGTGGTCTACCTCGCAGTCGTCCACTCTCTGGAGTACTAACGTACATTTAACTAACTAATTTACTAACGTAAAATCATTCTAGACTGTGAATCGGCTCGAAGAACATGCCCAAACCCATCAATCCTGTTGGAACGGATACAACCTATTATATCAGGACCCAAAGAAGGTCTCTGATCTAAAAGTTATATCGGGTTCTGTACTTTCCATCGTTCTGTACTGTCTCTTTACAGTGATACCAGTTTACAATGGATTCCCATTGACACCAAAACAGACCATAGATTCTCTCGTTCGAGAGAGTTGAAGGCCTGAAATCAATGAAAAGATGGTACACAAATATGTTGAACTCTCGACACTTTTCCAAAATCATCCTTATCGAAAAAAGTGCATCGGTGGTACCTCGGCCTTTCCGGCACGTGCCAGTAACCTTTTTTTCACACAGATTCTTATTCACTTACGTATCATATATAATATCCACAAATAGAGATGTATACACTAGCAAGTTCCGACTTGCACGTTCAGGCGCGTATATTTTTTTAACTACTAATTAGTAACAACAACAATGTTCGGTCGAAATATTGTGATAAACAACCCTTAAAGCAAAAGAAACGGCTCGCGAAAAGCGAAGCATAGACGAAACATTTATGAGCTCATTTTTCCTGAGATTAAATATGTATATGTGTAGAAAAAGTATTACATAAACGTTACGTGTACGATTCACAAAAACGAATTACGTGTTGATCTAGTCCAACGACAAATTGGACACGCGGTTTGCAATGTGAAAACAAGCACCTGCAAAATGGCCGAAAAGGGCATATGTTGGAACTGCCAGTAAACACAAATGGATGGGTTCCTCCTCGGGTTTTCATTGACCAGAGCGTAAAGGTTGATCAAGAAGTGTACCGGAAAAAGTGGACGGACTTATTCCTTGACCACATAAAATATTTGGTACGACCTATTTTACATTCCAACAGGATTCACCGCGATCGTATAAAGCTCGTTTAACACAAGATTTTCAACCAAAAAATACTGCACAACTCATTTTTTCGCAACAGTAATCTCCAAACTCGTTAGACTTGAATCCAATGACTTTCTCCATCTGGTCCATTTTGCAAGCCGAGATGTTGACTTAAAATATAAAGGTTTAAACTATCGCAACATTTAAGCTGCTATGGTCTTGATTAGAAATTACAAGCCCGAGATATTTTTACCCGAAATCACCGGATTAATAAAAAAAAATATTGAAAATTACAGGATCATCATATTTACCGGGATTAATTAATGAAAACACCGCATCCTGCCAAAAAATAAGTGTTATAAAAATTCGTATGGAGGCATCAGTTTTTGTTGATTTGCAATTTTTTTATTTTTGGTCTACAGATATGAGAACCCCGCATACTCCAGTCCCGGCTAATGGCATATGAGTTAACGTGAGATATCGCATACCACTGGCAATAGCAGTGAGATATCACTTGCCAAGGTAATATCTTAGGGGTGCTGGCGGATGAACTCTACCCAGCCAACGGTTTGGACTCTCAATCTTCCAACACTCCATCATGAAATATTGGACTACGCCTATGCAGCTGTAACAAAATTGGACTTAAAAAAAAATATAATCGGTTCTCACAGATTTATTCCAAACAAATTCATGTTTGGAAATCTCTTACTACCATTCAATTCAACATCAATCAATATTGAATATAAAATAAATTTGGGAAAAAAACACAAACAAAAATTATAGAAAACAATAAAAAAAACAAAGCTTACATTAATGTATTTTCTTCAAATCAGGTGTTCTTGCTTCAATCCATAAAGATTTAAAAAAAGCGTCCACCTATACCTCAAGACGCATGTTGTTGTGTGACCTACGTCTTAAAAGGTATCTATGTGTTGTTGTGACACATTTTGTAATTCCTACTACACAACACTTCTTCTTAAAAAAAAAAAAAAAAAATCAGGTCACATTCCCATGTATTTCTTCACTGTATTTTGTTCAATGATATCATAACAACTTTTCTGCTTAATTCTTCAAGCCCAATACATCACTTCTCATTCCATACAATCGATTTCCCTAATATATCCCCCATTCCATATCCTCCAACCATAGAACATACGTTTCTCCCTTTCATCTTTAACTGATACTGGTATAGTTCCACTTCCAGATAATGTTAACAAATGCCAAACACTAAATTTGTAGTCCAGTCATTCAACGGAAAATAGGGCGAAACTGTATAATCCTTACATACAGCGTCGATTTGCACAATCATTTGGATTAATGTTCTAATTACCCTCTTTTTCAAACTTGACCCTGTGCCGGGGGTGTTTTTATCCTGGAGGTGGATTCCACCCCTTCTCGGGGGTAAAAAATTATTCATTAAAACTAGGTCCGGGAATAGATAGATTGACTGATTATAACTTATAAGCAACTTTTGTTATCTAAAGTTTTTGCTGAAAGTCAATACTTTCCGAAATATTCGAGAGTGAACATTTCAATTGTTCAACCAAAAAAACACGTTTTCAGACGGTTTATCGAAAACAATATAGTGATTAAAAATGAATCTTATAAAAAACATAAATAATGGTGAGTTTATGGTGTCTGTAGACCCAATACAAACGGAGTAATAGCTGGTTGAAGGTTGGTTCTTATTCGTTAAACGTCAAAATTGAAAGTTTCAACGTAAAAATATGAAGAGACTGAAATCTCACAGCTCTGAGATATCAAAACTTCGGTTTTTGTTAAGGATTTTGATATAGTTTTCGGCATAAAACTTTTATGAGGACATTGTTTTTAGTTATCGGCAGCGATGTATATCAAACATAAAAATCTTTGTAAAAGTACAAGTATTTTATCTCTGTTTAGAAGTTTATTACAAAACTAACACGAAACATCAATTCGTTGCCGGAAAATTATAACAGATCATATATTAACATAATTTAGTGAAAAGATAATACACTCAGCAAACTACTCAAAAACCTCTCCATTTAGCGTTTCGAGAAATATTACAAAATCAAAAATTCATATTTCTTTCAGAAATCCAAAAATATTCCAAAAATTATAATAAAATCAAAAATTTAAACTTTTTTCAAAATTCTAAAAATATTTCAGAAAATATTACAAAATCAAAAAAATTTTAATTATTGCAAACATTATAAAAAAAGTCAGACAAGTGCGAATAAAATTCGCTCGTCAAGGGCTACGTGAATGTATAAAAGAACACAATATCAAAAATTATTGACAAAATGTTGTGTTGTAATATCCTTATATTTCCAGACCATAGACGCATAACAAAATAAATGTTAAATTGTAAATGGGTAGTTCTACAAACAGGAATTTTGGACGGCTCTGCTTATTTCGTATATTAATATGAAAAAAAAAAAATTTTTTTCACATGAAATTTGTACACCTTAACTATGTCTAGCTGGTCACCCAAAATAAACCCGTTTCGAAATATATGTCTTAGAAAAAAAATTATTCAAAACGTCAAATTATCAGTCCCCTGGCGTGTCCCACCTTGAAATTCAAAGCTGGTAAACTAAATAATCAATGATTCTAAGTGTGTAGAGACAAATTTACACTGTAGTAATAATTTTAAATAATGATGCTTTAATAATGTGTAAATAATCATAACATTACTCTATATTTCATATTTAATATATCCTATTAAAGTTTGTCCCACCAATTTGTTATTATTCTTCTGCCCAATCAAAACACATTGAAAACATTGGAAATTCATATTTCTATCAAGTTATCGCTCGTCACAGTAATTAATTAAAGTTCAATAAATATATTATTGCAAGTGTTTTACATAGTCCAAGGAGGTTTTATCATTCAAAACAGTCATCATTGGTAGCAAGATCGTGTGTTGTCCAGTCAAATTATCAGTCCCCTGGCAAGTATTTTCGTAAAAAGTATTTTAATTACAGGTAATTTTGTAATTTTATTTTATACGTCGTGAATATGTATTGCCTTGCTATAGAATCCGTTTATTTTTTTTTTTGAGACGTAATTTTGTCATTTTTAAGCGAAATACTGATAAATTATCAGTCCCCTGTTCTCAGTCCCCTGGAAGATTTAAAAGCGGGCAGACTTAGAGAAATGTTTATTTCATATTTTGAGATAATATTGAGATAATTTTGAGTTAATTTAGGATTAAGAAGGATATTTTTTAGTTTTGACTCCTGTATTTTTTTTTTTTTTTTGACTGACCACATCCAGAAAAGTTGAAAGACCGTCATCAACTTTAACTAAAACTAGTTACCTGAACTTATACGCAAAAAACATGTCGTGCCGTAATTAGCTCCATTTTCTTCCTTCGTGTGTAGAACTACCCAAATATCAATAGTAAATTACAATCAAATCTACATTGATCAAAAATGGCAAAAAAAATGTCAATTCAGGTTAAATCTTATCCATAGATGTTTTTGGTAACTTAAGAAAGATTCAATTACACCAGCTTGTAAATGGATTAAATTTGATTATTTTTTCGAAATATTGCAACGAATTTTAAATTAGGTGTTCTTTCAAATAACACCCCAGTCGCTTGGGTGGTCAAAAATGGCTTTTTTTTACCTTCTCTACCCCGGTCCCCTAAACACACAGAAATATAATTATTGGAAACTTCGCTATGGTTTTCATACAAATCTTACCAAATTTCCTAACTCTGTGAAATTTTACAAATTTTTTTGTCGATTAGTGTCGAATCGTATGGGGAACGGTCTGAATTTTGCACTTTTTCGACAATAACTCAAAACTGGGCACCACAAAATTCTAAAAAAAATTGCAACGAATTCTAAATTAGGTGCTCTTTCAAATGACACCCCACTCGCTTGGGTCGAAAAAAGTTTTTTTTACCCCCCTACCCCGGTCCTCTAAACACACAGAAATATAATTATTGGAGACTTCGCTATAGTTTTCGCACAAAATTTACCAAATTTCCTAACTGTGAAGTTTTAAAAATTTTTCTGTCAATCAGTGTCGAAACGTATGGCGGAGGGGGGGAATGGTCTGAATTTTGCACTTTTTTGAATATAACTCAAAAACTGGGCACCGCAAAATTCTAAAAAAAAATTGCAATGAATTTTAAATTAGGTGTTCTTTCAAATAACACCTCACTCGCTTGGGTCGAAAAAAGTTTTTATTTACCCCCTCTACCCCGGTCCTTTAAACACACAGAAATATAACTATTGGAGACTTCGCTATAGTTTTCGTACAAAATTTACCAAATTTCCTAACTTTGTGAATTTTTACAAATTTTTCTGTCAATCAGTGTCGAAACGTATGGGGGAGGGGGGGGGCGGTCCGAATTTTGCACTTTTTTGAATATAACTCAAAAACTGGGTACCGCAAAATTCTAAACAAAATTGCAACGAATTCTAAATTAGGTGCTCTTTCAAATGACATCCCACTTGTGGGTCAAAAAAAGTTTTTTTTTACCCCCTCTGCCCCGGTCCTCTAAACACACAGAAATATAATTATTGGAGACTTCGCTATAGTTTTCGTACAAAATTTACCAAGTTTTCTAACTCTGTGAATTTTTACAAAATTTTCTGTCAATCAGTGTCGAAACGTATGGGGGGAACGGTCTGAAAGTAGCCCTTTTTTGACTATAACTCAAAAACTGGGCATCGCAAAATTCTAAAAAAAATTGTTTTGTTTTTTAAATTAAGTGCTCTTTCAAATGACACCCCACTTGACCACATTTTAAATAGTGTTTTTACCCCTTCTCATGTCCACCCCCTTAATAAATCTAATTATGAGTATATTTTTTTTTTTTTTATAAAATGTGTTGTGTAATAGGGTTTAGAATATGTGTCACAACAACACATAAATACCTTTTAAGACCTAGGTTTAGACCTGGGTCCCACAACAACTGGCGTTCTAAGGTGTAGATTAACGCTTTTTTTAAACATCTGTAGGTTGAAGCCACCTGAGACTAAGTGTTCCGGCAAACTATTCCATTTGTACGCAGTTCGGACAAAGAAGTCTCTCTGCGATCTGCCAGTATGATAGCGCGGGATCTTTACCGTTTCACCAGTTGCGGCAGCCGATTGCCGAGTGGAACGGGGGTAAGAATAAGTTTGAGGCATGATGCCGCTGATTTCATCTGAGCACTGCTGATGACGATATTTGTAAAAAACAACGAGGTCAGCAACAGTGCGACGATGTTGTAGGGAATCAAGTTTTAATGTCAAAGTTCGATCACCCACAATTCGTATAGCTCGCTTTTGAACAGAGTCCAAGAGGGCCAAGATGGAAACAGAGGCAGCACCCCAAACTTGACAGCAGTACTCCATACAGGGACGAATTGGTATGGAGTGAAAAATTTTTTGCATCTATTTAGGAGGCCGAGTTTTTTAGACGCGCTTTTTGCCATCGCCATTACATGATCGTTCCAGAGTAGGTCATTTGAAACAGTGACACCCAATAAACGAATGTTTTTACGACACTTATATGACACTTTTATATATTTTTTTATTGAAAACTTACTAATTATTCTATCATTCCAAATACATTTGATAATTTGCGATCAGTTAGGTTCGGAGCTAATCGAGGTAAGAAAACACGAAAAAAACGTCATTATTCAAAATTACACAAAAAATGCTGAGGTGTAAAATTCCAAAATAAACTTTTAAGGAATGCCGAAATGAAGCCCTTGCATATGATACCCTACTTGAATCTATAAAAAAATGTATTTTCTCAAAGGTCTCACATTGTACCCTGTAAACCAAACGAAAACCACTTTAGTTTTATTTGTATCCGTCATTTCATGTGGACATATTAGTTTTATGCGCACATCAAATTTCAAGTTCATAGCATTTATAGTTTACTAGATAATCTATATAATGTGAAAAACTCGTTTTACTCTCACCAATAGTGTTCCGTATACAAAACGGAACCCTAAAAATCAAAAATACAAATATTTTTTCAAAATTATAATAATGTTTTGAAACTTTTTTCAAAGTTTTAAAAATATTCCAAAAATTCAAACTTTTTCCAAAATTCTCAAATTATTGGAAAAATTATAACAAAATCGTAACAAATTCTCATGGTGTCCACCAGGTATGGAATTCTGGAAAGTCATGGAAAGTCAGGGGATTTTATTTTGGTCAGGGAAAGTCATGGAAAGTCATGGAATTTTTGTTATTTTCTGGAAAAATTTTATTTTAACAAAAACTTTTTTATAAAAATAAAAATTATATTGCATGCATTCTTAATATTTTACTTATGTCTCCTTTATAAGTATTTAAAATATTTTTGTAAGCGACATAGTTTATATTAATACAATCTATCTAATGTTATATTTTGAATGTCAGTTCTTAAAAATTTTTTGATACTCTAAATTTTATGTAAACGTTCAAATTAATATTTTTTCGTCAATGTGCAAAAGATCCCTTTACATTCTGTCGCTATGACAGCTGTGATCTCAACAATTACTAATCAGGTACTAACTAACTGGCAAGAGAATATATTTATAAAAAACAATGAGATCAGCAACAGTGCGATGAAGTTTAAGGGCATCAAGATTTGCTGTTAAATTTCGATCACGCACAAATCTAATATGATGCTTTGAACAGACTCTAATACAGCCATTAGGGATACGGATGCAGCGCTCAAACTTGACTTCAATACTTCATACAGGGACGCATATAGGACTTATAAATATTAAGTCAATAATGTGGAGTGAAATATTTTTTAACTTTACACATGCTCATTGTTATTGTTATTAAATGAACGATTTATAGTAAGTCATCTGCAATGGTGAATGGTCCCAATAAACGAATGCTTTCGCATTAACGTATTTAATCTCCACACATATTGTTTGAAATATCGTTGGAAAACTCAGTTTTTAAACTAGAAAAAATAGCTGTATTTTTGGAATTAAACTTGATCAAATTTTGATTACCACAATCGGAATTTTGAGCTACTAGTTTACTTTTAGTGCTGCATATCTGCGGGGGCGATATATTTTATCATTTGAAGATTGGGTGAGCAATAATTTGTGCTGTTTTACCATCTGCAAAACTATTTATCGGGTTACTGTGGATTTACAACAGTTCGTTTATATAAATTAAAAATAGAGTGGGGACAAAATTAGCACTAGAGTGCACCAGCTTTAATTAATTTAGACTCAAAAGAAAAGCCATCTTAGTAAATGTTGTAAATTTCGCAATATTCTACAAATACGTTATGGATAATCATTTTTCTAAGGAGATCAAATCAATGTTACCCGAGCTTGCTACATTGTTTCGTCCCATCACACACAGTTGAAAATGAGCTGAATATGTAATGCAATTTGCTACATATATATATAGGTCCTACGGAAGTCACCATTATAAAACAATGCAAAGCTTGCTTTAAAAATAAATGTAATGCTCTTTGCATTAGCAAGTAGCAACTTCTAGCGTAGCAAGTTGTTTTAAAATTCCTACCATTTTTATAAAAAATAATTATGTTGTTAGAGTTGTACTAAAATTTGTAGTTTTGCGTTAGAATAAGTTTTACTGCAAAATTTGCTTTGAAAATTTAATAATAACTTGCTTTACATAACCCATATAGCAAAGCTTGTATTAAAATTTGCAGTAATTTTTCGACTGTGTGGTTGTCTTCTAAAAATGTTTGATACATGTGAATGAATAGTTGAATATTTTGGTTAGGACTGGGAGTAAAGCTGTTGGTCTATCAATGATTTGAAATATCACATCTTGTTCCTTTTTTGTGGATCGACTGATATTGGACTTCTAGCACAAAGAAAAAAATACTATAAATTTATAAAATCTGTAGAAAATTTTACTTAAAGTGAGTGCAAGTTCTTTTGAAAATTTGCTCGGAATAATAATTTGGATGTTGTCGAGCTTTGTTGATGTTTAATCCACCCTTAAAAGTTTTTTTGACAATTTTGGGTTTGAATTTTGAAACCAAATTCTTTCATATAAACTCCTGAAAACTGAATTTAAGGTATTTATTCAGGAGTTTTCAGAATAGCGGTGTTTGAAGCAAAGCATTTCGAACCAGAAAGGCTTTCAATGATAAGAAGGTCAAAAGATTTAGTACAAGTAGTACAAATAGAATAAGTAATGGCACTGTAAACACTTTTCAAATTGATATATTCGAAACCCAGGTAAGAATGAGCTAAGGGACCAAACTTAGGCCAAGCCCGCGCCACAGATTTTGTGGTTCGGGCCAGGCCTAACATTTTCAAACGGCCCAAGCTTGAACCAAGTTTGAACTGACGTCCTGGGACCAAAATTTGTAGTTTTGACAATGATGATCGAAAGTAAAGCTATTAAAATAATCGTTCTGGAAACCTATATGTAGTTCTACAACTAGGGGTCGGTTATACAATAGCTGAATAGCAGTTTAGCTAAAGCTTAGTAGAACCCGATAGGAGCTTAGGTTAGGTTATAAGTTAGGTTAGTTTCTTGAACCGCACTTGAACCAACAAAATTGGGCGCTCAACTTGAACCCTGGCTTAAGCTCACACTCGCGACTAAACCGCAATTGTTCAACGCGTAACTGTTCAGAACATCAGGTTTAGCATAATTTCAGCTTAAACCTCGGCTGAACTGCAATTGTACAACCGGCCCTAAGTCTGTTATGTAATTAATTATTTATCAGAATTTTAAATATTTTGTATATCTTTGTTGGAATTAAAACATGTCTCATGTCATGTAACATAGACTCAATCAAAACATTTATACATTTTAGTTTTATTTGTTTACAAAATTATTAGTTTTATTTTAAAAAAGTCATGGAGTTTTCATATTTTTGGTCTGGAAAGTCATGGAAAGTCAGGGAATTTGGTTTCGAAAAAATAGTGGACACCATGATTCTGATTTTTATTTCATTTAAATTGTATCGTTAAAAAATAACGACAAATGGACGACTCATTTACAAGTGCAATCAAACACCTACATTTTTATTTTATAACTTAAATCGTAATGACGTTACCAAAAATATACCCAACATACACCGTGGCGGCACAATGCGGTCACGCGCGTCATGGCATGTTGTCACTTGGACGTCTAAAACTGCATTCACATATGGTTATGAATTATGATAGTGCCATCATTGCGTGACGGGACGGTGTGGCGGCAAAATATACGCATTATGGAGTTGGAGTTTCTGACAGAATGTTCTAGTTAGGAATATTGTTTGCTGTATTAGTTCCTGTTGTTGAGGAACAATTGAGGAGTTAAATACTTATTAAAATCTGGTGTTTGTGCTTACTATTATTATTATTATTAAATTTATTTAGATTTCTCCATATTACAACTATTTACAAAAGTTATTCTTTATCTATACATTTTTATATCATATTTTCTTTTATGAATTTTCTTAATAAATTTTTAAAACGATTTACTGTATTTGATTCCTTAATGTCCTTTGGTAATGAATTAAAAAATTTTACTCCTTTATAAAATAATGAGTTTTGTGAAAATTTTTTTATTGCGTTTATTTAAATTTCATCACTATTTCGTAATTTCCTTTTATATTCATTTTGATAGTTAAATTTTATTCTATTACTTAAATAGGAGGGCCATAGATTATTTATTATTTTATAAATTGAGATCATTGTGTTAAAATAGATCATTTGTTTAATGCTTAAAAAACCCAAAATATTTAATAATGTTTCTTTACTAGTATCTCTTTTCATTTTTAATATATTTCTCATAATTCGATTTTGTAGGATCTGCATTCTTTCAATGTCATTATTTGACGCCAAAAACAAAAAGGATGAGCAATAATTGACATACGGCTCAATCCAAGTTCTATACAATGAAATTTTTTGTTTACAATTTAGCTTATCTCCTAATCTACCCAAAATATTTATTTTCACACCCATTTTTTTTACAAACATTGTCAACATTTGATTTAAAATTTAATTTGTCATCGATTATAACACCTAAATATTTTATTTCATCTGGTCTTTTTAATTCCTCTTGGTCAATTTTTATTTTTATTTCATTTTTATCAACGTTCTTTTTATTTGTTATTATTAGATACTTAGTTTTTTTAGTGTTAATTTTAAGCTTAACCTGATTGATTGTCCTATAAAGATTATTGAGATCCATATTTATTAATGCCTGTGCAACTTCAATTTTTTTTGTTTTAATATAAATTAACGTATCATCTGCAAATAATTTGCATTTACAAAATCGCAAGGCAAATTTCAAAACATTAATAAAAATTATGAACAATAACGGACCCAGTTTGGAACCCTGTGGAACACCTATATTATTCTGTTTCATTTTTGAAAAAATATCTTTTACCTTTACAATTTGCATGCGATCTGTTAAATAACTTTCTACCCATTTCAATGTCAAATCATTGAAACCAAGGAGAGATAAAATATATAATAAATCCTTCGGTCAATGGTTTTAAATGCTCGTTGAAAATCAATAAAAACAGCAATAATTATTTCACCCAATTCCAGTGCCTCTTTCCAGTCAGCTATTACTAGATTGACTGCGCTCTCACATGAATGATTGTTACGAAATCCTGATTGCTCCTCACATATAATTTCATTACTTGCTACGTAAGACTTTATTTGTTCAACTGCAATTGTACCAGTATTATACGTTTATATATACAATCTTTTTCAAATATTTCCTTACTCCACGTTGCGTTGAACACACTGTATTTTTATGAATACTTTTTAGCAATGTTAACTAGTCCAACATACTTAAAATTATAAATTTCATTTTTTTAATATAAACTAACCCTAACTATTTCTAGTTAAATTAATAATCCAATTTAATAGTTCATTCACTTAAGAGTTAAGCAAACACACGCATAATATAGTATATCTACATACATTTTTCGACATCATTTTGTCATTGATTTAAACCTTGCATGCTAGCAAGCTAAACAAACTAAAAAGAACCCAAATGTAACACAATTTAACAACAGGTGAAATGTAACATCATCAATTGGTTTTAAACGAAACAACAACAAATAATAAAAACACATTAAAACATTAATCAAACTTATTTTTATAAACTGATATTAACACAAAAGATGTTGAGCGTGTGTTTCTTGGATGTTAGATAAATGTTTGCATATTTTTGAGCTTTTCAAATGTTTTTTAATGACATTCTGCGACCTTTTTTATAAGCTTTATTATGTTACAACCATAAACCACTAACATTTTTTTATGCAAGCACATTAACATAACATAATGAAAAATGCATTTTAAAAAATAAAACATCTCTATGTTCATGCTATTATTTTTTCCATTTTCCATATATTCAAAATGAAATTAAGTGAAATGTATTGTGACTAATTTTGCTATAATAGATCTATAAAAAATAGTTTTCGTTTATAAAATTATTTCTAGAACGAAAAAAAAATGAAAATCCTGAATAGTTTTTGTAGAAAATTTTAATTTTTCGTAGTTATGCTTCCGTTGCGGAATTTTGTACTTTATTTAATTGAAAGTAACGTAAATAAATGTTGTCGGTATGTTTTTGTTATATGTATTATGTAATTTTATCATTTTTACTTAGTTTTCTTTTATTGATTACATTGGTTTGTCGTCGTTGTTGAATGGAAATAAATGAGATCGTTTGAAGATTGTTGATGCAATATTGTTATCTACAGATCATTAGTTCCGTTAGAATAAGCATTTAGTATCTCTATTATTTCCAGTTATCAATGTTTATTTATTGAATTTTCAAAAAATAAATTTCTTCAATTATGCTATTTGTTTTATTTTAAATATGTATATGAAGTTTGTTTTTTTAATAACATAAACTACCAAACCTTAATAAGTTTATTATTGAAGTGGCATAAATATTTGTTTATTAAAAAAATTAATTAATTTGGTTTTCAATTTGTATATAATAGTTTTTTTTTGAATTAAATGTTTTATTCACGTTTTGTTTAGGTTGCTATATCACAGGATTTAGATACTGCTTTAACTTAACCTCACATTTATTGGAAATTTGTGAAGTAATAAAATCAGTCTGAAAATTATGGAAATTAATTTAATGCATTCTTGAAATTCTCATGTTCTTAAAAATTTACTTATGTCTCCTTTGTATGTGTACACATTTTTGCAAGCGACTTAGCTTATGCTGTAACGTTTCAGGGCTTTTTATTTTATATTCTTATTAGATAAACAAATACTTCCTGTTGCGTGTTATTTTGTTTTTTTATCTTCATGGTGTTTTATTATATTTTAGTGGAACTATTTTCTATAAAAGGTATTGAGCAGAAAGATTTTCTTTTGTACATCGTACTCCATAATCGTAACAATACAGCCTATTTAATTTGATGCTTTGAATTTGTACACTTAAAAAATGTATGATTCTCTAAAACTTTAAATAAACGTTCAAAATAATATTTGTTCGATAATTCTATTTTCCCTTTGCATTCTATTTCTGTCGCTATAACAGTGTGCGATTTCAACAGTTACTAACTAGACACTAACCGACTGACAAGGCTGGAAAAATAATATTGTTTAAGCACCCGTATGATGCGCCCGATTCATCCGAACCGATCAGCACCCGTTCGACGATGTGCGTTTCATCAGCACCAGTGCGACGATGTTGTATTGAATCAAGATTTGATGTTAAATTTCAATCACGCCCAATTCGAATACATACTTTTCAGCAGACTTAAAAAGAGCCATGATGGAAACAGATGCAGCGCCCAAACTTGACGACAATACTCCATCCATACTGAGGCGAATATAGAACTTATAAATATTAAGTAATTGATATGCAGTGAAGTATTTTTGACAGTTATTCAAGAGGTCGAGTTTTCTAGATATGCTCTTCATCATTTTTATTGCATTTTCATTGCTATTAAATGATCGTTTCAAAAGTTATTTGAAATGGTTACTCCCATCAAACGAATACTATTGCGTTCCTATATTTGATCGCCACACATATTGATTGACATATAGTTGGGCAAATCGGTCTTGAAACTAGAAACAATCAATAGCTTTGTTTTTTTTTTAAATTAAAATTGACCAAATTTGGGTTAGCCCAATCGCCTATCTGTTTTAAGTACTCGTTTATATTTATTTTTGCGTCTCGACAGTCACGATATATTGGTTCTCTTTTATTTGGCCCTTTAAAAGTTGGAGGACGAATGATTTCATCTGCAAAACTATTTATCGGGTTACTGGTGATTTTCAACCGCTCATTAATATAAATAAAAATAGAGTGGGAACAAAACTAAGCGAGTCCACCAGCGTTAATTAATGTTGAGTTAAAAGAAAAGTCATATTATTAAATGTTTCAGTTTTCAAAAAATTCTACAAATACTTTTGGATGAGCATTATTGGGGCAGATCAAATCAGTCTTACCCGAGTATGCTACATTTTTTCGTCCTATCAGAGCAACTGCCCACCCATTCACTGTTCATATAAATAAATCTAGAAGAGCGAAATTTTAACGTGATTTTTTTCAACTGAGTTATACTTTTTTGGAATTCTTTTACCTGATAATTTCAATGCCCAGCTTTTTAAGGTTAAGTAAGTTCCTAAAAAAAAGGCAGTGTTAAGGACTGCCGACAGAAGCGGAAACTTAAATTTGTGAAATAGCTGTGTTTTTTTGTATCTTCCAATTATTGTAGCATTGCAAGTTAAAATTTCAGAATGTTTAAATTAAAATCATTAAAATTATTCTGGGTTTCACATCTATCAACATTCCAAGCAACTATTATATACATTTTTATATTAAAAATAATCAAAACATATAATATATAAAAAGTTGCGTCTATCAACACCTTAGAAAGCATGTTGTTGTGGGACCTTGTTCTTAAAAGTTTTTTATGTGTTGTTGTATGACACACCTTGTAATTTCTACTACCAAACACATTTTATTTAAAAAAAAATAGCGTATCATCAAAGAATATTCCATAATTTAGAGTAAGGGATGGTATCGTTGATTGAAAATACTTCATCCGCCAGCACCCCTAAGATATCACTTTGGCTAATAAGATTTCACTGCTATTGCCAGTGGTATACGATATCTCAAGATAACTCATATGCCAATAGCAGGGACAAAAGTACGCGTGGTTGTCACTCCCATAGATCAAAAATTTTAAATTACAAATATTCCTGCGGAAAGCTAAGTAAATTCATTGGTATTAATGCGCATTGTTGCCGTTTGCAAATCGCTGTCGGCTAAGTGCCACCATTTTTAACTAGTTTATTTATCATGATTGCCATCCATGTTTAATCATACATAAGCTATGCTTCGTTGTATAGAATTTATGCGATTTCCGTCTCGTAATTGTGAGCTTTAAATTGATATAATCGATGTTATCAAGTATCAAGTTACAAGTATTAAGTTTTCAATTAATTTTAGAAACATGTATTGCGTACAATTCCAAACCAACAACATATTTAGTGAAGATGATAAAATTTGTAACATCATGATGTGTTAAATTCCAATACATATAATTTTGATATACAAATGTAATTGTTTCAGGTTACACTATCTTTCTTACGTTATTATTAATTTCATAAAAATTATATAATTTGTTGGCCAATAAATTATTTAATTTATAAAATACAACAACTGACTTAATCTTTTAAGTATCATAAACATTATGTTCAACAAAAAAAAACATCGATCAAAGCAAACTACCGTTTAAAACGATAGTTAAATAAAAAGCAAATTAAGTGTACACAACAACCTCCCAAATTTTTATGATGATTGATGTATTAATGCATAAAGGACAAAGAGACTTAGTTTCAATTTTATATATATTCAATATTTATTTAGCATGATGGCTCGAATGCAAATTGCAAAAGACAGTAGCAATATAACTTCAAAAAACTGTATTATAGATCAATTTTTTAAAATTCGTAAAAAGACATTTTTATTATTTTTATGAATTCATGAATAAAAAAAAATAATCTTAATGGTATTTAATAAAAATTAAAAAAAACAATAAAAAAATTTACCACATCAGAAATTGAACTCACGACCTATAAGAACCTCAGTCGACCGCGATACCCACATCGCAATTTGAAACGTTAAGAATAATAGATGTATTTCACATTTAAAAATATTTTGTTCTTTAAAAATGTATATTAAAAATGGTAACGCGAATATATAAATTTTTCCTCATAGAAAATTGCACAACGCGGCTAAAGAAGTTTTCACTTCAATAATTAATTTTCTTGTTAATATCAAAATGATAATAATTTTAACGAAACGGAAAAAGACTTCAGCAATAATTTTAAAAAACTGCATTATAAGTAGATCAATTTTTTAAAATTCGTAAAATGTACCAGACCAGGAATTGAACTCACGACCTATAACCTCAGTCGACCGCGATATCCTCATCGCAATTTGAAACGTTAAGAAATGATAGATGTATTTCATATTTAAAAATATTTTGTTCTCCTAAAAATGAGTTCGCGAATATATAAATTTTACTCCATACAAAATTGCACAACGCGGCTAAAGAAGTTTTCACTTGAAAAAGTTTCTAAAATTTCTAATCCCAAAAAAACCCTACAACTTCCTCAAAACTTGAACCTGAGTTAGCATATGTGCTTCGAATATTCAGAAAGTCAGAGACATTAATTAATAATTTACTATTTTATTATAATTTACACCAAACATGAAACAAAGAAAAACGAAATATATCGGTCTGTCAGAAATTTTAAATCAATTTGTCGATTACGGGATGAAAATCGTACGCAATGAATTTGTTAATCATATATACTTCATTTCAAACCCAAGATTATCAAAAAACATTTAAGGGCGGGTTAAACATCAACAAAGTATACTTTGTTGATGTTTAACCCGCCCTTAAATGTTTTTTAATAATCTTGGGTTTGAAATGAAGTTCTTTCATATTAACTTATACTTATATTAACTTTCATATTAACTTATATTAACTTCAGGCTTAGTTTGAGGAATTTCGTCAGGAGTTTCCAGAACAGTTGAGTTTGAAGCAAAGCGTTTCACGAACAGAGTGTCATTCAGAATTTAAAGAATAAATAACGCTGTAAATACTTTTGTCAGAAATTGGCATAGCCGAAAGTTTTGCCGCTTTTCAATTTTCTGGTTTGATCTATTGTTAACTTTTAGGTACACTTGGCCCAAGCTTGGGCAGTTTGCAAATATTAAGTCTGGCCCAAACCGCAAAAGCTGTGGTGCAGACTTGGCCCAGGTCTAGCCACTTAGCCTTTTCTTACGCGGGTATTGTAATGGAATTCCCTCATATATTGTAAATTTGTTGGTTACAATCCATCATTGCACTGATGAAGGCCTTCTATACGTTGATCTTAAAAATATATAAAAATGCTGAAATTATATAACGATTGCAATAAATTTGTTTCAACATTGGACCAACCTTGGCCCAAAACTAAATATAGTAGTCAAATGATAAACTTAGTTATTTATTTTAACCATTGGCTTAGTATGAAAAAGTGTATCAGACTAAGACTTGGCCATGCCTTGATAATCATTTCTTAGTTTTCCTAGCTTGGGCTAAGCTTGGCATATTCGATAAGCCTTGGCATTTCTAACCTGGGCTAAATAAAAAAGATTTCTAGGAAGTTTTCTTTTTTTAGAGAAGTTATAATTGTTGAGCGCTAAATGAAAAGATTTTTGAGAATTTTGCTGAGTGTTTCCTTATTTCATCTCATTTCTTTTATTATGTTAATATATGAAATGTTATAATTTTCCGACAACGCGGTGATTTTTTGACTTAGATTTGAAATACATTCCTTAACATACATCTATGTCTAAAACTAAAAACAATGTCCTCATAAAAAACTTTTATACTTAGACCGAAATTTTGATATCTCAGAAGATTAAGACTTCAGCCTCTCCGTAAATTATTTGTTGAACCCATTGGAAATAAAATTATTTCATTGTCAAAGGGTATCTGATATAATATCAATATAATTTCGTTAATAAACAAATAAAATAGTTTAAATTAACTTCGTTTAGATAAATATTTGATAAGAAAGATTAGATTAAAATTAGTGTATTAACGTTTTGTTGTTATATAAAAATGATTTTATTTGTTCAAGGTAAGTTGAGTTTTTTTAGTTGATGAAATTATCAACGATGTCAATCTTGGAAATATGAATACGAAATTTATATAAAATTTGATTTGTTTTTAAGCTTTAGAATGTATTTTTGGCCGTATAAGATTGGGCATGGTCGCCCGTTTTCAGAACAAGATTTTATTATATTTGGGTTTATTCAAATCATAGTTAAATCACATTTAAAGAATTATCAAAAAATGTTTTAAAATACAACCATAGTTTTTCTTAAAATTCTACCTTTTTAAAAATTTAAATAAAATAAAGTTTATAAAAATTAAAATTTAAATTTATTTGGGAAGTATTTTGTGAGTGATTAAGTAACTATTGGAAAGCTTAAGTAACTATTAGAATTCACTTGAATTTTGCAATTCGAAATCATTTTTCATAGAGAAAATGAAAATAGAAAAAAAAATATAAAGCAAATATGTTTTAAAAATTTGCAGGGACAACACTAAAATCACCACCCTATCTTACACAAATTAGCAGCGTACAATAGTTTTGTTAACTGACTTAACTGTACCACTCAGCAATACGAGTCATATTGAAGAAGTAAAAACTTTCAAATATATAGCGCAAACCAATGGTTACAAATGCAACCTAATAGACAATCTTATCAAAAAACACATAACCCGCACACCCAACTGAAAATAATGATGTAAACAATATCGCAGCTGAATATTCATTATTTTTACCTCATGTCGTAAACAATATATTAAATAAAAGCAACCTAAGAAAAGGTTATCGAACAAAAAATAAATTAAAAAACATATAAAAAATAAAAGAAAAAATTCATTTAGAGAAGTCCACAGGCATATTCAAAATTGAATGCCAAATATGCCAGAAGTTTCATATCGGACAGACTAGCCGGCTAATGCAGATAATATATAAGGAAAATCTACCAAGCAGAAACATTCTTAATATTAAATCAAACTATGCACAACACCTAATTAGGTGACATTATCACTGAATACTCCATAACAACCGTTGATTAAATAGATTTTATCCGCCAGCACCTCTAAGATATCACCTTGACAAGTGATATCTCACTGCTATTACCTTACTGCTATCACTGGTTTTCATTCCATTACACAATCTAATTCTGTTAACGCTACCCAGGGAGAACTTAACATTGGATTAGAATTTGGAACTTCGCTACGCGAGATATTTGTTACCCACTAAAAAGTTCTCAAATCTCTTTTTAACAACTTGTTAAATCATTGCAAGTGAATAGGAAATGTGAATGTTAAAATGAAAAATGATCGCATAATAATTTGTTTTTAAATTATTCTAACTTCTTATAAAAAACGTGACTTATACATTCGCATAATATTAATAGAAAAGAAAAATACAAATAAAGGAAATAACAATAGTTCTTGAAAATAGTATATTTTGCTACAAGAGATGACAACACAGTTTTTTTGGTGAGTAAATTTGCTCACGAGACGCGTCAGCGTCGTGTGGCACAAGTTTATGAACGAATAACGATTTCACCATTAGATTTTTTTTTAACGGCGTTCATGCTCCATGTAGGAGCGTTGCCAGGCTAATCAGGCTTTGAATATTCACCACGGTCATTCGCAACAGCGACATAATTACCATGGCAGCCGATTTTTTTGAGGTCGCTTATTACGTCAGTCTCCCATTGTAGTCGTGGTCTACCTCGCGGTCGCTCACTCCCTGGGGTACTAACGTAAATTTTTCTAATTATTCCAGACTGTAAATCGGCTCGTAGAACATGCCCAAACCAAGGAATCCTATTAGAACGGATACAACCTATTATATCAGGACCCTCAAGAAGGTCTCTGATCTCAAAGTTATATCGGGTTCTATAGTCTCCATCGTCTGTCTTAAGTAGACCAAAAATTGTAGCATAGGATCTTACGCTCAAATACAGTTAAATGCGATTCGTAATTTTGGGTAAGGGTCCGTTTGTGACCCATACATCACAACCGGTCTAATCAATGTCTTGTATAACTTTAGCTTGATGTTAGTTGATACATACGGTGATCCAAGGAGAGGTTTAATTGAGTAGAAGTTCGATTACCTGCAGCGATTCGAGCTTTTGTAAGTATGCTATTGTTTCAGTCAAGCATTGATCCCAAATATTTAAAAGATTCAACTCCCTCAATTCGTTCATTGCCGCACATCAAATCTTTCTTCTCAGCCTCTCTTGAAACATTCATATATGTTTGGTTTTATTGTAGTTAATTTGAAGACCAATTTTCCTAGCACCACTCTCAAGCGACTTGAAAGTCTCACTCATAATAGCTTCACTTCGGCCAAGGATGACAACATAATCAGCGTAAGCGATCATCTGTACTGAGTTAATTGACAAGATATTGTTGTTAGTCGGTCGTTTCTTTTGACGGCACACATTTTCCAAAGCTAAATTAAAAAGTATATTGTTTCAAGCTAGAACCTTTTATACAAATATATTTTTCTAGTTAATTAACGAAATCCATTTTTCTTTACTTATTGAATTTTCACAACAACTCATACAAACATTTTTTTTTTGTTTTTACATAACGATTCTATCTTTTGGTTTACTTTTTTTTAATATCAATTATTATTTATAATTTCATCACAACAGATTATTTTTAGATTATTTTTTTTTTATTTGTTTTGTACAACAGAATATTATGATTTTTTTGAATTGTACAATCTTAACTTATATAGGGACAACCCAACACATAACAATAAATATACATTTTTTTTAAAATCTGATTTACGTTCAGATAAATTTTGCACACTAGATATATTTTTTTTTTATTTTGTCCTCCGGGACTGATCATGAAGTGGTCCACTACAAGTTAGTGACAGAAGAGAGAGAGCGTGTTGTGATTGATCGAGTCTTATATACCACCTATTGTCAGTCTTATCTCTTCCCTCCACCTAGCCATCTCAACATCCGGCATGTTAAAAACTCAACGAACGATCAATTTACTATCCTCCGATAGATGGAGTCCGTCGTTCACGAGTCCAAAACTAGGTGGAGTCGGACGTTTCAGGACGATAGGTGGAGTCGGACGTTCAAGAATCCAACAATAGGTGGAGTCGGACGTTCAAGAGTCCAACAATAGGTGGAAGCTGATCTCAATCAAGCTTTTTTTTTTATTTTTGTTCATTACAATTAAATTAATCCCACAAAACTTCTTCAACAGGTCAGACAAACTCGGGCAAACACAATGATTGCAGTCAGCGATAACTAAGCGCTTACTAGAACCAAAATAGAAATTAATACATTTATCCGTGAGCAATAAGACTAAAAAGGGGAGTGGATCTGCGTGGGAAGTTGAACATTGGCACTATTTGTTAACAAATAATCTACATAATTATTGATAAATTCTCTGTCTATTTGAGTATTCACAAATTTTTTAATCAAAACCCACAACCGAAACTATAACATATCATATAAAAAAACGAAACCGAAACCAAAACCAAGATTTATTGTTTAGAAAAACCGAAACCAAAACCAAAACTTGTCATTTAACAAAACCAATTTTGGCTATTGTGAAAAACCAAAAACCAAACCATTTAAAATAATTGTTGGTTTTGCAGCCCTGATTTTTCTATTATTTTGTATGAACAGAAATTATTCTTTTCAATGAATTTCAATATAACTATGTTAAATTTCCAGACCTCGCGATTCTCTACAAGATTCTCAATAAATTAATAAATGAAATTTCGAATCAAGGTGGCTTCAATTACAATTATACTACATGATTATATAATACTAGGGGGTATCCCGCGGGCTCCGCCCCCCCCCCCCCCGCCCCTACATACTTTCCCCTCCCTACGCACACCAATACACTCTTGCTCTTTTCATCCGGCTTTGATACAACTACTAAGTACTATCCATCATAATCCAACCTCTTCTAATCTATTCTGTGTGTACCTTCTGCTTAACTATAATTCTACAAAAACCATCGTGAGGTTAACGATAAATTTTTATACGATCAATGACAAATGGTTGAAAATAATAATAATAAGAAAATACTGAAATAGCGGCTTTTTTTCTTCTATATTTTATTTACAGAAAATGAAGCTATGCAAAAATAATGATGGAAAAAAAATATTCTATGATTTTTAGCACTATCTTTCATATAAATAATTTATTTTCTTATTAATATCGCAACGATATAAATTTGAACGAAACGGCTAAAAGACAATTAGAGCAATAATTTTGAAAAACTACATTATCGAAAAATTTAAACGCCGTAAATGGAATTTTTATGAAGGAATTTTTATGAAAAAGGAATAATTTTTGTGTTCTATAAAAAAAATAAACCAAAACAATAAAAATTAAATATAGGATTAGCGTTGAGCTCCGAACCTTTCTCACAACCCCCTACATCGACAATGACAACGAAATTTCGTACTGAGTTTCTTAAAGTTCATTTTATCAAATCGGTTTAAATTATTAATGTTTGAAAATGTATATTATAACCTAAACTGGCCATTATTGATTGGCAACAATCAATAATGACTTTGCACTCGTGACTTAGGATGTTGATTAGAATGTTGACTTAGATGTTAACGAAATATTCTCTCATCCTATGAATTCACACATCGTAATATCTAGAAATTTAATACAAAAAATACCAAATATAACCTAAACTGTTTTTTGCATAAAAATATCAAATGTTTTCAACCTACATTGTTTTTAAAAATTGTTAAAAATCTATATTTTTCTATGCTGTTATGTTCGCTGTACTATAGAACAATTTTCTGGTTCTGGTCCTGCCATAATAGCGCTAGTATTTTACGAAATGTTGTGTCAAAAAGTGAGGAAATAGACCTTTAATCATGTACTTTCATCAATTTGTTTCCTCTTTTCTTTTTTAATAAACTTATTATAAAAACCATCTACCAACTTTACTATTTAATGTAAAAATTATTCCTTTAAAAAAAATTCGATCTATTTTTCATAATAAATATTACATATCTTGTGACTAATTCAAAATAAAAAAGGTTTTATTAATAAAACATCAACAAAAATTATAAATATATGTATTATGTAACTGAATTAAAATAAAATCCCTGAATGCATTCTAATTTTTATTAAAACTTAAAATAACTAAACAAAATGACGTCACACGATCTTTTATGATAAAGCTATTATATTGCAAGAGAAATACATACTCAAATAGTAGTTTTTGTTTTTCCTTAATTTAGTTCACAGGAATGAAATTATGGCAAATAATTATCGGAAACCACTATTATATGATTTTTAGCACTGCCTGTAAAAAAACTAATTAATTTTCTTGTTAATATCGAAATTATAATAATTTGAACGAAACGGGAAATGACAGTGCAATAAAATGCTATAAAAACTGCATTATCGATCAAATTGCTCTATCGTAAAACGAAATGTATGTATGAATAAAATAAAAGTGTGTAAAAAAACAATAATTTTAATGTTATTTATAGTAGTTGTTGTTATTCTTAATATCGAAATGTAAATATCGAAATGATTTTAATGATTTTAATTTGAACAAATTAAATACAAAAGACAACTTAACTTTTTAACTAACTTTAAAGAACTACTTTATCGATAATTCTAAGTATCCAAAAACAAAATTTTATATAAGTTTTATTTATATATGAATTATTTATTTATATGAATTCATTCATGAATAATAAAATAAAAAAGCACAATAATTTTAAAGTTATTTAAAGAAAATAATGAATTTATGAAAAAAAAAACAATTTTAATGTTATTTAAAATAAAAATTTAAAAACGAAATGTATGTATGAATATGAATAAAATAAAAGTGTGTAAAAAAACAATAATTTTAATTTTGGATTGGTGTAATAATTTTAATGTTATTTAAAAAAAAAATAAAAAAAAATTTGCAACAATCAGGTTTCGAACTTTCAATCTTATGATCTTCAGTCGAGCGCGCTACCAATATATCAATTTGAACTATATTTGAACTATAGACTAAAGGATAGATAAGGTATACGTTACGCTTGTATAGAAGGATAGACTTACGGCTATTATATTATTGATGAACAATTATTAAATCCAAATAACAGAAGTGGTTCAAGTGTTAACACGCTTTCCTTTTAACACAAAACACCTGCGTTCGATTTACGACGAAGGTTTGGGAAACATAAAATGGATCTTAGTACTGTTCTAATTATTTAATTAATTAAAACATTATCCATGAGGTTTGCAATACTATTGCAAATACAATAATATGTAATTGTAATTCGGCAACCACTAAATGTGCCGAATGCAACCACTAAATGTGTAAATGAGAAAAAAATGTGCAAAGGAATGTATTTTAAAAAGCTTCCGTAATATATTTCCATATGCTTTCGAGTGGAGCACGGTTCATGATGATGATGGTAAACCAGACTTGCAGTTATTACTTTCGCTTCGGATAATATGCAGGTGTAAAACTGCAAGCTAGTAAACTCTGAACTGTGTGAAGTCCATGATCTCTATCGCCTACGTGTTATATAATGATCAACTTATGCTAGATTTAAATAAATTATTCATAATTAACAAAATTTCGCCAGAAAAATACTAAAAAGAATATCGTTCCTATTTTTTTTTTTTGAATAAAATGTGTTGTGTAGTAGGAATTACAATATATGTCACAATAACACATAAAAACCTTTGAAGACCAAGGCCCCACAACAACATACGTTCAAAGGTGTTGATAGACGTAAATCTTTCTTTTTTTGTTTTGTTATATTTTTTTGTTAAAGAATGGATAACTAAACAATAAATCCTATCACTGACAAAATATGACATAGGCCAATATTTCATGATAGAATAGAGGAAATAAAAGTAAAATAAAAAGTAAATAGCAAATTTTTTACAAAAATTTGCTGAAACAAAACGAAAATGTAGTTGCCAATAATCCAGCCGGTGGCATATTCCCTGATCCTGTGTCGCACTATCTTTCTTGATAATTAGAGCCCACACATAGTTATACGAAGGTTCGTTTCCTCAAGGAAGCAATAGCGTCTCACCATCAAGGAATATTCCACAGCTAAAATTTGGGGTGCCACCGTTGCCTGAATACAGTTCATCCGCTACCACCCCTAAGATGTCACCTTGGCTAGCGACATCTCACTGCTATTGCCAGTGGTATGTGATATCTCACGTTAACTCGTATGCCAATAGCAGGGACTGGAGTACGCGGGGTTGTTACACCCGTAGATCAAAAATGAAAAAAATTTACAAATAATAATAATAATAAACAATAAATAATAATAATAAACAATAAAAACTGATCCCTCCATGCGTTTATAAATAAAAAGTATATAATTGTATGAAACTTGTCGTGACCTAATTCATTTACAAGTGCCTCGCTTTGTCCAACACGATGAAATTTTTTTTTAAAATACGGTGTTACATTGTGGTATTTAATCTTTGTAATCAGGGTTTCTATGATGAAGACAATATTTTCTGTCAGTGAAATTGAACGAAAATTAAAACTAACTAAATTCCAAGGTACCGGTACAATGGTTTACAGAATTCAGAATTATGTCGAACTGAATCGATTCAATTGAAAAAATATATTTTTTGTAACGCATGCATAAAAAATATTCAATTTTGTACTAGAATAGAATAAAAGAAAAAACTACTTTTCCGCACATATGACCACAAAATATTTTGTATGCCTGGCACGCACGCCGCCTGCATGTGCGATTTGTAGTTAAATCTATCCTATATATACTATTTTTATAGCACTAAAATATCAAAATAATAATTTAAAAAACTTACCATATAGTAAAAACAACTTAAACACATTGCATCATTTGAAATTGCAAGAAAAAACAATTTATTTGGGTTTTCAAAGTTTACAATTTTGACAGCTCTTATTGGATTCCTATGTTTTTTTTTTATAAAACCGGTAGTTGGATTCTTATGTTTATTTTTTACCGGTAGTTGGATTCTTATAATTTACAACTGGGCTGATTCAAAATTTTCTATCCAACCGATACATTTCGGTCTCGTTAGACGGATTTTCTTCTGAGTCTAAGCTAATTAACGCTGGTGTACCCCAAGGCTCAGTATTGTCCCCAACCCTATTTTTGATTTATATCAACGAATTGTTGAAAATCACCAGCAACCCAATAAATAGTTTTGCAGATGATAGTACTCTGCACAAGTCGTTCGAGCCCCTTCCTTCAAAAGGTAAAATGCACGAACGAATTAATCCTGTCCGGAGAGACGCTGCCATAAACGTAAACAAAGACCTGAATAAAGTCGCCGACTGGGGTGACCAAAACCTTGTCAATTTGAACTCTACCAAAATACAGCTGTTGATTGTTTCCAGATTAAAGACCGAGTTCCCCAAAGATATTTTATTTAGTATGTGTGATGAACCAATAGGTAAATGTAAAAACATTTGTTTATTGGGTGTCATAGTTTCAAATGACCTACTCTGAAACGATCATGTAAAGGCGATGGCAAAAAGCGCGTTTAAAAACTCGGCCTCCTAAATAGATGCAAAACATTTTTCACTACTTACCAATCGCTCCATGTTTATAAGTCCTATATTCGTCCCTGTATGGAGTACTGTTGTCAAGTTGGGGGTGCTGCCTCTGTTTCCATCTTGGCCCTCTTGGACTCTGTTCAAAAGCGGGCTATACGAATTGTGGGTGATCGAGCTTTGACATCAAAACTTGATTCCCTACAACATCGTCGCACTGTTGCTGACCTCGTTGTTTTTTACAAATATCGTCATCAACAGTGCTCAGATGAAATCAGCGGCATCATGCCTCAAACTTATTTCTTACCCCTGTTCCACACGGCAATCGGCTGCCGCAACCAGTGAAACGGTAAAGATCCCGTACTGTCATACTGGCAGATCGCAGAGAGACTTCTTTGTCCGAACTGCGTACAAATGGAATAGTTTGCCGGAACACTTAGTCTCAGGTGGCTTCAACCCGCAGAGGTTTAAAGAAAGCGTTAATCAATACCTTAGAACGCCAGTTGTTGTGGGACCCAGGTCTAGACCTAGGTCTTAAAAGGTATTTATGTGTTGTTGTGACACATATTTTAAACCCTATTACACAACACATTTTATTAAAAAAAAAACAAAAACAATTATAACAACGAAGATCGCGCACTTTAATTATTTAAATATCTCAAATTTGTTTATAATTTTGTTAAATAAATGATTAAATTAACAATCAAATAAATATTTATAAATTTTATGCATTTGTTACAAAAAATAGTGTGTTACAAAAAATAGCGAGTTATTGCCGCACTCCCTACGGTCGTGCGGCAAACTAAATCTTGTTTGGAAAACGTATTCGCACTAGTAATACAATCTACTATTGTTGTAACTTATTTTCATGAGAGTCTAAAGCAGCAAATTGATAATGTAAGAATGATGGTAAATAGAATGGTGATAAAAACAAATCACGAACGATTAGATGTTTAATATCAATCTATTTGGGACATACTACTGCCGCAAATTTGTAAGAACCTTTCATATTATGTATGTTAACTAATTTATTTAATTTATGTTAACTAATGTTAACTTAAAATCTATTCGACATCTAAAGATGGATTTAGCACATGATTCGAGTAATAAAGAAATTCTGAATCTGGGCAGCTGCGGCTTACGTACAATTGTCAATTAGTAATGCATTTAACGCTGGAGTTAAAGCAACGAATTGATCTATGGTTGAATTTGTATGATCTGATTCGCTTATAATTTATTTGCTTGCTTTAAATGCTCCTAATCGAAAAGCCGATGAAAAATATTATATATTAAAATTATTAAAATATTCCTCATGAAACTTTATTCAAAATGGTGAACAAGCCTCTTTACTCTTACCTGGTTTTAAGAAATATGTTAAAGAAGTTAACTAAAACTAAAAATTTAGTTTCTGAAACACTTAAAGATGAACTACTGGATTAAAAATTATCTGTTTTTATATCGTTTACTTATGAGATGCAACTATTTTGTACTCAGATTCAATCAAGTAATCCTTTAGTTCTATTTCTTCATAAAAATAATTTAACAATTCATTTTATTTCAATTTTAAAAAAGTCAGACAAGTGCGAATAAAATTCGCTCGTCAAGGGTTCCGTGAATGTAAAGAAAACAATATCAAAATAATTTACATAAAGTTGTGTTGTAAAGGGTTTATATTGCCAGACCATAGACACATAAAAACTAAATGGTTCATCGTAAATATCAATAGTTAATGTCAATCTCATCTAAATTGATCGAAACGATATAAAAAATATTACTTTAGGTTAAATTATATCCATAGCTATTTATGGTAGCTAAAAAACGACTCAATTCTGTTAAACAACGACGAAATTTAGGGGTGGAGTGGTGTTAACGCTAAAAATAGGACTTTTTTGACAATAATTCAAAAACTGTGCATCGCAAGATTCTAAAATAATTGTAATGTTTCTTAATTTTGGTGTTCTTTCAAATGACACTCATGCGAGCCAAAAAACCTTTTTTTCACGATTCCCCACTCCTATCCCCTAAACACATAGAATTAAAACTACTTGAGGCTACGCTATATTTTTCGTTAAGGGTTTATTAAATTTCCTATCTCTATGAATTTTTTCAAATTTTTCTGTCAATCAACGAAGAAACGTATAGGGAAGGGGGACCAACCTTTTGTTGCACTTTTTTGAGAATAATTCAAAAACGGTGCATCGCAAAATTCTAAAAAAACTGTATTGTTTTTTAATTTTGGTGCTCTATCAAATGACATCCCACTCATGCGGGTCAAAAAAACAATTTTTCACCCTTCCCCACTCCCATCCCCTAAACACATAGAAATAAAATCACTTGAAGCTTCGCTATATTTTTCGTGTTCCATAGAATTATAGGCTCATCGCTTTACTAAAATTTTCAGTTCTTTCTATAGCAACAATTTTTTTGTGTTAGATTACATAAGTTCGACATTTGAGTCGGTGCTTGAAAAACAACGTATAATTTTAACAATATTTAAAATTAACAAAAGATCAATGTTTGACCTAAACAATAGCATATTAAACAAATATTAACCCTAAAATAATTGCAGGTTATCGAACTTACCATTCAATTAAAACTCAACATTTTCTAAAGTTATACAAGAAATTTATTAAACCAGTAATTATGAATGGATTACAAACATGGATCTTAACACAAACTAACAAATCACATCAATCTGATTTGAACCTTGAGAATTTACGCCACCTTTTGGGCCCACTTATGGCATACAATGCAATACAATATACAATAGATAGTAAAGGACCGTGATAATTTTAAAAATAAAGTTCTTTCTTTTGGATAACTGGTTATATTCACTCTAAAAGAGTTGCAAAATTAAGAATTGCTCTAAGAATCAGTACAAAGGATGACATGACTAAAAATGTACACGCCAGTCCCACTCAATATTGCTATTCGGGTTAAAAAGCTTTATTTCACCTTACCAGTCCTACCCTTTCAAAACGATTAATAAATATTTGATACACGGGGAGACGGTCTGAATTTTGAACATTTTTGATCATAACTCAAAAACTGTGCACCGCAAAATTATAAAAAAAATTGTAATGATTTTTAAATTAGGTGCTCTTTCAAATGACACTCCATTCGCTTGGGTCAAAAAAAGTTTTTTTTTACCCTCTCTACCCCGGTGCCCTAAACACACAGAAATATAATTATTTGAGACTTCGGTATAATTTTCATACAAAATTTACCTAATTTCCTAGCTCTGTGAATTTTTTCAAATTTTTCTGTCATTCAGTGTCGAAACGTAGGGAAGGGAACGGTTTGAATTTTGTAGTTTTTTGTCCATAACTCAAAAACTGTGCACCGCAAAATTATAAAAAAAACTGCAACGAATTCTAAATTAGGTGCTCTTTCAAATGACACCCCACTCGCTTGGGTCAAAAAAGGGGGGGGTCAAAAAAGGGTTTTTTTACCCTCTTTACCCCGGTCCCCTAAACACTCAGAAATATAATTATTTGAGACTTCGGTATAATTTTCATACAAAATTTACTAAATTGCCTAGCTTTGTGAATTTTTACAAATTTTTCTGTCAATCAGTGTCGAAACGTAGGGGGGGGGGAACGGTTTTAATTTTGCACTTTTTTGTCCATAACTCAAAAACTGTGCACCGAAAATTTCTAAAAAAAATTGCAACAAATTCTAAATTAGGTGCTCTTTCAAATGACACCCCACTCGCTTGGGTCAAAAAAGTTTTTTTTTTACCCTCTTTACCCCGGTCCCCTAAACACTCAGAAATATAATTATTTGAGACTTCGGTATAATTTTCATACAAAATTTACTAAATTGCCTAGCTTTGTGAATTTTTACAAATTTTTCTGTCAATCAGTGTCGAAACGTAGGGGGGGGAACGGTTTTAATTTTGCACTTTTTTGTCCATAACTCAAAAACTGTGCACCGAAAATTTCTAAAAAAAATTGCAACAAATTCTAAATTAGGTGCTCTTTCAAATGACACCCCACTCGCTTGGGTCAAAAAAGTTTTTTTTTTACCCTCTTTACCCCGGTCCCCTAAACACACAGAAATATAATTATTTGAGACTTCGCTATAATTTTCATACAAAATTTACCAAATCGCCTAACTCTGTGAATTTTTCCAAATGTTTATGTCAATCAGTGTCGAAACGAAGGGGGGGGGGAACGGTTTGAATTTTGCACTTTTTTGTCCATAACTCAAAAACTGTGCACCGCAAAATTATAAAAAAAACTGCAACGAATTCTAAATTAGGTGCTCTTTCAAATGACACCCCACTCGCTTGGGTCAAAAAGTTTTTTTTTTACCCTCTTTACCCCGGTCCCCTAAACACACAGAAATATAATTATTTGAGACTTCGCTATAATTTTCATACAAAATTTACCAAATTGCCTAGCTTTGTGAATTTTTACAAATTTTTCTGTCAATCAGTGTCGAAACGTAGGGGGGGGGAACGGTTTTAATTTTGCACTTTTTTGTCCATAACTCAAAAACTGTGCACCGCAAAATTATAAAAAAAACTGCAAAGAATTCTAAATTAGGTGCTCTTTCAAATGACACCCCATTCGCTTGGGTCAAAAAAGTTTTTTTTTTACCCTCTTTACCCCGGTCCCCTAAACACACAGAAATATAATTATTTGAGACTTCGCTATAATTTTCATACAAAATTTACCAAATTGCCTAACTCTGTGAATTTTTCCAAATTTTTATGTCAATCAGTGTCGAAACGAAGGGGGGGGGGGAACGGTTTGAATTTTGCACTTTTTTGTCCATAACTCAAAAACTGTGCACCGCAAAATTATAAAAAAAACTGCAACGAATTCTAAATTAGGTGCTCTTTCAAATGACACCACACTCGCTTGGGTCAAAAAAGTTTTTTTTTTACCCTCTTTACCCCGGTCCCCTAAACACACAGAAATATAATTATTTGAGACTTCGGTATAATTTTCATACAAAATTTACCAAATTTCCTAACTTTGTGAATTTTTCCAAATTTTTCTGTCAATCAGTGTCGAAACGAAGGGGGGGGGGGAACGGTATGTTTTTGACAATAACTCAAAAACTGTGCACCGCAAAATTATAAAAAAAATTGCTATGATTTCTAAATTAGGTGCTCTTTCAAATGACACCCCACTTGACCACATTTTAAATAGTGTTTTTACCCCTCCTCATTTCCACCCCCTTAATAAATCTAATTATGAGAATATGACACTTTTATATATTTTTTATTAAAACTGTACTAATTTTTCTATCATTCCAAATACATTTGAAAATTTTCGATCAGTTAGGTTCGGAGCTAATCGAGTTAAGAAAACACGAAAAAAACGTCATTATTCAGAATTATACAAAAAATGGTGAGTTGTAAAATTCCAAAATAAATTTTTAAGAAATACTGAAATGAAGCCCTTTCATATCGTCGCTTTAATAATGAAATGACGTATACGCAAAAGTATAGTTTCGAGATATTTGAGTTTAAAGTTTGATGTGCGCATGCATTTGCATGGACGTTAATTTATAATTTATTAATTCTTACCCTTAGTCATAAAATAATTCGAAAATTTAAAAACGCCAATTCAAAGATGCCCTTATGGGGAATGCAGCGCACCTATTATATAAAAACAACGTATAAATAGCATACGTTGTTTCATTATTAAAGCGACGATATGATACCCTACTTGAATCTATAAAAAAATCTATTTTCTCAAAGGTCTCACATCGAACCCCTGTAAACCAAACGAAAACCACTTTAGTTTTATTTGTATTCGTCATTTCATGTGGACAGATTAGTTTTATACACATGCCAAATTTCAAGTCCATAGCATTTATAGTTTACGAGATAATCGATATAATGTGAAAAACTCGTTTTACTCTCACCAATAGTGTTCCGTATAAAAAACGGAACCCTAAAAAAACAATATGCACGAGAATCATTCAATCTGATGTTTTCGAGTCAATGTTTTTGTTATATTATCGATTAAAAGTGTTAACAAATGAATAAATGTACACTTTTATTACTTTTTCTATCAATTACAAAATACCGTAGTATAAAAATTTTCTGAAAAAATTAAAAACCGAGTCTGGATAACCTGAAAAAAAAACAGGAAATTATTTTACCGTAATATTCTAGATACCCTATCTATTACACATTTTAAATTGATTGTTTTCCATTTTTTCCATTTTTTTAGCGAAAAATTTCCATTTTTTTCAGTTTGACTTTAAAACGGAAGTCCTGGAATAGATAAAGTTGGTATTGTCTACAATTTAGATTACCTAACTACAGAAGGAAGGTTGTCAAGAGCAGTAGTTTTTATAGAGGACTTAAAGCATGTAACAAATTCGACGATAGTGAAAAAAAACTTTACCTTACTGAAATTTAAGAATCACATAAGAGAAGATTTACTGCTCTAATACAGGCATGAATATGACGTTCCTAACAATGAAATTGAAAGTAAAAGCGATTAAGTCATTGCATTGAATATTCATTCCTTTAACGGCCAACGGGTAGTTTTTAATAATTAATTGCGTCAAGAAAGAAGCCTTAAACTTTGAATTAAAGTATTTCAAAGTATTATTATTAATCCAGATCTTCATTTTCAAGTGAACCCGGGTCATATTCCAAAGATTTATCAAGATCTTCATGTGTTTATTTCACCCACCCACCCACAAACCACCCACACATATACACGTTTTTTATTTTTATAGTCAGGATGATCCAAACCGAGAATAAAATTAAGGGCCGATTGTATGAATGCGGATAGAAGATAAATCCTCAGATTAATCGTCGTTTGTATTGTATGAATCAGGATAGGTTAAAAAATCTATCCGAGGATTGTTGATCTATCCTTAGTAGACCAGGGCCAAACCGTTATAAATATCGAAATAGACGAAAAATTCTTAGCAGTATACGAATGGTCGGAAAATGTAGTTAATGGTTTAAGTAATTAAGGAAAAATCTACCGAACTGAGCAAAAGTCCCGGAAAGGGGTAGGGGGTTGTAGTATATACGTTTTTGGGGTTTGTATTAGTTTTTTGCGATTTGCGACTAAACTATGCATCCTATCGAAAAAAGTCAAATGGAAAAGTTGTAGATATAAAAAAATCTCTTACTGGACATTATTGACCATAACCACAAAATTATCGAGAAAAATGCAAAATACTGTTTTTTTGTTTTTAATTTATAACTATTGCAAAATTTTTTATATTTTCATGAAAATCGGTGAAAATGTTCTTTTTGTGTTTCAAACAGTCCCAAATTTTTTCAAAGCGAAATATTTAATTTTCGATGTTTTATGAAGAAAATTATAAAAAAAGACCTAATTTTCTAAAAATTTGGTTAGGAATGTTTCGATTTTTGAACTTTACCATTGCTCATTTTTTTCGTTAAAATCCCAACTTCAATATAGAACTAAAATATAATATTGTTTATGAACAAAAATTTCGTTAAAAAAGCGGAAACCGAAAAACTACTTTCAAATCATGAATTTCTTTTTCTTTGTTGTAAATAAACGTTTGCATTCATAAAAAGCGTTAATTCACATACGATACTATATGTTATACAAGTAATTTACATATACTTAACTAATCTTGGCCTTCAAAGTCCCGGAATCATCGTTTAAACTGCAATTAAATAGGTAAAAACTCAAAAAACACAAAGTAGTCCAGTAACTTTATACATCACAGTATGCGTCAAATGCGGTAGTTCTGATTTTTTGCAGGCTTATTTATGATGTTGGCCTAATGAATAATCCAAGTTTGTGACCTCGAGCGCCGAACGCAACTTCGTCAAAAATCGAAAAAATCGTTATTTTTTCAAATTTTGGCGACTACAACCCTAAAGGACTAGTTTTTTCTTTAAACTTTTTTAGGACGTTTTTAAAGTAGACTAAATTTGCTACAATATGATACTAGAACTTACTCTGTAGACCCAATAGTTTCCGAGATTAAGCCTTTCAAAGTTTATCATTTTTTTTTCGAACTGCGCATTTTTTTGCAATTCTGTCATTCTAAATGAATTTTGACCCTGAATATACTATCGAAGCCCTGTACTTTTCTGATGGGATGTTAAAAAAGAAAATGAGAAGTGTGAACGATGATGTTTAAGCTAAGCTACGAATAATGAAGTAAAAAAGATAAGTACAACAAAAGTTAATAAGTTTATTTGTTAGGAAATTGAGTAATATTCAAAATCAAAAAATTAAATTAATTTAGCCCTCTTGGAAGGTCCCGGTTGAGGTTCGTCCGTTTCTGGATCGACGTATTGGGATGGCATATCCCCATCAGGGGATGCTGATGAATCGTCGACGTCTTGTGCCCACAAATCATCCTCCATTTCGACGAGCGATCGTCGCCTTATGGGATATCTACTTCTGCAACATCAGCTATATTGTCACAAGAGGCCCCGCTGCAATGGCTGCAGACTGATGAGCATTTTAATCCTGCCTTCCTGCAGCTGCACGTGTTCCCGCAACCCTTCGCGCAGCTGCAAGAAATCATCCGCAAGATGATTCGGATGATGAATCATCCGCCTGTACCTGTTAGAAGATTGTACATGAGAAAAGAAAATGATGAATGATATGTAATGTAATGTGTATTGCTGACGCAAGGACAAATTTGTACCTGATGATGTCCACAAGGAGTTAAATCGAGCAGAGTTTCGTGTAGGAGGTAATCTGGCTAGATTGCAGCTGGTTTTCGTCGCAGCCCTGACGAATAGTTGATACCGCATCTCGTCAAGGTTATAGGTGTTAGGGTTGCCTCCGTATAGAGCAATTATGACTCGCTCTCCTGCTGCTGCTATCTCGTCAGGTGTAGAGTTGGTGTCGAGAAAAATCGCAGCTTGCTTTTCAACGTCCCGATTTTTTTCGAATATGGACATCATTTGCTTCTTCATTAAGCCAAATAAGCAGAATGTCAAGTCGCAACCACTAAAGGCCACTAAATATGGACCACAACCACTAAATATGATCAGGTACAGTTACATAATTTTCTTTTCTCATCGGCCACCACACACATATATTTATTAATACAATTATTACTACAGGGATGTAGAAAATTCTACAAAGGTATATTGCAAACAATTGCGAAGTTCGTAAAAGTTGATAAACTTTGAAAGGCTTAATCTCGGAAACTATTGAGTCTACAGAGTCAGTTCTAGTATCATATTGTAGCAAATTTAGTCTACTTTAAAAACGTCCTAAAAAAGTTTAAAGAAAAAACTAGTCTCTTAGGTTTATAAATATAATCGCCAAAATTTGAAAAAATATCGATTTTTTCGCGGTTTTTTCGATTTTTGACGAAGTTGCGTTCGGTGCTCGAGGTCACAAACTTGGATTATTCATTAGGCCAACATCATAAACAAGTCTGCAAAAAATCAGAACTACCGGATTTGACGCATACTACCCCATACTCTCAGGCGACAAAGTTATTGGACTAAAGGCTGTGACTGAGAAATTTTTTTTATTATTTCTTGTAATTCGTAAGTATTTACAAATTATCATGTCAAAGTGTTTTGATGACAAAATACAAAAATTAAAAGTAAAATAATTTCATTGAAATCTTTTTTTCTTCGTGGGCTTCATCGCTAGAATCGAATTCTTCATCGCCAGAATCGATCAACCTTTCGATTTCTTCATGTTCATTTTCTACATCTCCAATTTTTTGGAGCTGTTCTGGATTTTCCAGTTCAGTATCATTATTTTCATTATTAATATTTTATTAGACAGTATCCGTCTTCGTCTTCGATGTCCTCGGGATTACAATTTACAAAATGTTTCGTATAAGAATTTTTCGGCATTAGAACACAGATCAGAAGCGTGACAATTTATGCACAAAATTGTGCACTTTAAGCCATGCTTGCCACACTCACATATGTTATTACCGCATCCTGTTTCGCAGCTGCCGCAGATAATTTTCAATAAATTTTCGGGAATTAATTCTTGTCCTGTAAATATAGGTACGATACCATTAACGTGATGTTTCCATTCCCAATCTGTAGCTGTAAATTGATGACCAAGCCAACTTTGTATTTGAAAATACACCCTGTAACAAAGTAGTTTAACTGCTCCTTCAGTTAAGGGTAATTTTTCCAAATGAAATGATGATTTTAAAGAAGCCGCTTGGTAGAGTTCAAATCTTTGATCGTGTAGAATTGTATTTATAATTTTACTTTTTTAAATAGAAGCTATTATTTTTAATCCATTTTCGGTAATCGTTTGTTTGTCTGCATTTGTATTGTAAAAAATTTCTGCAAGATCAGGTAAATGTTTATTGGCCAATAGATGAAAAACGTGTTCTAGACAGAGTTGTGAAAACTTGACCATTTTTGTTTTTCCTGAAACTTGGCATATAAGTAGTATGGACAAAATAAAAAATACAACTTACTTTAAAAATTTTTTAAAAAAAAATAATTAATTGCTTTTATAATTAATTTTTAAAGAAAAATATTAAAAAAACTGTCTTAAAGATGGCGCTAGGGTTGAAGATCAATTGGAATTTAATTAATTTTTTTTCTGAAAATAGTTCTATCCTTTTTTTTTGTTCTTGAGATATTTAATTTTAAAGATTTTTAGATGATTAGTTAATCTATCAAACAAAAAAAAGTTTGATGAAATCGGTATAGCTGTTCTTGAGCAATTTAATTTCAAAGTTACATCAGATTGGCAGAATTTTCATTTTTCATGCATGTTGGGGTGCCTCCTATGCTCAAACTATGCACTTTAAAAAAATTTTAAAATAAGTTGTATTTTTTATTTTGTCCATACTACTTATATGCCAAGTTTCAGGAAAATCAAAAATGGTCGAGCTCAAATTTCGACTTTTTCACCTGCGTAGATCACGTTTTTCATAAAATAATAATGATTTTATAATTTTTAATAATTAATGATTTTATAATTGTTTTTTTTGCTTTCCCAGCAAAACTTGAATCTATTGCTAAAAGTTTGAAACGAATTTAAAGAAAAGATTGTCAAATAAAGGAAACGATTAAATAAAATAATCACCACAGTTTAAACGATAGTTTCGGGACTTTAAGTAAAATAGTTATTGTTTAAATAAATCTAATCTAATAAGCTAACCCTCGAAACTCGCATAATTTTCTATAAAAAGTTAATTGCACCACATTTTGAGTATTGTTCGTCGATTTTATACTTAATTAATGCAAATTGTATGGGGAAGTTACAGAAATTACAAAATCGGGCAATGAGAACGATACTAAAAACAAATAGATATACTTCTGTGCGTTTAATGTTGGAAACCTTAAATTTTTCGACCGTCAAACGAAGAATATATTTAAACACTTTAAGGTTTATTTTTTCATTAAACAGTAAGAAAAATAACAAAATTTCCAGAAATTTCAATATATAGGTGATTTTCACCAACATGAAACCAGGGCTAGGAAAAAGATCAAATTGCCGTAGTATAGAATGAGCTCAGCGCAAAATTCGTTACTATATAAGGGAGTACAACTCTATAATTCCATTCCTCATGAAATAAAAGATTCAAGAAATATTAAAATATTTAAATATAAGTGTAATAAATGGCTAGAAGCTTTAGAACTAATTTAATTTTTAAACTCAATCAAGTCATTAAAATATTTATTGGTATACTTTTAGGTAGATTTCATATAAAAATCTACCTATTGCAATGGGCTTCATCTCGGAATTTCGGAAAAATTTTTGTGCCAAACGACTATATATGATAAGCGGAGACAAAAAAACAAAAAAAAAAAAAAATTTATATATATATATATATATATATATATAAACGATATGAGATATAACGAAAACGACCGGCACTCTCACGGTCGCATTTGTTGAGGTAGATCAAAAAAATTTTCTGTACTTGTGTGTTCTATTAATATCTTGGACAAGTTCGTGAATCAGCAAAATCCGACACGTGGTTAAGAAACTAGAGGCTTTTTTCTGAAAAAAATTGATTTTTTAAAACCGTTATAACGGCCGTTTGGATACTAATATTTCAAAAAATTTAACAAATTTATAATCTTTGGAATCTTTTTTATCAATTTGTTTTAAAAAAAGACCTCTGCAGTTAGAGGTTCCTGAGTGAGCGGCTCCAACAAAAAAGTTTGCAAAAAAAAATTTTTTTTTGAAACAACCGGCACTCTCACGGTCGCATTTATAAGGCCAGATCGAAAAACCTTTTCTAAACATGTGCGTTTTATTAATATCTTGGACAAGTTCGAAAATCAGCCCAATCCAACACATGGTTAAGAAACTAGAAGCTTTATTCTAGAAAAAAACTCTGTTTTTTAGATCCGTTATAACGGCCGTTTGGATTCTAATATTTTTAAAAACTTCATAAATTTAGAATTTTTGAAACCTTTTTAATCAGTTTCTTTCAAAAAAAAGACCTCTGCAGTTGGAGGTTTCTGAGTGAGCGGCTCCAACAAAAAAGCTTGTAAAACACAAAATGCGTTTGAATCAACCGGCGCTCTCACGGTTGCATTTATGGAGCCAGACCAAAAAACCTTTCTGAAAAATGTGTGTTTTATTAATATCTTGGACAAGTTCGTAAATCAAAAAAATCTGACACCTAGTTAAGGAACTATAGGCTTTATACTAGAAAAAAAAGTGGTTTTTTTAATCCGTTATAACGGCCGTTTGGATACTAATATTTTTAAAATCTTCATAAATTTAGAATCTGTGAAAACATTTTAATCCATTTCCTATATATTTAAACCTCTGCAGTTAGAGGTTTTTGACTTGTTGGCTTCAACAAAAAAGTTTGCAGCAATCCCCAACTACAATTTCCAAAAACCTTATAACAGTCAATGTCAACCTTATAACAGTCAAAAAAATAAAAGATTTGAATAGAAAAAATTATTTTTTTTTCTTAGAAATAAACTATTTTGATATTTTGCAGTAATTGCACGACATATGATATAGAGTAGGTTTGTGTCATAAATTGTCACACACATGTTTTGTGGTAGATTTGATATTTGTTTGTTGCAAAATTGGATAGATATAATTTTGCTTGTAGGTAGCTAATTTTCTTTTTAAAATTTGTTCGATATCTGTTTGAAATTAGTTTGTTTTGTTTAAACTAATCTGATACATAAGATTCTACTGGCACACAAAACTGTCTGATCTCGAAATCTACCTATTTCTAGCGGATATACGTGCCGCTTGGACTTTTTTGAATTCAGATTGTTAAAAATAATTATTTAGTAAATGTTTAAAATACGATGTTACAAAATATTAATGTTACAAGATTATCGAAAGATAAATAAATATTATTATTATTATGTTTAAATCGTGTTTTAAATTAAAAACTAATACAAATTATTTAATTAAATACAATTAATTACTAAAACATTAAATGACAGTTCACAAACACAACTACAAAACTAGATCGAATTTTGTCATATTCTTTTTATGAAAAAAAAAATCACTCTTTCTGCTCTGGCAAAAAGAAAACGACATAAATTTTATAATCATACCGCATTTACAGCGGCATAGCAAATTAGTAGATGTAATTTAAATCTTTGCTGTAAACACTTTTTATTTTAAAAGCTTGCAACTAATTTGATATCTAGGCTTACTAAAAATCCAATTTTTTTTAATTTAATACTTCACGCTGTGATCACCATTGCAAATAAAAATCTTTGATTTTTACACCGTCTCCTTTTCTTAAAAATTAATATACTATCTACTAATTTGCTTTGTCGCTGTAAATGCGGTATCAGTTTAAATTTAATCGCTGGATATATAATTTGTTGTAAAGATTGCACAACTGTAAGATTGCGTTGTTTGTTCAGGATTAAAATTCTTAAATCCATTTCTTAAAAATATATAAAATAATGTGTCACATCAATCAATTATATCCAATGACACGTGATATCTTCTTGTATTTTCGATTGTATTGAATAGTATTGATATAAATGTTTCTTTTTTATGTTTCCAAGTATTTTTTATTATTTTAGATTGAGGATGATAGGTGATGTCTTGGAAATGATTTTCATTCGGCGGAAAAATCAGAAAACCAACTGTAAACTTTTAGGATTAACAATGCGTATATAATTTGAAAAATGAACATCAAATTATATGTAATCTGAGGTGCTAAACGCAATAACATTCCACGATGATTATAAAACCGGCGTGGTGAATCTTGCGAGTCAGAAATTGTGTTGGTGTGACGTTTATGCAGACATTATTATTGCATTGCATTGTAAATTTATCAAAGTAACACGTGTCACAATTTCTAAAAATATCTTTACCTTTAAACTTAAAGTACATATTACAAATCAACAACCGTTTTTGTCAACTTATCAGTGTTTTTCCATATCTTATATTTATTCCAATATGACATCATTTCTGAATTACTTCAGTTGATTTTAACGCTTCTATTTATTTTTAAATTAATAATCTCATTGTGACACGAATTAATAATATCTACATTTCATTTATTTTAATTGTAACTAATATAGTAAACAAAATATTTTTACGTAAATTAAAAACTTAACTTTTTTATTATTTAAAATAAACAAAAACAAACCTGTTTACACGATCGTATTCTCGCGGATTTTGTTTTAAAAGTGAAAAAAAATAACAACGCAAAAACTGTAATTTAAAAAAAATTAACTTTTTGATAACGTAAGAAACAAGTATATGGACTATACGATTACGTATTCTGGTTCTCATAAGAATAATTGGAACAAAATTAATGACAAAAATGACGCATTAGAATTTAAATATTTTTAATATTAGTATAATGTTAATCTAAAAAACATCTTTATTTATTAAATGGTGTGGATATTTGTTTAATCGACTTATTTTTATTGAATCAAAACTGCTATATACAGTCAGCGTCAAAAAAAAGTGTACAGCAAATAGTTCATTATTTACGGACTAATATATCTTAAAAGAAGAATGGAAAAATAAAAACATTTCATTTTTAAAAAGTGTATTAAGTATTAGTTTATTTTAACAAAAACAAAAATTCAATTATTTTTTGTTATCCTTGTAATTTTAAAAAAATTGCAAAATGCTCTGATTTTACGCGTCAAAAAAAAGTGTACACTCTCACATTGTTTGATTGTTTTTTGTTATAACGGGATTTCCGATTTTTTCAACTAATTTTATTTTGTTTTGTTGCATTTTCGATACCTTCGTGTCAAAGATCCGTGCAGTTATTACTATCCCAATAATAATAATTTAATATTATTCAACATGGCCAAACAAACTACAATAGAAACACGTAATTTAGTGGTAAAATTAGCATCTCAAGGCAAATCTCTGAGGGAAATTGCTAGTATTATCGATAGAAGCCATAATATTGTGAAAAAAATACTATTCAAATTCAAACATTTGAGAAGTGTAGAAGATCTTCGCCGTTCTGGCAGGCCGCCAATTTTGTCAGTTGTGGACAAAAGAGCGATAGCGCGAAGGGTTAGGGCTAATCCCTCTGAAAGTGCAGTCAGAATAGCTGAGAAACTCACAGAAATATTAGGAGCAGGAATAAGTGCCAGTACCGTTTGCCGTGCTCTGCATGAAAATGGGTTACATGATAGAACTCCGAGAAAAAAATCAGTTAATTCTAAGAAAAACCAAAAAAAGCGTCTCGAATATGCAAAAAAGCATATTTTTATTTTACAAAATGTCTATTTTACACTCGTCACTAAATAAGCACTTATTTTAAATAGTAATGTCTTCAAATATATGCTTTTTTGCATATTCGAGACGCTTTTTTTGGTTTTTCTTAGAATTAACTGATTTTTTTCTCGGAGTTCTACCATGTAACCCATTTTCATGCGGAGCACGGCAAACGGTACTGGCACTTATTCCTGCTCTTAATGTTTCTGTGAGTTTATCAGCTATTCTGACTGCACTTTCAGAGGGATTAGCTCTAGCCCTTGGCGCTATCGCTCTTTTGTCCACAACTGACAAAATTGAAAAAAATATATATTTCGCGACAAACGGACGTGTTTTATTTTTCGGCTTAGTTAAGTTTTGTTTTAACTAGGTTTTGTGTTTTTTTTTATTTGTTTTATTTAAATTCATAAATCTTATTACTGTTTTTTAAATCTATAAATCTAAAACTTTTATATAATATATAATATATTTATAGATCTTATCTTGTATATATATTATAGATTTATACATAATTGTACAAGTTTAATGAAAGTGTAGTGCTGACTTTGTGTTTTATTTAAAATTTAATTGAATATTATGTACTTTAAATTTTAGTGTGCTGACTTTGTTGTTTTTCGTTCAATCAAATTTTGTGTAATTAATTTAAAAACTAGGTTAAATTAAAATTAAAATTGAAATAGTGACTTACTGTGGACGCATACAGTGTTTATTCAACAAGTTTTTAAAAACAAAATTTCTTTAAAATGAATAATTTATGCGGAGATTGCAGTGAAGAAATCACAATATCTATGCCCGCCGTTTGTTGTGAGGGATGTGATGCAAATCTACACCTTGTATGCAAAAGCAGGGAATGCAAGAGATCTAAAAGATCTTCAAACCTTTGTATACAATGTATGGACCTTAAACCGGCTCACATTCTTCGTGCCTTCAAAATTTTAAACATCGACTTGGTTCAAAAAATAAACTGTATTGCCAGTAGCTCTGAGTATGCTGCCAACAAAATAAAATCTCTAGAAGACAGGTGGGCATCGCTAAGTGATGAGTTAGCGATAAGTAATAATAAAATCGAAAACATCAACTTAATTTGTGAAAAAAATTTTAACATCACAAACGACAACAGCATAAGTTTGTTAAAAATACAAAGTAGTCTTAAAAATATTAACAGCTCAATTCAGGTTGTTTCCGATGAATTAGAGATGACATTCAATAATAACATTAAAAATACCGGAGCAAGTGATTGTGTTATAGATAATGTCCGTAAGCTACAGGCTGAAATAATGAAATGCGACAAATCTATTAGTAGTTCTGTTCATTTATTTAAGGATATGATCAAAGAAATTATCAATACTAAACATGCTGAAAATACAAATACAATGGTTGCTGATCTTCCTTCTGACAACAACAAGGTTGCCGATCTTCCTTTTGACAATAACAAGCCAGTTAGTTCGCATGAGACAAGCGTTATTATGGAAGATAAGGTAATGGATAGTCACTCAAAATCGATTATCTTGGTGGATAAAACTGTAACGCTGTCGGCTAATATTATTACTGCAAATCAAGAAACCATTTCACAACCTAATACTATGGAGAATGAAGAGCCTATTTTGGTAATACCATCATCCCAAATTGCTTCTGTTGCTCCCAGGAAATGGGTTTCTGTTAGTAGACTTAGCACCTCAGTTACCGATGAAGCAATGAATGGTTATCTTAAAAATTCATTATGTGTTAAAGGCGCGAATCCCATAAGATTGCCACCAAAAGTGATAAATGGAGTATCCTGTGATTACACATCGTACAGAATTAGTGTTCCAGAATCTTACTTCAACACAGTAATAAGTAAACACTCTTGGCCTTCTGGTTTAATCGTTCAAGAATTCGCTTGGCGCCAAAGGAAATCAAATTTTCAACAAAATGGCCTCAATGCATTAATTACGTAAAGGAACTGACCAATAAAACAGAAAATGCTGCAGTTGTCCAGCAATTCAAAACCACTTCACTAGACAGTTCAATGAGAAACGTTTCTTGTGAAGTGTTAGGTAAGATGCTTAATATAACATGTTTGGACATATTTTTCAGATGTAAATCAACAACTGAACTGAATGTTAAGGATGGTTCCACTCAAACTGGTTCTGCTGTTTCAACTAAACCAAATAAGTCAATGCTTCAAAAACTTAAATCGAAGATAGGAATAAAAAATTCAAATGCTAAGTCCGCTGTTTCCATTAAAAGTGACATTTTGGACTTTATATGTGGACTAGCTTCATTTAACGACGGTCTCTCAGAACCAGTGGTTTGGAAATATCTGAGTAGTGATTGCAATAAACTTCCAAAAACTTCGATTTTAATTGTGGTTAATCTGTTTAATGAACTGGAAAACGGATACCTGAAAAATTTTTTAAAGAGCAACAAAGTGGTTTTAAACGATCATCTTTTTACCTATATCAACTGTGTTACTTCTGCATATATTCTGAAGAATCAACATGTCATCATCATCAACAATCAGCTCAAGACCAGCTGTGAAGATGTTGTTCACTTAATAAAACTTCTTTCAAATTTACTATGTGAAAAAGCAACCAATTTTCGTATCGATTTCGACTTACCTTCTAGTGTAGTACAATATAATAACCTCTTATCTTTCATTTCAGGTAGTTTTTTTAATAATGTTAAGTTCAAAATTCTGGTTCCTATTAACAACTTTTTCTCTTTTAAATTTGCATTATCGTCGCGGTTCATTTTTGATGATATACCTCAAGTCAAACCGAAGGGAACTATGTCATCCGTTGAGTCTCCAAATTTCATGCCATCCAATTCTGATAATTATTTTTTAAATTCAGTAATCGAAATTATGTTTTATTTGAAATTTTCTAAGCAGTTCATTATTAATCATTTTAATAATAACTATACAATCACTAAAAATACTTTACCTTATTCAGCATCTTCGTTAAAATCTGCAAAAATATACGTTTATGATAATATATCCAAGACGTACCTAATAGAAAGTCCAAATACTCATAGTTGGGGGTACGATGGTGTGGAATTGGTTAAATTTGATATCGATTTACTAAAATTCAAATCTGATAGACAATACATATATTGCTGTTCTGCAACTGAAATTTTCATTGACTTTGACATCCAACAGAATATTTTATTAAACAACTACTCCCTTCATAAGATCTCACAGCCTGAAATAATATCCTTAGAAGGGGTTCCTGGTTGTGGTAAATCCACATGGATTTTCAATAATCATAAGCCTGGTTTGGATTTAGTTCTATGCGCGTCCAGAGAAGGAGTTATTTCAGTTAAAGAAAAAGTTATGAAGTTCTGTGAAGCCAAAAAATTGAATTTTTCAGACATTGAATCGAATTACCGCACAATTGCATCTTATCTGGTAAACTGCACTAAAAAATTTGACACTGTGTTTGTTGATGAATATCTTATGGTACACGCCGGATTTATTGGTCTGGTATGTTTCTTAAGTGGTTGTAAGAAAATGTTTGTTTTGGGAGACAATAAACAGATTCCTTTTATCGATCGTAATCACTTTGTCGATTTTAAGTACTCTAATCCAGGTAAGATTGTCACCTCAACAAGTTACTTAACACTAACTTATAGATGTCCTTCTGATATTGTATTTGCTCTTTCAGATATATATCCAAATTTTAATACAACTAATTCTATAATGAAATCTGTAGCATTTAATAAAATGGTCTTGGGATTTAGCGTTCCAGTAAAAGATGATACTCTTTATATCACATTTCTTAAAAAAGATAAGCAGTATTTATTATCTAATTTGAAAATTCCACCTACCAGTAAAATTTTAACCATCCATGAAGCTCAAGGCTTAACATATAAACATGTTATTTGCATCAGACTTTCTAGTGAAGAAATTGAGATTTTTAAGAGTGAACCTCATATTATCGTGGCACTAACAAGACACACCGTTTCATTTCAATATTTGTTTTCAGAAAATTGTTCAAACGACGTACTACTTTCGTATGCGAAAAGAGCCATTTACGCCAATACTACTGATCTCATTAAGGTTATAGTTAATAAATCGTGTAATAAGGAAGCTGATTTAATTAAGAAAAAACAGACATTTTATAAATCACAACAACCGGATCTTATCTCATTTTATTTTCAGAATGTTAATCGAATGTCTTCTAAAGCTTCTGAATTTCATAAATTTGTGTTGATATCAGATTTCTTTGGATACATTCTTTGTGAAACATCATTAAATGAAAATTTAGCCAGCTCAGAATTCTTTCCTCCAGAATACATTGTTTATCGATGTGACCGCTCAATTCTGAATAGTAAAAAATCAAGTGGTGGTGGAGTTCTTATCGCGCTTAAATCTTTCATTCAAAGTGAGAGGGTTAAGCTCTCGATAGAATCTCTGAAATATTATGTGTTAAAATCGGGATTGGAAAGATGAATCTATTAATATTTGTCGTGTACATTCCTCCATGTTCCCCATACACGGTGTATGCTAACTTTTGTGAAGTGATTAGTGAAATATGCGGCGATGTTAACCCTGAAGATAGAATTCTAATTTTTGGAGATTTCAATTTACCAAATCTAAACTGGGATTTTGACATAGAATCCAATTGTATGCTGCCATCTAATGTATCAAACAGCGTTGAGTCTATGTTTTTAGACACCGTTTTTGCTCTTGACATGTACCAGCTTAACGGTATAGCTAACAACAGAAATAAGTATCTTGATTTAATTTTTGCTAATGATGTTGATTGGATTTATATCACTGAATCAAATCATCCATTTGTATCGAACGATATTAATCACAAAAGTTTGGAAGTATCTCTCAGGATTAAGGAAAAATCCAACCGATCCGCTATTAGCAATGATTTTCAATTTAATTTTCGTAAAGTACAAAATAGTTTTTCAACATATTTAACAAACATTGATTGGTCGTCTGAATTTCAACATAAAAATATCAATGATTGTCTTGATATTTTTTATGAATTGCTCACAATTGGATTTGAAAAATTTGTACCATTCGAAAAAACTATTTCTACAAAATATCCCCCTTGGTATGATAATATACTGATTAATCTCAAAAATAAAAAAAACAAAGCATACCGCAACATGCTTAACAAAAGCACAAAAGAGAACTCTAAGATCTTCAATGAACATTCTAGTGAGTTTACAAGTTACTATAATTCCAAATTCGATAAGTATATTGAGAATTTACAAACAAAAATTAAATCGAATCCGAAACACTTTTGGAATTATTTTCGATCTAAAAGAGAATCGCGTATACTTCCTAAAACTATGACTTTAGATGATACTCATTCTTCGGATGATCAAACAATTTCTAAAATGTTTGCAGGCTTTTTTCAATCCGTTTATAAAGGGGAAGATATTAACCAGCACAATTTTTCTGAAAATGTCTTGGACCAAAACAATATATTTATCGATACACCCACTATAACTGAGGAAACAATTATTGAATCTCTTAATAACCTTAAAGATGGATGTGGTCCTGACGGAATACCATCCTATCTTCTAAAACGTTTTAAGGACGAACTAGCGTTGCCATTATCGCTATTATTTAATAAGTCACTCATTTCTCATTCTTTTCCGGATAAATGGAAAATTTCTAAAATCACACCTATTTTCAAATCGGGTTGCAGGAATGATATAAAGTGTTATAGAGGGGTCTCTTCTACATCGATAATACCTAAATTGTTCGAAGTAATTATGTGTAATACATTCAAAGAAAGAATAACAAGTTCCATTTCCATAAATCAGCACGGTTTTCTACCTGGCAGATCAACGACAACTAATTTGGTGGAGTTTACAAATTTTACCATAAAAGCAATTGAGCAGCATAAACAAGTAGATACAATTCATACGGATTTTAAAAAAGCCTTTGACTCTTGTAGTCACCTAAAAACATTAGACGCTCTATATGAATTCGGATTTTCGAAACGCTTTGTGCTGTGGATAAAATCATACCTATCCAATCGGAGCCAGTACGTATGCATTAATGGCAAATACTCGGATAACATCAAGGTAACATCTGGGGTTCCTCAAGGTTCACATCTTGGACCTTGGTTTTTTATTTGTTTAATTGACGGAATAGCCAAAATAATAGGTAACTCTCAGGTACTTATTTACGCTGATGATATGAAAATTTTTAAAGTTATTAACACGATTGAAGACTGTATTCTGCTTCAAGAAGATATTATTCATATTAGTGACTGGTGTAACAAAATGAAGTTGGATCTGAATATTGATAAATGCAAAGTCATAAGTCATTATAGAAAGTGTAATCCTATTATTTTCAGCTACGATATCAATAATATCCAACTAGCCCAAATATGTGAAGTTAGAGATCTGGGTATAACCTTTACTCAAAACCAAACTTTCAATAAGCACATGGATATCACCATAGCCAAAGCTAATCAAATGCTAGGATTTCTTAAACGTTGGACCAAAGACATAAAAGATATTGATTGCATAATAACATTGTATTTTGCTTATGTTCGTTCTCAAATAGAGTATGCTATTCAAGTGTGGAATCCTTACTATGAAGTGCATATTAAAAGATTAGAAAAAGTTCAAAAAAAGTTTCTAGTCTTTCTTCACTACAAGAATGGAGGAAGATATGATCCCAGTATCCCATATCATGAAAACCTCGCACTACTTCCATCCTATTTGGAAAGATGCCACACATTCAACATTCTTAATCTCGATGATAGAAGAAAACTTCTATCATCCTGCTTTTTAGCAAACATCATAAACGGAAATATGAGTTCTCCTTACATTCTTGAGAATATATCATTCAATGTCCCGGCTAAAACCTTACGTAAGCATGATTTCTTAAATATTCAATTTCACAGAACTAACTATGGTATGCATGAACCAATTAATGCCATGGCATCCACTTTTAATGAAATTTCCGATCTGTTTGACTTCGATATAAATAAATCAAATTTAAAAAACATTATTAAAAAACACTACCTGCAATTAAACAACCCTTGACAATTTCGTTCTGAATACCTTTTTAGATTATATTTTAAATCAACTTTATAAGTAATTTATAATTTATTTGTATATTAATTTTATACTTTTGTATTTTTATTTTAAAATTTATACATAGGAAATGTATTTTTTTTTATTTTTTATTTTAGACGGCTAAGCAAAGCTTAGGTACAACTATTTATTAATGTTATTTATTAATTCTTTGTTCTTTTAATTTTTTTTTATAATTTAATGATTACTATTATTATTTGTATAGTTTAATCATCTTTGATTTGTAATCATTTCTGTTTTTTGTATATTATGTGAAATCATATTTATGGATTTCTTTTGTAAATAAATAAAATAAAATAAAATAAAATAAAATAAAATTGGCGGCCTGCTAAAACAGGGAAGATCTTCTACACTTCTCAAATGTTTGAATTTGAATAGTATTTTTTTCACAATATTATGACTTCTGTCGATAATACTAGCAATTTCCCTCAGAGATTTGCCTTGCGATGCTAATTTTACCACTAAATTACGTGTTTCTATTGTAGTTTGTTTGGCCATGTTGAATAATATTAAATTATTATTATTGGGATAATAATAACTGCACGGATCTTTGACACGAAGGTATCGAAAATGCAACAAAACAAAATAAAATTAGTTGAAAAAATCGGAAATCCCGTTATAACAAAAAACAATCAAACAATGTGAGAGTGTACACTTTTTTTTGACGCGTAAAATCAGAGCATTTTGCAATTTTTTTAAAATTACAAGGATAACAACAAATAATTGAATTTTTGTTTTTGTTAAAATAAACTAATACTTAATACACTTTTTAAAAATGAAATGTATTTTATTTTTCCATTCTTCTTTTAAGATATATTAGTCCATAAATGTTGAACTATTTGCTGTACACTTTTTTTTGACGCTGACTGTATCTAAAAGCGTTATGCAAATTATGTACAGTTGTTTACTGTTAGTTGCCATGTGATAACAAATATGTTATCCAAAGGAAATAAATTGATTTTAATCTAGAGTTTACTGTGCTTAATACTGCTTTTTTCGAAATTGATGGCGTGGCGATATCATTAAGCTGTGCGGTTGTATTTATTCTGAGCCCCTTAACGTAGTTCATATAAGATCATTTCGAATAATGTTTTGTGGTGTGAATGTGATAGTTTTCTTCCATCAACTTTTTACATCTGCTCCATGAATGGCCAATGCAGTTGCAAATAGTTTATGCCGTTGTTTCTGAATTTAAATCTCTCAAACGAACCTATATCTAGTTTCTCGATATCTCTCCAGAGCTTAACCATATTAGTTAAGTAAGATCTAAAAAATCTGTTTGAATCAATTGTTTCTAAAGAAGAAAGAAGAAAATTATCGAGAAATTTGTTGAAGAGGCTTACATTTGTCTGTATTTTTTGTGTTCCCAGTTTTGAGTTATGTTTAAGAACGGCTTTTTGTCAAATTAAAGCATTGCAATACTAGCAATGAGTTGAGCTGTGTTGGGTTTAATGCCACCAGGATATCAAAAATAATTTATATTTCAAAGTTGCTGTAGCTTCTTACAGTCCAATGTAGCTTCTTACAGTCCAAAGTTGTAAAGCTCTCTAGATCTATCGTCTGTTTTATTCTCATTTAGTTTTATAGAAGGCATCCATTTCGTTCAGAAATTTCATCTCGATATGCGATCTCCACTTAGATTGCGATTGCCTAGCATAGGTCCTTCAACGACCAGCAGTCTGTAAACGATTGACGTTCAGTTCTTAAGTGTAGGAAAACTCGTGAAAATTTTAGAAGTCTTACAGCTTCTTGGCTGTGGTTCTCTAAACAATTGTGGCACACAAGTCTCGATTTTTGTAAGTTTTTCCGAGCAGATAGTTGGTATTGTTTGGTAAAACTAAGGCTGCGTGACAGAATAGTATATTTCATTAGGAGTCTGGAAATAAGGATTTTTCCGTGCGCGCGTGACAAATTCTCGCGTGAGGCGAAGCCGAACACGGGAAGTCATGCAAGCACGGAAAAATCCATTTCCGGACGTGTAATGAACGATACTTTTTATTATACTTATCTGAAAACAACGCAAAAAAGGATAATAAGTAAATTTAGAACATTTTATTTTCAAAGAAATCATAATACATCGTAATAGTATCAAACATGATTAACATTTCCATAGCAACAATATATTTGTTATCGGCATTGTTTTATTTTCTGTTAGTTTAATTCATGTTAGTATTAAAAAATTTATTCCGAGTAAAATACTCGGAAGAAAATCCAGATATTCCTATTAACATATTAGAGCTAGCGGCACAAGGCAGTGCTGATTTGTTACCAGCAAAATCCAGGTCGAGATATGAACACGAGTATCAACTTTTTATGGAATGGCGAGATCTCAAAAAGTTAAAACTGTAAGTGATGATATTCTTCTAGTTTATTTTGTCGAAAAAGCCAAGAATATGAAATCTTCCACGTTATAGAGTCGGTTCTCAATGCTAAAGAGTTATTTAGCTATAAAAGAAAATGCTGGCAACACAAAATATCCAAAAACTATTGCTTTTTTGAAGCGTCGGCTGTGGGTTATATTATATACCAAAAACGTCCAGCGTACTAACGGCAGAACAAGTAACCACATTTTTATGCGAAGCTTCAGATGAACAATAGCTACTGGCAAAAGTGATTTTGGTGTTTCGGATCTTTGGCGCATGTCGTAGAGATGATTTAATACGTTTGAGTTTAGACGATGTGGAAGATAATGGGCGCTTTATTGTTGTGTTTTTGCGAGATGGAAAAAATCATATGTCAAGAAGTTTTACCATTACCAATGAAGAATTCGAGCCCTGTGCACTTTACCGTAAATATGCGATCTACGGCCTATAAATATGAACAGCAGAAGATTATTTGTTGCATACCTAAATCGTAGGTATTACGCCCAAAATGTTGGATGCCATACTGTTACGCCAGGACTATTTCAATTTTGTTCTAAAAATAAATATTTTCAAATTCAATAATAATTTTTTTAATTATGACGTTTATCTGTACCACTGTACATTTAAATATTTTTTTTATTAAAAAAATACGAGTTTCCACAAACGTTGAATAAAACAAAACAGATGATCTGGTTGATGCGGCTATACATGGTTTGTATCTCATTAATATAAAAATGAGAAATTTTATAACAAATTCGTTCAGTATATATTTATAAATCGATTTGATATTATGTATTAGTTGTGTTGTGTTAATTAGATAAATTTAAATTTCATTATAAATAAAACAAAATATTGGTGTAAATATACAGTCTACTATTTCTGGTTGTTTGTTTATTTTCAATTTTCGATAATATTAATTTTGATGGACGCCTTGATGGATTTATAGTATAGGCCAGAATAAGCAAAAAAATTTTAAATAATTCGTAAAATATTAAAAAAAAAGAAATCAAAAATGGCAAAATAATTTTCTAAACGAATTCCCCTCGATCAGTGATAAATTCTCATAATTGTTTGGAAAATTACTCAAGTAAGTGGCATTGATAATAGCTCTCGACCTACGGCCTCGTGCTAATATCAATCAACTTGCTGGCCGAACCTTTTGCAAAAAATTATGTTGAATTATCCACCGTCCTTGGAAAATTGTAGTTTTTATTTGATTTTTTTTATAAAATTTGATGTGTAGTAGGAATTACAATATGTGTCACAACACAACAACATATAAAAATCTTTTAAGACCAAGGTCCCACAACAACATGCGTTCTAAGATCATCGACGCAAATTTGTTTTTTTAATAGAAGAAATAACTAAACAATAAATTCTATCACGTATAAAATATGACATAGGCCACTATTTCAATGACAGGATAGAGCAAAACCAAAGAAGGCAGTCTTGAGGACTGCCGACCGATGTGAAAACTTAAAACTGTAAAATAGCAGTGTTTTTATCGTTTTTTTTAATAATCCCACACTAATATTACTATAATCAAAATGTGATTGGACAAAATGAATGATGTCATTACATTTAAGAGAATTTCATTGGGCTAAACTGAAATAAAAATAAAGCAAAACATTTTCTCTTTAATTATAAATCCTATACTTTTCCGAACTATTGAATCTATGGAGTCAAATAGGGTAGCATCCTAATTAAATTTCTACGACGAAGCATTGCCGGAAATGAATAGAATGGGTAGATCCGTAGATCAAAAATTTACAATAAACAAAACCTAATGGCCTTATGCCATTAAATAAAGACTACAATTTTTAATTAATTTTTAATAAAGTTATATTTTATTTTATTTCTAGGTAAGTACTGCTATCTTTTTTGTTACTCATATACATCATAAAAAAGTAAGTTACTCAATTTATATTTTTATTTCAAATACGATCCGTTGACTTAACGCTGAAAATCAAATACAACAGAAACAGACCATACAAATTTTACAGCAACAGAATTTTTTGCTGTAAAATTTGTATGAAATTCTGTTTCTGTCGTATGTGAATGCCCGGCTTTAGGAGGTAAATACTTCAATACAAACCAATAAAATAAATCCTTTAAAAACTTAATTTAATTAAAATTAGTAGATTATCTCTGAGACAATTTTTTTTCCAAATTTTGATTAAATATTTTAATACAATTTTGTTTGTGTTATCATCATTTGAATAAATTATGGCATTTGAGAAAAAGTGGTAAACCGGCTCTTTTGTATGAGTGAGCGTTAGGATCGTGTAAGGCAATTTCACGATCGCAAAACATCTCGGTTTTACAAAAGTTTAAATAAGTGAAAAGATCCTAAACGGAAAAGTATTTTGAGGAGTTTTTTAGTGAATCCAGTGTGGTCAGTAAGATTTAAAATATTAAATCGGTTCATATTAAATGTCTTTTTTTCTCAAGTTGTAACTTGTAAGTATTGAAAGAAGCATTGAAACTAAATGGAGAGGTTTTCTAAAAAATGTATGGACTAATAGGAGAAACAGTTGGATTGTAAATATTAAGTCGTATAAATGTTGTAATTATTACCCTAAATGGAGAGGTTTTCTTATAAGTTTTCTAGACAAATTGAAACAGTTGCGTTGAAAATATCAGTTCGTGTTAGTAATTATTGGAATTAAGCGATTACCGAAATGATAAAGATTTCTGCGATATTTTCTGGATTAATAGAAAATATTAGGTATGGTAGATTGTATCCTGTTATTTTCTAGAAATGTTCAAATTGTTGAATTCTAAATGCAGAAGTTTTTGAGAAGTTTGCTGAGTACATCTCCGTTTCATTTCATGTTATTATATATACGAAATATTATTATATAGTTATACGAAAACTATATGAAAACCTTTAACACAGACCGAAGTCTGGATATCTGGGAGCCTTACCATTTCAGCACTTTCATGTTTTTCTATTAAATTATTGAATCATAGATTCTTATGAAGTTGTAAAATTGTAAAAGTAAGAACATATAGTATTGCATAAACACTTACATCATCAACTTAACACTGTTGAGTTTTTCACGTATTTTATGTTGTTATGATGTGTTAAGCTTAAATTATTAGTCTTCAACTGAAATTTGATTACAACCTCATAAAGAAAATAAACGTTAGGATTGGTTAGGAGTTAGTTTTTTCGCTAGGATTGGTTTGAGTGAAAATATAAGTAACATTTTGAGAAGTGTTGTTTTAATTTTTTGTTCGTGTTCCAATTTGTTGCTTTCAAAAATATTATTGTTATAGAAGCAAGCTTTGTATAATAAAACTGTTAATTTTACACAAATTAAAACTTTTACAGAACAATAATTGATGTCTTATCTATTTAAATGTATGCATTGAATAACTTGAATTAATATTATGTAAATAATTGAATTTTCACTCGTTCATATTACAATTGTTCGTTGAACTCTTGTCTTATTATTTCGAAAATCTTAATTAAAAAGCTGTTACAGTTTCTAGCACCAGTCAAGATGGATTTACTATCTTTGTTTAACTTTATGGCGTTTCATTGAACAACCTCATCCCATTCTTTCTTTTTTTACCAAGAGCTCTTTTTAAAAACTCGCTTATTATTTTCAAAGTAGAAAATATTAATAATTTTATCTAAACATTTATATCAGAAATTCTTATAAGTTAAAACTAATTTTTATGATGAACAAACCATATTCTACCGCACCACAACCACTATTTATAACGATAAGATAAACTGTAAAAGTAAAATAAAATCTAAAATATTAAGAACTTATTGTTATATATGTATTTATATAATATAATAAATAATATCAACAATTAATTTAAATAAAAACTAAAATTTCTCCCCCAATTTTTCTCCTTCTCAACTCTTTTATCATTAATTATCTTGTTTGGAAAATATGCAAAGTATTAAACAGAAATTTATAAGAATTTTTGTTATAGGATTTACAAGTTTAAAATAAGATTAAATAAAATCTTAAAGAATTTTGTTGTAAATTCAATCACAATATGAAAAACCAGATAAGCGTTTTCGTGTGTAGAAATTATATATGTTATACATATAGTAAATAGTAATTATACAGTTATATCCAGTATAGCAGTTGTTTTTTAATATTTTGTAGGTGAATAAAATTTAAACAAAAACAAAATATATTTTTTATTCGCCTATGTATTAAAGTGTTACTTTATTACTGTGATTTGCGGCCTTAAAGTGTGACTTTTTAACCATATATTTTGTTGTCATAGCTACGTCCAAAAAAGTAAAAAACATTTGTATTTGTTTTAATTCTATAAAAAATAGAAATTTTTATCAAATCAACCCTTAAATTCAAAATTTCATAATCCAATTAAAATAGTTATCATTTGTTGTCATAGTTATACAATAATTTGGAAAAAATAACAAATACTTTCTTTGTCAAAGGTAACTTGTTCCACATATTTTTATTTCAAAATTTATGCAAATTTATAATTTTAATTTAGAATAAACATTTTTTTTAAAAATATTTTGCTGGCGGCGAATAAAAAATAGTATATGATGCACGGACGTAAGCTATTTTGGACTTAATGTGGGTGCAAATCTCGGCTAGCGCCTCGATTTGCAAACTCCACATACGTCCAAAATCTTTAGCTTTACGTCCTAGCATCATAATGTACTATTTTGTACGAGTATTTCGTAAAATAGGGTGTAAAGCAGGCTATTTTTCCAATTGAATTAACAATGCGTAACAGTACATTATGATGCTAGGACGTAGAGCTAAAGATTTTGGACGGATGTGGAGTTTGCAAATCGAGGCACTAGCCGAGATTTGCACCCACATTAAGTCCAAAATAGCTTACGTCCGTGCATCATATACTATTTTTTATTCGCCGCAAGCAAAATATTTTAAGAAAAGTTGTTTATTCTAAATTAAAATTATAAATTTTCATAAATTTTAAAATAAAAATATGTGGAACAAGTAACCTTTGACAAAATATTTATTATTTTTTCCAAATTATTGTGTGACAACAAATGATAACAACTATTTTAATTGGATAATGAAATTTTGAATTTAAGGGTTGCTTTGATAAAAAATTTTATTTTCCATAGAATTTAAACAAATACAAATGCTTTTTACTTTTTTGGGCGTAGCTATGACAACAAAATAAATAGTTGAAAAGTGATACTTTAAAGCCGCAAATCACAGTAATAAAGTAACACTTTAATATGTAGGCGAATAAAAAATTAATTTTTTACGCCCTAAAGTGTAAATATTTCAGAAAACATACACTCAAAAGTCAAAAGACAAAAATACATTAAGCCTATTCCAAAAAAAATTACGTACATATGTATTTACAGACATGTGTTTTGTGACATTTTATTTTGAAAAAATTGTTTAATGTAAGCATTTTTGATATTTTAATAATTTAATATAAAATTAACATTAAATAAAATGGTGGCTAAAAAAATTTAGAAAAAATAAAAGCAAAATACATATTGCTTAAATTTAATGATTTTCTCAAAAAATATTTTACGCACGAACGAATCGTAAAACACATTTTACAACCTAGTTATCTAGTGGCTGAAAGTTGATCTTTACGCCCGTTAAATAAAAGCCCGTTGCTATATAAAACATTGCTGTATTCTTCTCCTTTACCGCCCGTAAAATAATTAAAATTATCATAAAATTAGAACAAACAAATCAATTATTGTATGAAGCTTATAATGAAAAGCATGGCATGCTTAGTTTTTTTTACAAATTTTCAAAAGGTTTAGCGAGTTTATAAAATTTAAAAACTGATTTATTTAACCATACAATTGTGCATTTGTGCGTAAAACGTTGTATATACACTCAGGATGAAAGGAAGATTACGCCCTTAGTTCAATAAAAGCCCTCGCTTCGCAGCCGGCTTCAATATGAACCGCAGGCGTAGTCTTCTACTTTCAGCCCTCGATATGTAAATAACTATTACAAAACTAAAAAACAAAATGTTTTAAGTAAGTTAATATAGAAATTTAAAAAAAAAAACCTGGTAGCTGGTTGCTATTTAGAAATTTAGGAAAATAAATATCAAATGAAAGACTACTTGGATTAAACAATAAAAAATGTTTTACTATTTTACGTAAATATATGTTAATAATACAGAATCTTACTCGTACAAAAAATCTTGTACGTAATATGGGCATAAAGTATCTTTTTTGCTTTTTAGTGTTTGTTCCACTCCTGTTCCAACAATTCCACTCTCAAACAAAAAAGACCTACTTTACGCCCTTAATACATAAATAGCTATTTTGTACGAGTATACCCCGTAAAATGCAATTTTACGATTCAAAAATCGGGTGTAAAGCAGGCTATTTTTTCACTTGAAATAACAATGCCTAAAATAACTACTTTAGGCCCTAAAGCGCGTAAATATTTCAGAAAACATTTACTCAAAACCCAAAAGAAAATAAAGGTACATTATGATCATTTCACGAAACATGAGTTTCGTGAAAATTTTTATGAGAAAGTTGTTTAATCTAATCGTTTTTTAGTTTGTTAATATTCAATTAAAACTAAATAAATTGGTTGCTAAAGAAATTGACAAACTGCCAATATAGAACAAAAAAGATTATGGTACCAAAAAAAGAGACGACGAAAAGAGCGGAGGTCTAAAAGAGGACAAATCCCCTAAAAATAGGACCGGTGGGCGGTGGTCAAAACATCAAAGTATATAAAGTATCTTTTTTGCGTTCGAGTGTTTGTTGGCCTCGGCTAACGAGCCGAACAATTTCACTCTCAAGCAAAAAAGATATACGTTACGCTCTTAATACATAAATAGCAATTTTTTCTATGATAGCAGATAAAAAGTCTATTTTCAAACAGACTTAAACTCCTGTGAAACTGCTTTTTTTCTCTAGGGTAAAAATAATAACAAATTGTAGTTGCTATGGTGTTTTCATATAATAGATAGCGTGTCTACCAAAAGATTCAAACTCAGTTGGTAGTTTGAATCTTTTGGTAGACACGCTATCAACCGCCCCACGGCGTCGACATTAGAAACATTTTAAATTACGATGTTGTATTTCTTTTTTCTTAGTGAAAAACTTTTTGTCATACTTCAATGGCCACAAAGTTAGTTTTTTGCTATATAGGTTTTATACGTCTTAAACCAAGACAAGGTATGCATTTTTTTGTAAGAGATTATTAATTTCTTTAACCTCACTATGTGTGATTTTTGAAAGTTAGTAGGTATATTTTATTCCATACTATCCTAACTCACGTGTGCAGTAACAAATAACTATAAGGTTTATTCAGATAAACCCAAAAACTGATTTCGAATTGAAAAATTCATATACGATTCACTAATTTTTACTTCGACATTTATGTCGTAAAATTGATTTCAAATTGATTGGAAACAGTCAATAATAACTGCACACGTGACTTAGGATAGTATGGGATAAAATATACCGACTAACTTTCGAAAATCACAAATAGTGAGGTTAAAGAAATTAATTATCTCTTACAAAAAAATCGTTTATGTATTAACTATCATAGAAAAATTTGTATTTCCTACGCGAGATAAAAACAGTTTACGTTCGTGAAATTGCCCACTCGACAAATTTTTACTCACGAAAAAGCAGCGTTTTTATATCTTGTAGCAAAAAGTACTATTATTATTGTTTTGATAAGTGACATTTTTTATTCGCAAGCAACTAGGCCACGTTTCCTCCTTTCGGTAGGACCGTCCTCTATTAGAGCAATCATGTCCTCCGTTTTCCTTTACTGAGAAAATGTCCTCCTTTGAGAAAAAAGGTGGTTAACGAAAATTGATTCATAATTGTTAGGGCAATCAATGGTCAAGGTGAAGTAAGTGATAGAAAAAAATAAAATAAATTATTTTATCGAAACCATGATAATTATTATGTGTCAGCATTCTCGGCAAGCTTTACGCTGTACTTTTTCTACGACCCAACTTAAAATATATTTAATTTTTATTCCTTTAATTTTTTTCATTTAATTTAAATTAACATAAATTTACGCAAGCTTTTAATGCTCTATTAAGATGGTTGCATAACGTTTGCAAATATTATTTTAATTTAAATTGTCTTTAAATAGATTTTTACAACAATGAGATATATTAAACAACGTAACTTATTTTAATATTTTTTTATTTATTCACTCTTTTAGCTTGCGTACGGTTTCTTATAATTTTATTGTTTTTAGGGTTCCGTACTTTAAAAAAGTAAAAACGGTACCCTATTGGTGAGACTTCGGTGTCCGTCCGAATTTCTACATAATCAATTTACTCACAAACTATAAGTGCTATCAACTTGAAATTTTCTACAGTTTTAAAACGTGTTTTTCCACGCCTACTGATAACAAAAAAATTCAAATATTTGTTTTAATCTATATTTTATGAACATAGATAAGGAGATAGTAAAACAAAAGTTTTTTGTAAGGAATCGAGTTTGGTCTAGAAAAATCGAGAAAGTTCAAAATATTTCAAAAAAAAATTTCAATGATTTTTCGACTGCTTAGTTTTTTTGATATTGCCATAAACGGGTATTGTCTTTCCTGTCCCCCCCTTTAACTTCGAACATTAGAAAAGAAAAAATTTGAAAAAATTCATGGTTATGGTCAATGTTGTAAAGATTGAATCAAAACTATAGCGGTCGGGTCATCATTTCAAATGTGATTCTGAGGGGGTTGAGAGTGGAAATTTTGAAAAAAAATTATTTTTGACCTCAGTGAGTGGAGTGTCATATGAAAGGTGATTTTTTTTCTAGTCCAAGCCAATTTTTTTTGCAATTTTTAAAAGCGCAGTTTTTGAGTTATGTTAAAAAATGTGACAAAAATTTCCTGTCCCCCCCTCTTAACTTCGAACATTACAAAAGAAAAAATTTGAAAAAATTCATAATTATGGTCAACGTTGTAAAGATTGAATCAAAACTATAGCAGTCGGCTCATCATTTCAAATGTGATTCTGAGGGGGTTGAGAGTGGAAATATTGAAGAAAAATTATTTATGACCTTGTTGAGTGGGGTGTCATATGAAAGGTGATTTTTTTTCAAGTATAAATCAATTTTTTTTGCAATTTTCAAAAGCGAAGTTTTTGAGTTATGTTAAAAAATGTGACAAAAATTTCCTGTCCCCCCCTCTTAACTTCGAACTTTACAAAAGAAAAAATTTGAAAAAATTCATGGTTATGGAAAATGTTGTAAAGATTGAATGAAAACTATAGCGGTCAGCTCATCATTTCAAATGTTATTTTGAGGGGGTTGAGGGTGGAAATTTTGAAAAAAAAATATTTTTGACCAAGTCGATTGGGGTGTCATATGAAAGATTGATTTTTTTCTAGTCCAAAACAATTTTTTATGTAATTTTAAAAAGCGCAGTTTTTGAGTTATGTAAAAAAATGTGAAAAAAATTTCCTGTCCCCCCCCCCTTAACTTCGAACATTACAAAAGAAAAAATTTGGAAAAATTCATGGTTATGGGAAATGTTGTAAAGATTGAATGAAAACTATAGCGGTTGGCTCATCATTTCTAATGTTATTTTGATGGGGTTGAGGGTGGAAATTTTGAAAAAAAATTATTTTTGACCTTGTTGAGTGGGGTATCATATGAAAGGTTGATTTTGTTCTAGTCCAAAACAATTTTTTATGTAATTTTCAAAAGCGCAGTTTTTGAGTTATATTAAAAAATGTGAAAAAAAATTCCTGTCCTCCCCCTTAACTTCGAACATTACAAAAGAAAAATATTTGAAAATATTCATGGTTATGGGCAATGTTGTAAAGATTGAATGAAAACTATAGCGGTCGGATCATCATTTCAAATGTTATTTTGAGGGGGTTGAGAGTGGAAATTTTGACAAAAATTTCTAGTCCAAAACAATTTTTTTGTAGTTTTCGTTTTTTCGGTTTTGATTCATTTGATTAAAATTCTAAAATTGTGTTTTGTGAAGGACTATTCACGTAAAATAATCGTAGAAGAGGATAAATTTTACTACGTTGTAGGAAATGTATATTATAGTAAATATTGAGTGAAACGAAGTAAAGAAATGAACAAACAAGATCAGATTAGATCAACACAGTTTAACAAGTCAGATGAACTAAACTTCAGGCGAAAGGCGTTAGGTTGAAAAATTATGCAATAACATACCAGATACCTGTTTGCTATTCGATAGATTATCATTTAATATGGTTGCATTGCAAATGTTCTCTGTGAAGTTGATCACTAATTTCAAACATTTTTGAAATTTTTGAACTATTGAACTACTGTTGAACTAGAAAATTGTTACAGTCAAGTTAATCGAGGTTGGGGATCTGTTCTTTTCGTTAATTCTGATACAGTCCCACCAGTGCAGAAAAATAGTAGCCACCATCACTTTGAGTTTAGCTCTGCTGGCAGTCATTGTGAATGTTCAACTAGCTGAAGTACAAATCCTGTTGGTATACTATACCGATCTCCCCAATGTTCAGTAGACAAATCACTCGACTGTGTTAACAATGCACTCGTTGGAAATAATTTGACGACACTTTTTCTCCGTTTTTTCCGTTGGTTTCAATAAAAATCCTCAAAACTGGCTCTCAAACTATTTTCTACAAAAAAATTTACAAAGAAAAATTCATGAACCAACAACAGTTGAGGCTACCACAATTGATAATGTATTTTCCAATATAAATAATTTAGAAGCTGGCGTTATTGAAGCTTTCTTTAGCCACCATAAACAGCTTTGGGTAAGATTCAACCCAACTTGAAACTATACTTACAAAAACTGTTTTTTCTCATATTATATACACGGAACCCTCAGCGAGCGAATTATATTCGCACTTGCCTGACTTTTTTATTTCTAAAGTACAATTTGTTTTATAAAAGCTGATATCACAAAAATTACATGTCTCCATTTATATTTCAATGAAAGAACTAACATTTTCTATTACAAATTTTCAAATCGTCTTGCTGAAAGTTCAAACTTATCAAAGCGATCAAAAATTTGACTAAAAATAGTAACCAAATCGTTACATACAACACTTGGTAACAAAAAAAAATTTGTATACTTATCTCGTTTCTGCAAAAATAAATATTTGACTCATATCATAAGGTTAATCAAAACTACAAAAAAATCGAATTCTATACTGCAAACCATTTCATCTCAAACAAATGAGACATCATATTCACATCGCAAACCCCGAACACCAACAGCATAGTTCATGTATACAAAAAAGAAATTGAAAACAAAATAAACGTGTATGCAAAATACTTAAAACCCACACGCTCAGAAATCACAAATAAAGAGTTATAAATAAAAAAAAATGAATTCGTTTTTCAATTCTCTTCTTTCTTTTTCTTTACAGTGAAACATTGCATATATGCTAGTTAATATATATTAAATAATGTTTGTAGGTGATGTGATGTTATGGAAAGTTGGTCAATTAATGTGTTGTTTGTTGGATGTAAAAGAAAATGTACACCTAAAAGAATTTGTTGGACATAACACAATTTATTTAATTTTTATTGTATATTGAATTACATACTTTAAACAATTAGTATATTAAACCATTTTCTCATAATAAAATTTTACAACACACATTTCTGTAAATATATGTATGTTTTTTTGGAATTAACCGTTTCTTGAAATATTTACGCTTTAGGCCGTTAAATACTAATTTTACGCATTGTTATTTCAATTGGAAAAAATAACTTGCTTTACACCCGATTTTTGAATGGTAAAATTGCAAATTACAGTATATTCGTACAAAAATAAATATTTAACACTTCCTATACATAATAAACTATTTTACGCTTCCTCAAGTTTACTTTATGACCTCTATTACATTACGGTATCCATTTTACGGGCTCGGTTACTTTATGCCATTTCTTGTTACTTCACGCCTTTTGTACCAAGTGTAAAAAATGTTGTATGCACTATGTAGCACTGTACAGGTGTAAAGTTGATATCAGACTTCGCGATTTATCGCTCTCGACTAGCGTCTCTAGCTGGCAACAAATTCTCACTCGGGGTTAAATTTATAACTTTACGACCTTGGGTAAATAAATAACTATTGCATAACTTTTATGTGGTGATGTCAAAAAACTTAAACAAAATTGTATCTTCTTATATATTAATACGCTAACGAAAAATTTTGTGGAGCCTAAGGCTTTTTTATTCGCAGATGGATTCATTTCAAATTTTCACTGCTAACTGATATTAGTGTAACTTAGATTTTAAAGATTTTTCACACAAATCGGATCATAAATAAAAAAGTTATAGCCGAATTAAATTTATTTTTGAATTTAAGCGAACTCCCCCATACAATATGAAATGGACTTGCCCAAGCCATATATTTTTTTTTCACAAAAATGCAAAACTTTGTTACTTTTTTATTTCAATTAATTGTTTGATATAAATAAATTTTGCTCTGTTTTTTCTTCATTTTAATTTTTCGCGTTTTTTTTTCGATTGATACTGCTGCTAATATGAGAATGAATAGAAATGCCAATGTATGTGAAGTCTTTCTTATGCGTGAGATAGGTTTTGAGTTAGATCGTGTGAATCCTTTTGTTCGTTCTTTTAAATCAATGCATGAATTTTGTGAAAGACCTGAAAATGTTACTGCTGATGTGTCAATAGTTATAAAAGTTAACAGAGAATGTAATATTCGTCGCAGGGCTGGAAACTCAAAAAACCCAAACCCAATTTTTTGTGGGTTTTTCTTGGGTTGGTAAAAGCAATTCCCCAAAACCCAAAAACCCAACCTATAAATTGAAATACATTTTGTACTCGTATATTAAGTTGTTTTATTTATTTCTATAAAGTTTGAAGAAATTTAAAAATCTTTACTAATTTGTAAACTTTTTCTATGCCCAATCTATTACGGAGCTTGCTCCACGACCACACATGGCCAAACGTGCTAAATATTCTTTCTATCCCAGCCGAACTTGCTGGACACCCATGCAATTTTGCCATAAATTAAGCAATAAATTAAGCAATTTTGCCATAACCACACTTAAGCTTATATGATATCACACACCAACTACTCAGTAGCAGTTAATTTTTTATCACTGTGCTGTGTTCACAATTGTTCGAACTAATCACGTTACTTAACTAATAAAACAAAATGTCGATATTATTTTTATGGTATTTATAGCAGAACAACGTATTTACATAGATTTTTCATTTTATGAAAAACATGAAAAAAGCTTCTGATAATTCCAATGTCATCCTCATCATTGAGTTGGCGAAATTTGTAAAGTAATAATGTTAAAATGTGTTGCATATATCAATACCTTCTAGATTTAGAATGCATTGAGTTTTAAAACGTATAAGAAATACAATAACATTGGATCAGACGTTTATTATTTTCGTTTTTAGTCAAATGAGAAATCTATGGTGTTGGTATGCAATTAATTGAGTTTATTACAGAAATTTCGGAAAAACGAAAAACTCAGGTAAAACCCTGCAAAAACCCAATGTCCAGGGTTTTTGCTCCGACCCATGGGTTTTTGACAACCCTGATTCGTCGTTTTAATGATGCTGTTCAAACTGATGTGGCTGCTATTTTTGGTAAACCACCTTTTGAAAGAAATGTGATTGTTTTTTCAAAAAATGCAAATGAAATTTGTTCTGTTTCTGTCCTTGATTCTTCTTTGGATCCTTTAGCTTATCCTTTGTTGTTTCCAAATGGTGATACTGGGTGGCACGTTAATATTCCACATAATTTAGTTTCAACTTCACGTGCTAATGTGCTACGTACAAAAGTTACAATGTTGCAATATGCATCTTATCGCCTTGCTATACGTGATGGTTTTAGTCTTTTGCATCGTTCTCAAAAATTATTTCTTCAGTATAGTTGAAAAAGTAACTGCAATATTTAAAGCAAGTTTTGCAATAGGAGCTATGCGTTGCAGGTTATTATTGAATTGTAAAGTAAATGTTGCATTAAACCTAATTTTATTGCATATCTATAAAATTTAAAACAACTCTTGCATCATAATTTATTTCTATAGAACAGCTAGAAGTTTTAATACACCTTGCTACAATTTAATACATTAAAAATTTAATGAAATTTCAAAATTCACTAGAGTATTATCCATTTTAGAAATATATAGTTAAAATCGTTTCATGTATGTTTTAGTTATCGCTTCTCAGCTGAAAGTCTATAATAATAGTGATTAAGGTGGTATTTTCGTTTTAATTTTTTCCGTTGTAATTTTTTTATTTTAATTTGATTAATTTAGGCGTAATAATCAAATTAACTCGAAATTATGATGTAATTTGCATTAAAATGTCATACTAAAAAAAATATTGCGCGTAATATTATTTAATGCAAATAACAGACATTTTTAAACAACAAGCTTTATATTTTACAATTTAACAGATTTCTTGTATCAAAATCGCAATGGCGATGATAATATGCAAGTAGTTGGTCGTAAAGTAATTTTGCCATCTTCTTTCACCGGTTCACCACGTAACATGTATCAAAATTACTTGGATGCAATGTCTATTGTACAACATTTCGGTAAACCTTCTTAAACCATAAACCTTCGGTAAATCTTCCTTCGGTAATCCTCAATGGCCAGAAATTGTTGATAATTTGAGTAATTATGAGTCTTCGAATTTTCGTCCTGATATTGTTGTGCGTGTGTTTAAAGTGAAACTTAAAGAGCTCATAGATTGTTTAATGAAAAATAAAGATTTTCGGTTCTGTCAAAGCACTTATATATACCATTGAATTTCAAAAACGTGGTCTTCCGCATGCTCATATTTTGTTAAATTGTCAGATGAAGATAGAATTGATGGAAATGAAATGATTAATAAATTTGTATGTACTGAAATCCCTGATCTCATTCTTTTTCCTAAATTACATGAATATGTGAAACGTCATATGATGCATGGATCATGTGGTGCTCTAAATCCCAATTCTGTTTGTATGAGAGATGGTAAATGTAGTAAGAATTTTCCAAAACCTTTTTCTGAAAATACTAAAGAATCTGTGAATGGTTATCCTTTGTACCCTCGACGTGATAATGGTATGAGTGTTGATGTACGTGGTGCATCTCTTGATAATAGATATATTGTTCCATATAATCCTTATCTTCTTGCAAAATTCAATTGCCGTATTAACGTGGCAATATGTACGACTGTTAAAGGTGTGAAATATGTTTACAAGTATGTATATAAAGGGTATGATTCTGCCAATGTTGAATTGAGAGTGAATGGAGAGAATGCAGTGAATAATGATGAGGCGATTGTGGGAAATGAAATTCAAGATTTTTTGAATGGACGGTATGTTGGTTCGACTGAAGCTGCTTGGCGCATATTTGAATTTCCAATGCATTTTCAATCTCATACAATTATTCGACTTGATTGTCATTTGCCTAATAGACAAAATGTTTATATCAGGAATGGTAATGTGGCTGGTGCAGTCGCAAATGTATCAAGAACAAAATTGTTAGCATTTTTCCATTTGAATTACATCGGTAATTTAGCTAATGAGTTTTTGTATACCGAATTACCTTTACATTATGTTTGGCATGATCAAAGTAAATCGTGGAAAAGAAGACAACGTGGGGCTGATAAAGTTGTTGCTCGATTATATATGGTTACTCCAAAAGATATAGAATTGTTTCATATGCGTTTACTTCTGTTGCATGTTCGTGGTCCAAAATCTTTTACTGATCTACGTATGTATGAAGGAGTACCCTACTTTTGTTGCAGCATGTGAAGCTCGAGGTATTGCAACAAATGATAATGAATGGCGTGAATGTTTACTTGAAGCTTCAGAAATTCAATCACCAAAACAGTTACGTCAATTATTTGCATTTATCTGTGGTTTGAATGTTCCTCCGAATGCTTTAGCTTTATGGATTGAATTTAGAAATAGTATGATTGAAGACTTTTTACGAAATTACGATGAAGATGTGTCAATTAATCGAGCCTTGATTGAAATTAATGAAATTCTTCTTACACATAATACTTCATGTAGTGATCTTGGTCTTCCGATTCCACAATATAACTTACGGATTGGCGATGTAGGTCATTTTGATATTGAAGAAGAAGCTATAGTTTTCGATAGAATGTATGAAAATGCAAATAATGAGCAACGTAGTGTGATTGATATTGTTTTGCGTGAAGCTCAATTCCATGATACTGGAAGTAATATTTTTATCTTGACAGCTCATGCAGGTTGTGGCAAAACTTTTGTTCAAACGGCAATCATTCATAAATTTGATTCATTAAATCTTTCGTGTATTGTAACTGCCTTCAGTGGTATTGCATCAACTTTTTTGATTGGGGGGCGAACTTTGGATAATGTTTTCAAATTACCAATTCCATTATTAGAGAATTCAATGCCAAATATAATTCCAAACAGTGTACATGACACATATATTAATAATGCATCAATCATTATTATAGATTAAATTTCAATGTGTTATGTTCATGCAAATTAATTGATCGTTTGTTGAGAGATTTGACGAAGAAAATAAAAATAAACTGTTTGCAGGTAAAACTCTTTTACCGAGCGGTGACTTTCGCCAAATTCTTCCAGTTATACCGCATGGCTCCCGTTCTATTTTAATTGGAAATTGCATTACATCTTGGCAAGAACTTATTAACTTTAAAATTTTGAAATTAAATCAAAACATGAGAGCTCTCCCTCATGAAATTGAATTTGTAGAATTTCTTAGAAGACTCGGTAATGGTGATATGCAAAGTTTTCCACAGTTTGGTTCAGATATCATTGAAATTCCTCATAATTTGATCGGCAATCCAGACAATATTATTGATGACATTTTTGGAAATATTTCTGATACAATTTTATCTGATGAAATTTTGAGTTCCGTCATTTTAGCCCCCAAAAATAATGATTGCAATGAAATCAATTCTAAAATCTTGAGTATTATGCCAGGAAAGGAGAAAGCATATTTTAGTTTTGATAAAGTTGTTTGTGATGACATTCGTGAGCAGAACAATTTTCCAATAGAATTTTTAAATAAATTGAGTGTAGGAGGTTTGCCACCTCATAAATTAATTTTGAAAGTGAATTGCATTGTTCTCCTCATACGTAATTTAAATACAGGTCAAGCATTAGTAAATGGAACACGAATGCGTGGTAAAGTTATGCACCGAAATTCAATAGATTGTGAAGTTTTGACTGGTGTCATGCGAGGTGTACGCATTCTAATTTCACGCAATCATTTGACTTATTCTGGAACTCTTCTTCCATTTAAACTTCAAAGAACTCAATTCCCTATTATTCCTGCTTTTGCTATGACTATTAATAAATCTCAAGGTCAGACATTCAACAGAGTTGCCATTTTACTTAAAGAACCTGTATTCACACATGGTCAATTGTATGTTGCTGCAAGTAGAGTGCGTGCGTTTGAATGTTTGAAATTTTATATTTATATATCTGACCAAGGTCATTTGTTCAACGATGATAAGAGTTTTCACAAAAAATATCGTCTTCCCAGAAGTCATTGTTACCAGCGCTGTCGAAGTTACTACTATAGGAGTTTTTTGCTACTTTTTTTAGTTAGATACTACTTTACTCCCCGAATCAAGTTTATACTCCGCTGTTATTATATATAAATGTTATTATAAACTAATTTTATCTTCTATAAATAGTCTTCACTTTTAGATTCGTTTGTTTTTCAATCAATCTTTTTCTGCAATTTTTTCTTATAATCAAGGGTTTTCTTATAAACAAACTAACAACAAAATTTTTGATATTTTATCTTCAGGCAATCTGCAATTTTCCGACGTTAAATTGGTTAAAATAATAATCTATAACAAAGTTCACTCACGGAAAAACGGCATTATTCATCTTTTGTAGCAATATATACTATTTTGCGTGTTTTTTATGAATACTCCTTTTTGACTCAAATACTCCGCTGACGACGTCAAATATGCTACTTTATAATTTTTAAAAACGACAACGCTGGTTACCTGATTTCTTCTCACTTTTCTCAAAAACCTTTTCCTCTTTTTTGAGTATGAGTGTTTGTGCGTTTGCTTTTGCCTCAATATGCGTGTTTTTTAATTTCATATTGAGGCTGAAGTTGCCATTCAGTTTTATCATTTTCATCGTTAAACATATTTGAATATTTGATTTTGATAATAATTGCTGTTTCAATTGTCTATTAATATATAAAATATATAAAATATAAAATTTTCATGTATTACCGAATTTTGGTCACGGGATTTCCTATATTTTTAAAAATAAAAATTGAAAATTATGCTATCATTTCTCACTACCACTTTTGAAATCATTGCTTCTACGTCAAGAAAATATCTACGCATAAACTTTATTTATAAGCGTAGCGAAGTGTGCCGGGCCCTCCTAGTTAGAATAAATAACTTCGGTTTGAGAGACCTAAGTAGTACATTTTCGAGCCAAATGTCAAAATCTTACACTCTCTTTTTTGGAATTTCTCAATGTTTCAGGACATAAATATTTAAAAAAAAAACAAAAAAATTGTCCGTTTGTATGCTCTGCATCCTCTCCTCCCAACCGACGAAAATTGTAGAAAACTAATTAAAAATAATGTTGAAATTACAAAAATCCAATCCTATAATAGTATATTTATATTATGCTACGATCATGTAATGACGGTTATTAATACACGAGCATTACCCGGGATACGAAACGAGCCGTAGGCGAGTTTCGTATGGTATATGCGAGTGTATTAATAACCATTACATGAAAGTGGCATACGCTATTTTTTCTATACCCGGTAAATAACGAAGAACGAAAATTTAAATTTTCAAATTTCATATTTCAAAGTTCAATTTTTTTTCTAATACGAAAATTTGAATAAACGTCAAATGCAAAGCATGTTTGATTGAAAAATTATGGGTTTCTTTCTATTGATTAAAAATCTGTATCGTATATCTGTATCGAAATGAATATCATTATAAAACGGATTTTGGTCATATAAGTGTATTTTTGCAATTCCGAATCACAATTCAACGTATTTCGATATTGTCAACAATATCAAAAAGTGGGTTTTTTCCGCACTGTTTTATTTTTCCGCATTGTTTTATTTTTCCGCACTGTTTCATAGAAAATTGTTTTAATGCTATGTTGATAATAGAAATGTTTAATTATATAGTAATATGAATGTTGATTGTAAAAAATTTGGTTGCAGAATAATTTTGTTTAATTGTGCAACTGACTTTGTGCAACTAGATACACAAAGCACTATTTTATATTACGGGTGTAGAAAAAAAATATTTATTCCATGAAAAATTGTGATATTCGCCTTACTCTCTCTTTAGAAAACCAATCATGTTTTCTCGTATTTTGACTTGAAGAACTGGTGAAAGTGGCTTATGGAGGGTCAGCTTAAGTATATACGATTCTACATTATAAAAAATTCGCGGCTCGTGTACAAAATTTTCCCTCGCATGTAAAATGATATTTACAACTCTTGATATGTAATATACTATTGTAATTTATTCTCTATAATTTCCTTTCTAACACAACATGAATGTTGTTCATTCAACTTATATGTATTATTGTTTTCATAACCAAACATGAAAAAATAATAAACATACGTTGAATAATATATTAGGATATCATATTATCCGTTTCTACATTAAATATAACCCCTTTGTCGAAGTCAGTTGTTGTTTCGCATAATTATGATAGGAATACATTCTCTTGAGATGATTATAAAATGATTTATTCATCATACATTTATTTTTTTTTTTTGGATTATCAGTTAAGGAAAAAAATTTTTAACATATAAAAATATGTCAAGCCTTGTAATAGTTAAAAGTGAAAAGAAGCTTTTGGGCATCTATGTTTTCTAAATTCTAAATATATTTATTTCCATAATTTGTAAATTCGTTTAAAAAAGAAATCTTTCTTTTAAGTTAATAGTTTTAAGTTAAGTAATAGCAATTAGCAGGGCAAATGAAATCTTAAATATTAAAATGTAACTGAATTTCATGTTCTCCTTTTCTGTTTCAGAATAATATAATATATATGTACATACCATTAAATGTGGTTTAGGTCAAGTTACTATTATAGTATCGATTTAGTGAAGTGAGAGGTAGAAATTCAATAAAACAACCTAAAGATTTAATTTAAAGTATTTATTTAATATTCAAATCACGGGTAAGGTAAAAGAGTCAATAAAAGAAAGTCTATATAATAGTATATTACATATCAAGAGCCGTAAATAGCATTTTAAATTGGCAGGGGAAATATTACACATGAGACGCAATGGTGAATGCAGTACGTTCACGAGCAAGGAAAATGGTTTGCAGCTCGAGTTTTGTTTTATACTTTTTCTACGACTTTTTTATAATGCAGGAGCGTATATATACATACTTACTTGAAAAAATTAACTACTAATTATAAATTAAATGCAAACAATTTACAAATTGTAGTAGACTTTACGTTAGTCTGTGTGTAAATCAATTAAAAAATTTAAATCACATTTGATTTACGATTTAAAAATGTATTAAACGGATTTCTGACTCCAATATATCAACTTTAAATTTTAAGACATGTTGTACTTCCAACATTTTTTCAGAATCATCCTTAATGAAAACATTGATCTGTGGTTTAACGGTTGGGACGAAAACCACACTGATAGTCACCGATGATAGATTCGGCGAACGGGACGAGTCGAGCAAGTACGACATTAGCTAGTATTTTATATGCAGTGTTCAACAGTGCGATGCCACGATAATTTGCACACTTTAGACGGTCACCTTTTTTATGTAGCGGAACAATGAGAGCTGTTTTTCATTCAGCAGGTAGTTCTTCTTGGTCCCAGATTGCAAGAATCAGATCGTATATACGTGAGACCAGAGCTGCTCTTCCATTTTTCAAAAGTTCTGCGGGAATTCCATCGAAACCTGGTGATTTGCCATTTTTAAGTTTTTTAATAGCAGCTTCCACTTCTTCTATTGCTGGGTAAGGGACAAAAATCTCCTCAGTTGATGGAGCAATTGCTCGAATAGGATGAACTTCATTCGTCCTATTCAGTAGGTCTTGAAAGTGGGATCGCCACACTGCCAGCACATCACGTTCACTTGTTGTTAGTTCATTATTTTCATATTTGATGGCTGTAGATCTTGGGTGGAAATCTTTTGTCAGATTCCGTGCATTGGCAAAGCACTCTTTTGAATTTCCGTTGGCCGCATGTTGGTTGATGTTTTCGATGCAACTCTTCATGTGTTCGCGTTTCTTTTTACGTAGAAGTTTTGCTGAGGCTTTCCTGGCGCATAGATAATCAGCTTGGAAGCTTCGGGTGTTCCTTGTTAACCATTTTTCTCGCAGGTTTTGTTTATGTTCAACGGATTGGCGGCACTCGTCGTCAAACCATTCGTTGTGTGATTTCGGTGGTCGTTTTCCGATTGTAGTTTGTGCTGCGGCTATAATGGTTGATTGAAGCGTTTGCCATTCTTCTTGTATGTTTAATGGCATCTCAGAAGAGATGTCATGCTCTTCTATGTTTTGTGTTATCATTTCCTGATATCTATTCAGCGTTTCCGGGTGTTTAAATGCTTCGACATTCCAGCGCACGGTCTTTTTGCTTGTCTGTTAAATGTAGATGATAATTTGCACTTGTGCTTAAAGATGACAAGCATATGATCGGTGTCCATATCAGCACCTCTGTATGATCGAACGTCAGTTATACTTGGAGAGTGTCTCTTACAATCATGACGTGATCGATTCGATTTTCCGTTCGTTCTTCCGTCATTTGATTTTCGCGTTGCTATGTGAATTATCTTGTGAGGGAAGAAAGTGCTGCAAATTACTAGATCATACATCATAGCCAGCTCGGCTGCGCGAAAACCGTTATTGTTGCTGGTATGATGCAAGCTGTTAGGGCCGATATGTGTTTTAAGTTCTGCAATCCTACCAATTTGAGCATTAAAGTCACCTACCACGATTTTTATATCGTGCCACGGGATGTTATTGATGACTTCTTCGAGTTCTAGGAAGAATAGGTTTTTAATATCATCTGCTTTATCTTCAGTAAGTGCATGAACATTGACGATCGTTACATTGAATTTTTGCGTGCGGATTCTCAGTGTGCATAACCGCATATTAATTGGGCAGAAGTCGATAACATGCTGATACACCCGACGTTGTATAAGAAAGCTAACTCCAAATTCTCTGTTTTGATGACTTCAATAATAAAGAGCGTATCCTTTCGCTGTTTCATGGATTCCACTGCCTAGCCATCTTAGTTGTTGTAATGCCACTATATCCAGTGCGTAGCTCTCGACTTGTTAAGTGAGTTTTAGGAGATCTCCTGGTCTTCTAAGGCTTAGCACGTTCCAGGTTCCCATTTTTAAATCGTAGTCCGGGTACAGTTTCCGAGGTCGTTCTAATAATGAATCCGAGATATTCCGAGGCCTGTGTACAGAATTCATGACAATAATTTTTTTTATGGAAACGGTGTGTTAGCCCTTCGCTCAACCCAAATTTTCATGAATGGGTTCGTTCTGCATCTTAAAGTCACCAGAAACAACCTTTTTACACGTTTATATTGCGAGCCGCTTGATCCAAGACAGACGCCCGCTGCAAGCCGCCCCTAATATGGAGAACAGACGCTTGCTACACATTTATATAGCGAGCCGCTTGAGCCAAGACAGACGCCCGCTCCAAGCTGCCCTTAACATGGAGAACAGAAGCTTGAGTTGCATGGGTTTTATGGCGCCAATTACTCGCCATGGTGCAGAATCATTGAGTATAAGCAGTATTTACTCTGCCCCTCTCAACATCATCAACCTAATTCTGTTAGCGTTACCCAGGTAGCCCGGCGTGGACGTAGAATTTCGGATTTTTGCTACCGAAATTCTACCGAAACTATTTCGCTACCGAAAGCATTTTGGTCATTAAGAGTATTACCGATTTCGGATATATTAGAGATCTCGACTTCGTCTCGATCTCAAAACATATATCCTCAATCGGTAAAAGACTCTTACTGCCCTTGATACTATTAAATTTGAAATTGTAACATGTTTTAAAACTATGAAACTGAAAAAAACAACGAAAAACAGATTAAAAAATAAAATACAAATGTCGTTACTTTACAGCCGCTTTGATTATACGTCAAAAAAATAAGACTTTAACCTTCTAGGGATAGCGACAGTAAAGTTTAATTTAACTTTACAGGCGTTTACCGAAAAAATATTTTGTAGGCATATCTGCGACAAATATATCTTTCGTTTTTTTTTATTTTAGAACAAAATGATACAGCAAATTTATTGAAATAAAACGATATCGAAGAATATAAGTAGTAAAATAAAAAATTTAAAGATAACGTTCAATTTTTTGTAGCATTGGATGTAGGATTACATTACTCAATCACTAACTCTCTTACTCTATTCTATCTCACCTTTAACTAAAGAACATTAATTATGAACTATGTAATAAATTATAAAGTTCCCTAAGCATGTACGTTTTACATATGGTTGTAAAATATTGAGGCATTTACAAATTTATTAAAACCAAATGTTTAAGACTAAATTTAGTAAAACTATAACTATTGGAAAACCCATAATTTAAATTAAGATATTCACATCTGCTAACACCTCAATAAACATTTTTTCTTTTTGTTTTGTTTTACAACCATTTTTATGATTCTTAATATTTATAAAACAATAAATCAAGCATCATTTATAATTATTTTTGTTTTATCTTTAAGGGGTTTTTCCAAAAATATTAATATTATATACATACTTTTATTATATGAACTAACAATTTTTTTTGTCATATTTTTTCATTCCTTTAGAAATATTCGTATAGTTAAGAATAAATCCATAGTTGTTAAAGTTTTAAATAATTAAAAATAAAAAATCAAAAATTATTAAAATTATTTTCAAGACTTTATTTCTAACACTCACCTGTGTAGTAGTAAAATTCTTCACAGCCCGGTACGAAAAACTTTCGTCACCGAATTTGACATGGTCCTTCGAACCAAATAATAATATTATTATAATTATTAGAATCAGTGAAATTAGTTTGAACAATTCATAATCAGTGAAATTATCATACATAACAAAGTATCACTAAAACAAACAAAAAAATATTGCGACGCTGATGCATAGGCTGACTTCACCACAGCTCTGGAAACATAGTGTTCTGGATATATAATGAGCTAATATCCATAAAATACTTTAATTAAAAGCTAACCAATATTATGGACTTCGTAGTTCTAATAATAAAAATATTAAAGCAGGCAGTAGTATCCCAGCAAACATAAATTCTGTTGTACGAGAAAAAGTAAAAAAATTTTTATCAGAAGTGACAAAGCGGAAGTTAGGATGCAGAACTGTTGTAAACCGTACTAAATGTGTATGTACCAAATTTCATCCAACTCGATTATCAGGTACAGAAGCTATTGAGCTTCCAAAATAACAGGTGCTTGGAGGACCCCCTACCACTTTGTTCACTATCACTAAAAAAAACTAATCAGTTCCTTGCCATACATATTTGCATCTTTTTGCAAAGTGTAATCAAAATTACTTAACGAACGAATGTTGTATGCTTCCAACAAACACTAATTGGAACCCTATTCCATAAGTTTCATCATAATCACTTCGTTATTGTAGGCTGTAGTGTGCATAAAGACACTGACAAAACTTTAAAAAAGTACAAAAAATTTTTTTTTACCGGAAGTAAAAAACTGGAAGTTGGGATGCAAAACTATTTTAAACCGTACTACATACTCATGTACCAAGTTTCATCCAATTCGCTTATCAGGTACATAAGTTATAGAGCTTTCAAAAAAACAGGTGCTCCAGGGACCCCCCACCACTTTGTTCACTATCGCTCAAAAACTAATCAGTTCTTTGCCATACATGTTTGCATCTTTTTCCAAAGTGTCATCAAAATTCGTTCACGAACGAATGCTGTGTGCTCCCAACAAACATTGAAAAAAGTGTGACACATTAAACAGGTGTTCGGGAGGACCCCCACCACTTATTCCAATATTATCCAAAAACTAATCAGTTCTTTGTTACTTAAGTCTCCATCATTTTCCAAAGTGTCATCAAAATAAATTAATGAACGAAGTCTGTATGCTCCCAACAAACTTAAAAAACAAAATGTGAAAAGTCAGCGTTTGTATGGTAGACCCCCCACCACTTTGATCAATGTGTCCCAAAACATGATAATTATTTTTTCACACTAATTGGAACCCTATTCCATAAGTTTCATCATAATCACTTCATTATTGTAGGCTGTAGTGTGCATAAAGACACTGAAAAAACTTCAAAACAGTAAAAAAAAATTTTTTTACCGGAAGTGAAAAACCGGAAGTTGGGATGCAGAACTATTTTAAACCGTACTACATACTCATGTACCAAGTTTCATCCAATTCGCTTATCACGTACAGAAGTTATAGAGCTTTCAAAAAAACAGGTGCTCCAGGGACCCCCCACCACTTTGTTCACTATCGCTCAAAAACTAATCAGTTCTTTGCCATACATGTTTGCATCTTTTTCCAAAGTGTCATCAAAATTCGTTCACGGACGAATGCTGTGTGCTCCCAACAAACATTGAAAAAAGTGTGATACATTAAACAGGTGTTCGGGAGGACCCCCACCACTTATTCCAATATTATCCAAAAACTAATCAGTTCTTTGTTACTTAAGTTTCCATCTTTTTCCAAAGTGTCATTAAAATTGAATAATGAATGAAGTCTGTATGCTCCCAACAAACTTAAAAAACAAAGTGTGAAAAGTCAGCATTTGTATGGTAGACCCCCCACCACTTTGATCAATGTGTCCCAAAACATGATAATTATCTTTTCACACTAATTGAAACCCTATTTCATAAGTTTCATTATAATCACTTCATTATTGTAGGCTGTAGTGTGCATAAAGACACTGAAAAAACTTTAAAAAAGTACAAAAAAATTTTTTTTACCGGAAGTGAAAAACCGGAAGTTGGGATGCAGAACTATTTTAAACCGTACTACATACTCATGTACCAAGTTTCATCCAATTCGCTTATCACGTACAGAAGTTATAGAGCTTTCCAAAAAACAGGTGCTCCAGGGACCCCCCACCACTTTGTTCACTATCGCTCAAAAACTAATCAGTTCTTTGCCATACATGTTTGCATCTTTTTCCAAAGTGTCATCAAAATTCGTTCACGGACGAATGCTGTGTACTCCCAACAAACATTGAAAAAAGTGTGACACATTAAACAGGTGTTCGGGAGGACCTCCACCACTTATTCCAATATTATCCAAAAACTAATCAGTTCTTTGTTACTTAAGTTTCCATCTTTTTCCAAAGTGTCATTAAAATTGAATAATGAATGAAGTCTGTATGCTCCCAACAAACTTAAAAAACAAAGTGTGAAAAGTCAGCATTTGTATGGTAGACCCCCCACCACTTTGATCAATGTGTCCCAAAACATGATAATTATCTTTTCACAACAATTGAAACCCTATTCCATAAGTTTCATTATAATCACTTCATTATTGTAGGCTGTAGTGTGCATAAAGACACTGAAAAAACTTCAAAAAAGTACAAAAAAATTTTTTTTACCGGAAGTGAAAAACCGGAAGTTGGGATGCAGAACTATTTTAAACCGTACTACATACTCATGTACCAAGTTTCATCCAATTCGCTTACCGGGTACAGAAGTTATAGATCTTTCAAAAAAACAGGTGCTCCAGGGACCCCCCACCACTTTGTTCACTATCGCTCAAAAACTAATCAGTTTTTTGTCATACATGTTTGCATCTTTTTCCAAAGTTTCATCAAAATTCATTCACGAATGAATGTTTTATGCTCCCAACAAACATAAAAACTTTGTGGAAAAAACCACCTGTTGTATGGTGGACCCCCCAACCCTTTATCCAATGTGCTCCAAAAGCTGATAAAATCTTTCTCATGTTATTTAAAAGCTTTTCGCAACGTTTCATGAAAATCGATTGGTAATTGTAGGCTACAGTAGGTATAAACACCTGAAAAAAAAACTTTTTAACCGGAAGTGACAAACCGGAAGTTGGTATGCAGAAGTATTGGAAACAGTATTAAAACCTTATATACTAAGTTTCAATAAGATCATAGCTCGGGATCAGAAGTTATTCAAGATTTAAACTTAGAGGTGTTCGGGAGACCCCCCGCCATTTTGTCCAAATTTAAAATGAATCCTGATCTTCTATTTTCAAGTGAACCTGTATCATTTGCCAAAGTTTCATCAAGATCCTATGCAGAAAACTCACCCACCCACCCACCCACCCACCCACCCACCCACACACAGACGTACACCAAAATTTTTATTGGCTATTTGGATAGAGGATGGTCCAAAACAAAAGAAAAAACAAAATTTGGGGTATGTAAGATTTTTTTTTTTCACGATAGATTGCATTACTTCACACAATTTAAAATTGTGGTGAAGTAAAAAAAATAATTGTGTACATTCATAAAAAGTTATAGTTGAAAATATAAACAAGTGATTACGAGAAAAGAAATCATAGTGATAAATATAATATTATACAATAGTTTTTTATATCGAAAAGTGTTTAAGGCAACGATAATCGTTTTTCATCAGAACATAAGGTAAGCCAAACGAGTTACTTAACCTTTTTTCCTAAAACTATCCCATAATACATAATAAATTTTCGAAATCCAAGTTCAATATCAATTCTTTTTAAATCTTCTTCTCAAAATGGATATCGAGGCTGAACTCAAACTCCTCAATCGAAACCGTGGTGTGATAAAGGGTCAATTGACTAGGTTACTAAAAGGCATACAGAATACATTGAAAGAACTCAGTATTGAATCATTAGAAAAACGCCGCAAAAATTTAGATAGCATTCAAAACTCATATTTAGATATTCAGAGTAAGATAGAGGAGTTAGATTTAGAAACCGATCAAAATGACGAGAGACAAACCTTTGAAAACGCGTATTATGAGTGTTACGACCTCATAGCAGATAAAATGATAAAACTTAAAATTCCAGAAACTAGTTCAACCCAATTAAATCAGACAACGATCATGAGACAACAAATTAGCAATATTATTGGTAAAATTGAATTAAAACCATTCGATGGCAATCCTCGAGAATGGCAGAGCTTTCACGATACATTTAGAACACTTATACACGAAAACGGTGATTACCCTGCAGTGCAAAAATTTCATATATTGAAACAATCGCTAAAAGGTGACATTAGTTCGATTATAAGTGCGTTGAATGCGTCGGAAGAAAATTATCAAGTGGCATGGGAAATTCTAAAGAAACAGTGTAACAGACCACGGCAGATAATCCAATCTCACCTAGGTTGTTTACTCGATTTACCAGTTATCGATCGAGAATCCCCTATAAAGCTTCGTGCTTTGGTGGAAAAAGCAGAAATGCACGTAAACGCCTTAAAAGCATTAAAAGAACCTACCGATTCTTGGAACTCAATTCTAATTTATATAATTATTACAAAGTTAGACAAAAATACAAGAAGAACGTGGGATAGAACATTAGATAATGAAGACAAACCAACATTTGGAGATTTATTAACTTTTTTGAATAAGCAAGCACGGAGTGATGAACTAGATGATCTAGATAGAGCAACAGTGAAAGAAAGACGATACATAACACCAAGTCACAGTCACGCAGTTTTTGTAAATCCAAAATTAACATGTCTTATATGTGGAGCTAGCCATTCAATTTTCATGTGTGAAGAGTTCCTAAGACAAATTCCCAAAGATAGATACGAAACAGTTAAATCTGCCAAACTTTGTATAAATTGCTTAAGAAACAACCACCAACTTCTACAATGTAGAAGTAATATAAATTGCAAAGAATGTAATCTTAGGCATAATTCACTACTTCATTTTCCTAAAGAATCAGATCAATCTAATTGTCACGATTTAAACCCAGAAAATGTTGCTGAGGTAGTTCGAAACACTCTGACGTCATTCAATGATTCAGAGATTCTTTTAGGAACAGCACAAATAAAAATTATAGACAGATTTGGTAACGAGATTGTTTGTAGAGTACTCATAGATACTGGTTCTCAAGTAAATTTTATAACGGAGAAATTAGCAGATAAATTACAATTAACTAAAATTCAAAATAATACCCCATTCTTCGGTCTTGGTGAAAATTCAACTATATCAAATTATGAAATAAATGCAAAAATAAAATCACGAGTAAGCACTTATGAAAGTAATGTGATTTTTGTAGCACTACCAAAAATAACAAGCAAATTACCATCTGTGACAATCAATAGAAATAGCTTTTCCGTACCTCCTAATATAGTATTAGCTGATCCACAATACAACGAATCTAAAGAAATAGATGCACTAATAGGGAATGTATTAGCTTATCGGTTATTTAGCATAGGACAATATCAACTTCCCAATTCTCGGATTCTCTTACAAAAAACTCAGTTGGGCTGGATAGTTACTGGAGAAGTTAATTTAAAACATCATATAGCAACCAATAAAAGTTTTCATGTAATATCTAAACTTGAACAAAAAGTAAACACATTCTGGGAAATCGAAGAAATCCCATCCAAAAAATATCTTTCTCCAGAAGAACAGCTGTGTGAATCTCACTATAAAGAAAATATACGCCGAAACCCAAACGGTAGTTATATAGTCAAACTACCATTCAACGAGCGAGTTGATCAGCTTGGAAATTCATATGATATGGCATTAAAACGTTTTTATTCTTTAGAGAAAAAATTGCATTTGAATCCAAAATTGAAAGATGAATATATAAGGTATCTAGATGAATATGAGCTTCTAGGTCATATGATAGATATAACACCAAATGACGAAAAAGGATCAGGGTGTTATTTACCGCATCACAGCGTTATCAAAGAGTCTAGTAAAACAACTAAGCTTCGTGTAGTTTTTGATGCATCTGCTAGAACATCAACTGGGGTATCATTAAACGATACGTTAATGACAGGTCCTAAACTACAAAGCGATTTGATTCATATCGTCCTTAAATTTAGGAAACATAAAATCATTTTCACTGCGGATATAGAAAAGATGTTCAGAATCATTCAAGTAGACAGTCAAGATGCGAAATTCCAGAAAATACTATGGCGGAAAGAACCTAACCAACACATAAAAACGTTTATGCTAACAACAGTAACTTTTGGGGAAACTTGTGCTTCATATTTAGCTAGTAGAACAATTCAAAAACTTGCTGAAGATGAGGTAAAAGATTTTCCTCTAGCGTCATCAATTATAAGAGAGGATTTTTACATTGATGATCTTATCTCTGGTGCCAAAACCAGTGCTGAAGCTAAGTATCTTAAAGGCCAATTAATAGCACTATTAAAACGAGGCTGTTTCAATTTACGCCAATGGATGTCTAATGATCCATCTCTACGAGACGATAAGCAGAATCAAGCAGAAATTTTAGATCTCTGCAGTGATCACGAAGACTCAAATAAAGTACTTGGAATTCAATGGAATCCAAATACAGACATGATCAAATATTCAGTAAATTTAGCAAGTGTCGGTAAAAAGACAACAAAACGAACAATTCTTTCTCAAATAGCGCAAATTTTTGATCCTCTTGGGTTGTTAGGTCCCGTAATAGTTGCGGCAAAATTAATAATGCAAGATTTGTGGAAAGAAACAGGATTAGGATGGGATCAAACGGTACCACAATACATATATACAAAATGGCATGATTATAAGAAAGAATTTTTTTTTTTTTTTTTTTTTTAATAAAATGTGCTGTGTAATAGGGTTTAGAATATGTGTCACAACAACACATAAATACCTTTTAAGACCTAGGTCTAGACCTGGGTCCCACAACAACTGGCGTTCTGAGGTGTAGATTAACGCTTTTTTTGAACATCTGTGGGTTGAAGCCACCTGAGACTAAGTGTTCCGGCAAACTATTCCATTTGTACGCAGTTCGGACAAAGAAGTCTCTCTGCGATCTGCCAGTATGACAGCGCGGGATCTTTACCGTTTCACTGGTTGCGGCAGCCGATTGCCGAGTGGAACGGGGGTAAGAATAAGTTTGAGGCATGATGCCGCTGATTTCATCTGAGCACTGCTGATGACGATATTTGTAAAAAACAACGAGGTCAGCAACAGTGCGACGATGTTGTAGGGAATCAAGTTTTGATGTCAAAGTTCGATCACCTACAATTCGTATAGCTCGCTTTTGAACAGAGTCCAAGAGGGCCAAGATGGAAACAGAGGCAGCACCCCAAACTTGACAGCAGTACTCCATACAGGGACGAATATAGGACTTATAAACATGGAGCAATTGGTATGGAGTGAAAAATTTTTTGCATCTATTTAGGAGGCCGAGTTTTTTAGACGCGCTTTTTGCCATCGCCATTACATGATCGTTCCAGAGTAGGTCATTTGAAACTGTGACACCCAATAAACGAATGTTTTTACATTCACCTATTGGTTCATCACACATACTAAATAAAATATCTTTGGGGAACTCGGTCTTTAATCTGGAAACAATCAACAGCTGTGTTTTGGTGGAGTTGAAATTGACAAGGTTTTGGTCACCCCAGTCGGCGACTTTATTCAGGTCTTTGTTCACGTTTATGGCAGCGTCTCTCCGGGCAGGATTAATTCGTTCGTGCATTTTACCTTTTGAAGGAAGGGGCTCGAACGACTTGTGCAGAGTACTATCATCTGCAAAACTATTTATTGGGTTGCTGGTGATTTTCAACAATTCGTTGATATAAATCAAAAATAGGGTTGGGGACAATACTGAGCCTTGGGGTACACCAGCGTTAATTTGTTTAGACTCAGAAGAATATCCGTCTAAGGTTACCGAAATGTATCGGTCGGATAGAAAATTTTGAATCAGCTTCACAACATTGGGATGAAAACCGTACGCAACGAGCTTGTTGATTAAGTTGGCATGCCAGACTCGATCGAATGCCTTGGAGATGTCTAAAGCGATAACGTATGTTTCACCACCTTTATCAAGTATGCTGTTCCAACAATGCGCTACATAGTTTAATAGATCGGTAGTTGATCTTTTGTTTCGAAAACCGTATTGGCTGTCGGATATTAAATGATTTTCTTCCAGAAATTTTGAAATATGTGCATTAATATAATGCTCATAGACTTTGGATAGAACCGATAGTAAAGCTATTGGTCTATAATTTGAGATATCGGATTTTGGTCCCTTTTTGGGGACGGGCTGGACATTTGCCAACTTCCAGCACGAGGGAAATATACCAGATTTGTAGGATTGGTAGAATATTTTAGTTAAAGTTGGTGCAAGTTCTTTGGAAAAGGTTTTTAAAATAATGGGTGGAATATTGTCCATTCCTGATGCTTTGTTGATGTTTAACCCCTTTAAAAGTTTAGCGACTATTTTGGGTTTGAAGTGAAGTTCATTCATATTAACACCTGAAGACTGGATTTGGGGTATTTCTTTAGGAGTTTCCAAAACAGTGGAGTTCAGAGCAAAGCGTTCAGCGAACAAGTTAGCTTTTCTTGCGGGATCATTGACGATTAAATCACCATCAATAATAGGGGGAATAGAAAATTTTGTACCAGAATTTAAAGAATTAATGGCACTGTAGAAACTCTTGTCAGAAACAGACATAGACGTAAGTTTTGAGGCTTTCGCTCTGTCAATTTCGGACTTTTCGTTTGAGATAATCTGATTAGATATTTTGTTGGCCTTTAGATATTGGGATCGATTAGTGGGAGTTTTGTTATGAATCCAAATATTAAATGATCTACGTTTGTTTCTAAGTGCCGTTTTGGCAGCTTTCGAATACAAGTATTTTTGTTTGGGTTTTACTATGGAGAAAGGGACAAATTTATTGATAGCAAATTGGATGGTTTCTGTAAAGTTTTGAGCAGAAACATTTACATTGTCAGTGTAAAAACAATGACGGTCGAAAGGGAAACCATGGAAAAAATTTTGAAGACCACTCTTATCCATTTTTGAGTAGTGAAATATTTTACGGGGTTTGGGAGCTGTAGTTTTAAGTAAATCAGTTTTGATAACTGATGAGATTAAATAATGATCAGAATTTCCAATACTACCTTTCGCAACATCGACACTCGTAATATCTGGCATTGTGGTAAGATAGAGATCTAGTAGAAAACTATTATCACCGCCATTACGGGGAGTGAAAGTCGGGCTTTTAACAATTTGGAATAGGCCCTGAGACGCGGCAAAAATTTCTGCCAGTTTTCCACTATTGTCAACATCGTCGGTCGATTTGGAGAATTCCAACCATGATTTGTTGTGGACGTTGAAGTCACCGGTAACGATAACTTCACAATTAGGGGACTTTGCTCTAATCTCGTCCATAATTTTTGTCAGTATATTAAAAAAGTTTGGGTTACGTTTGTTGGGGGACCGGTATAAAGCTATTGTAAAAAAAGTCATTTCTGGAAGACAAATCTTTAAAACCATTGTATTGAAGCCGTCACCGTGTAGTTCAAAATTTAGAAAGCGCGTGTACGCAACACTCTCATGAATGAATGCGCACACGCCCTGATGGAGTTTGAAAGCTGATTCGAGCCTATATTTGGAATTAAGCGATTCTATAAAGAGAAAATTTTCAGAAACTTGTGTTTCTGTAAGGAATAGAATGTTCGGTTTGTCGTGCTCAAGATGATGTTGCACGTGGTCATGGTTAGCGTTCAATCCGCAGATGTTTTGAACATGTATTTTAAAATTTTTTATTGATTCATATATGTTTTGTCCCTGCAAATTCCGTGGACATGCCGCTTTATGGGCGGGTGGATTGCGCAAATTTGCTTTACCACTTGCAGACTTATTTTTTTTCGGTTGTACTGCCATATATATATCAAAATGTTTATTTTATTTTTTTGTGTTTTATTTTAAAATGCATAACTAAGTAAAAAATCCTATCATACTACAAAACATGACATATGCCAATATTTCATGATAAGATGAAGAAACAATAACAAAATAATAAGTGAAAAACAAATTGTGAGAAATTTGCAGAAAACAAAACAAAACTAAATGCCAATAATCCAGCTGATGCAGCGCACCCCAGACGCACCGCCCACCACCCTAATCGAGGCACAAAGCCCACACATAACTACGTGTTGGTTCGATTCCTCGGAAGAGCTAATGAGCGGTACCGCTACGGAACGCTGCCCAGCTAAGACTGGAAGTGCTGCCGTTGACTAATTAAAGTTCGTCCGCCAGCACCCTAAGATATCATCTTGGCTAATGACATCTCCTGCCATTGCCAGTGGTATGTGATATCTCACGCTAACTCATATGTCAATGGCAGGGACTGGAGTACGCAGGGTAGTCAGACCCGTAGATCAACATTGATCATAATCGATCAAAATCGATCCCTCCTGCGATTAGTTATGTTAAACGATTTCCAACTAGAACGGCAACTTTTTATACAAGATGAAATCAATATTCAATTGCATGGATTTTGTGATGCAAGTGAAAGTGCTTACGGTGCTTGCATATACATAAGATCAACCAACAAGTTAAACCAGCATAAAATTCAACTTCTTTGCTCGAAATCTCGAGTAGCTCCGCTCAAATCAAAGCTAACTATACCCAAATTAGAGTTATGTGCTGCTTTATTGTTAGTAAAGTTGTATGAAGTGGTTTTACAAGCTCTAAAATTAGAATTTGATGAAGTGGTTTTCTGGTCTGATTCTGAAATCACTCTTAATTGGATCAGTAAATCGCCTCACACACTGAAAACTTTTGTCGCAAATCGTGTATCGGAGATTCAATCCATCACAAATATTCATAACTGGTCTCATATTGCGACTCAAGAGAATCCTGCTGATGCCATTTCAAGAGGTCAAAACGCAGCATCTTTTCTTGAAAACAGTCAATGGTTGACAGGACCTACATGGTTGGCATTAGATAGAGAAAACTGGTCCATACAACCTGTGGAAATTATAGAGACGCCCGAACAACGAACTCAAATAGCGCTTGTAAATTACGAAGCTCCTACAGCAATATTTGAAAGGTTTTCGACCTTTACATCTGTTTTACACTTTGTTGCTTGCTGTTTGAGAATTATACAGTACGTAAAAACAAAAACCAAGACACTTGGCGAGCTAACTGTTAATGAAATAGAAATTGCACACAGACGAGTAATTCATATCATACAAGAAAAACATTTTAGAACAGAAATTAAAGATCTACGGGAGAAACACGAAGTTGGACGAAGAAGTAAAATTTTAAATTTATCCCCATTCATAGATGAGTTTGGTATATTACGTGTCGGCGGTCGCCTTAAGAATGCACCTATAGGCTATTCTCAAAAGCATCTCATTCTCTTGCCTAGTCATGATCATTTAACAACAATTTTAATTCGTCAGACACACGTCAAACATTGGCACGCTGGTTCACAGGCAACTTTAAACATAATTAGAAATCGTTATTGGATCGTTGACGGGAAGAACACAATAAGGCACATTATTCATAAATGTGTCATTTGTCGAAAAGCAAATCCTACTATACCCACATATATCATGGGAGATCTGCCAACAAGTCGTTTTAATAAAACACGTCCTTTTGTAAATGTCGGTATCGACTACTGTGGCCCGTTCTACATAAAAGAAAAAAAGTTAAGAAATCGAGTAAAAGTAAAGGTTTATGTAGCGGTATTTATTTGTCTCGCCACGAAAGCTATACATTTAGAATTAGTTTCGGATCTAACAACTGACTCGTGTTTAGCATCGATTAAGCGTTTCTTTGCTAGACGTGGTAAAGCTAAAAATATTTATACAGATAACGGTACAAATTTTCTCGGCACTAAGAATGAAATACTGAAATTACAAGCAACAATATACTCTGTAGAATATAATCAAAAAATTCAAAATACTTTGTCAGATGAAAATATCAATTGGCATTTTATACCACCACGAGCCCCTCATTTTGGAGGATTGTGGGAAGCCGGTGTAAAGTCATTCAAGCATCATTTATATCGTACTATAGGAGACTCATTGTTCACATACGAACAATTTAATACATTTATAATTGAAATTGAAGCGATATTGAATTCAAGGCCCCTAACACCCTTATCCAGTGATCCTAACGACCTTATTCCTTTGACACCCGCCCATTTCCTAATAGGTGACTCTTTGGCAGCATTACCGGAACACGATTTAATAACGTTATCATCAAATCGTTTATCACAATGGCAATTGATACAGAAAACTAGGCAACACTTTTGGAAAAGATGGCAAAAGGAATATTTGAACGAATTGCAAGTGAAAAGTAAATGGCACACTGGAAAAATTACTGGCATAGATATTGGAACATTAGTAGTTATAAAAGAGGATGGTATTCAACCAATGAATTGGAAGATGGGACGCGTGATAGCAGTTCACCAAGGCGATGATCAGATTATTCGAGTTGCAACAGTAAAAACAACTGATGGTGTATATAAAAGATGTATTAAGAAGCTTTGCCCTCTATTTTAATTAGTAATTTCCATAAGGTTTTAAATTAATTAAGTCATTAAAATGTAAAATTTATTTCGTTATTATTATTATTATAAATTGAATTTTTTAAATTTTAGTTTTATCAATAACTCAATTTAAACTCATTCATACAATATTAACTTTAAGAGCAATATGTATAACTATTTAATTATTAAACGTGATCGTTTAAGGCGGCCGATATGTAAAATGTTGAGGCGTTTACAAATTTATTAAAACCAAATGTTTAAGACTAAATTTAGTAAAACTATAACTATTGGAAAACACATAATTTAAATTAAGATATTCACATCTGCTAACACCTCAATAAACATTTTTTCTTTTTGTTTTGTTTTACAACCATTTTTATGACTTAATATTTATAAAACAATAAATCAAGCATCATTTATAATTATTTTTGTTTTATCTTTAAGGGTTTTTTCCAAAAATATTAATATTATATACATACTTTTATTATATGAACTAACAATTTTTTTTGTCATATTTTTTCATTCCTTTAGAAATATTCGTATAGTTAAGAATAAATCCATAGTTGTTAAAGTTTTAAATAATTAAAAATAAAAAATCAAAAATTATTAAAATTATTTTCAAGACTTTATTTCTAACACTCACCTGTGTAGTAGTAAAATTCTTCACAGCCCGGTACGAAAAACTTTCGTCACCGAATTTGACAATGGTTGTTTTGTTTACTATGAACGAATACTTTTCTGTAGAGTTGCCCGTTTCAGCCAAATATTTAATTTACATAACGTCTTATCGATCAATCACTTTTACATAAAAATATACTTTTATATAAACAAAAATATTTATATATTTAATTATTTTTGACATCTAATTCTAAACATAATTTGTTTGCTTGTATTTGATGGATTGATTTTCATTTTATCCTTAAAAAGTCCGAGTGGCAAGATGGCCGCTAGAAATAGGTAGATTTCGAGATCAGACAGTTTTGTGTACAAGTAGAATCTGATGTATCAGATTAGTTTAAACAAAACAAACTAATTACAGATATCGAACAAATTTTAAAAAGAAAATTAGCTACATAATATAAGCAAAACTACATCTATCCAATTTTGCAACAAACAAATATCAAATCTACCACAGAACATGTGTGTGAAAATTTATGACGCTATATGAAAAACACACGGCAAACCTACTCTATATCATATGCCGTGCAATTACTGCAAATTGTCAAAATAGTTTATTTCTAAGAAAAAAAACTTAGAAGAAATTAAGAATAGAAGAAATTCAAATATTTTCATTTTTTTTTTTTCATTGACTGTTTCAAGGTTTTTGCAAATTGTTGTTATTGGGGATTGTTGTAAACTTTTTTGTTGAAGCCGACAAGTCAAAAACCTCTAACTGCAGAGGTTTATATGTATAAGAAACGAATTAAAATGTTAGATTCTAATTTTATGAAGTTTTTAAAAATATTAGTATCCAAACGGCCGTTATAACGGATTCAAAAAACCATCTTTTTTTCTAGTATAAAGCCTCTAGTTTCTTAACCATGTGTTGGATTTTGCTGATTTACAAACTTGTCCTAGATATTCATAAAACGCACATTTTTAAAAAAAAGTTTTTTGATCTGGCTCTACAAATGCGACCGTGAGAGTGCCGGTTGATTCAAACGCATTTTGTGTTTTACAAGATTTTTTGTTGGAGCCGCTCACACAGAAACCTCCAACTGCAGAGGTCTATTTTTTGGAAGAAATTGATAAAAAAGGTTTCAAAGATTCTAAATTTATGAAGTTTTTAAAAATATTAATATCCGAACTGCCGTTATAACGGATCTCAAAAACAGACTTTCTAGTATAAAGCCTCTAGTTTCTTAACCCTGTATCGAATTTGGCTGATTTACGAACAGAGTCCCAGATTATTAATAAAACACGCATTTTTTAAAAAGGTTTTTTGATCTGGCTCTACAAATGCGACCGTGAGAGTGCCGGTTGTTTAAAAAAAAAGTGTGAGTGCCGGCTGTTTTTTTTTTGCAAATTATTTTGTTGGATCCGCTCACACAGGATCCTCTAACTGCAGAGGTTTATTTTTAGAATAAATTGATAAAAAATATTCCAAAGATTCTAAATTTGTTAATTTTGAAACGTCGGACTTTTCACTAATAGAATAGACACCTACGGTATCTATATATCCAAGCGAATTTTACTAATTTTAAATATAAACGAATGTACAAAAAACGCGGACTCTAACACAAGAAAGATCAAAATTTTAGCTGACAAAAAGGTAATAATTTAACACAACGAAAAGTAACTAAAAATACAAAAATTATATAAATCAAATAATAAAATGCTTACATTAATTTAGTTGTTTTCTTCCAAATCCAGTCCTGTGGAACATATGTTGATTGTAGGCTGTTGCCAATTGCCTTCCAAAAATAACTTATCCAAAAATCTGAAGATGCAGTCCGTAGACGCTTGGTAGAATGCAAAACACTATGTCAATCACTACAAAGGTTAACAGCATGTCAATATACTTAATTTCCCCAAAATTCTGTGCTATCCCTAAAATGGTTAGCTGTTGCATCCTGCAAAGTTTTTATATCCAACTTCTCGTTCACTTTTATGCAAAGAACTTTCGACGAGTTTATTCGGCTATCCAATTCATATTTTTCCTTTGCATTACTTTCAGCCACTATCGATTTATTTGTTCCAATAACCGGAATGGTAAAACAACGGTTTAACCATCTTCGAAGCGGCTTTCTAATACAATACCCTCATATTTACAAATACGAAAATATGTTATCCAAAAAACCAAATAAAAATGGAACTTTATTCGGGATATTTGTTTCATTTTTTTCTTTCAAAAACTGATGCTAGTAAAACCTTCTTACACACAATACTAACAAAAAGCAAAGAAAACTTAACACTGTTGAAAATACAAAAAGATGTTTCACATCAAAAACCAACTTCAAAAATAAATTAATTTAAATATCAAAACAATTTATAAAACATTTTCTTTTATACATTTATTTTCTTTTTATTTTTTTTTATAATAATAACGTTCACCTTTTGATTAAAATTTACATAATTTTAGTTTTAAGTTCTAAACACAACGCAACTTAAATTCAAAATGTTTTTCCTTATATAATTTTTAATTACTCTAAACAAGAGAAAAGGAAGAGTTTATTGCATGAAACAGATGCTCGTTATTCATATTGTTTGTAATCAATACATTTACAATTTACAACGTAACCAGTTAATAACAGATAGTCTCATTTTTTTCCAAAACGTTTTTCTTGTTTTCCTATCGATTTATAAAACATAAACAAAAGTAAGCAAAAGTACCACCCGTTTATCAATTAAGAGTACAAGCAAAAAGGAACTGGAAATGTTCAGGTATTGCAACAATTCATTTCTTTCTCTGTTTTATTATAATATGAAAGAGAGAAATTTAAACGTCAGCAATTCTTTTTATTTCATTTTTATAAAAACAAGGAAATAAACAAAATTGGAAACGTTGTAAATAGAATACAAACATATAATCAAAAACTATTATAACCTTGATGTTTTACAGGGAGTCCGAAGAGGAGGTATACCGATCGATTGTTAATAAAAATGTTAATGAAAAATGCAATGAAGTCGTGTCGTAATTGAAAAATGAAAGAGGGTGGTGGTTGACTACGAGTTTAGTCTTTACTGTTTGCAGCTGTGGCTGTTTGAACTACAAAGAACTATTTTCCTGTCAACTCACCTATACAGAACTTAAGTTTGTTCTGGAGCTGATTGTAGGTTTTCTTATAAATGTTACCTGTTAAATATCACGTAATTTGGCGGGCATAACAATTTTTTAAAAATATTAGTATCTAAACGGCCATTTTAATGGTTTTAAAAAATCAATTTTTTTTAGAAAAAAGACTCTAGTTTCTTAATCACGTGTCGGATTTTACTGATTCACGAACTTGTCCAACATATTATATATATAAATTTTTTTTTTTGTTTTTCCGTCTTCCGAAATTCCGAGATGAGATGAGGCACATTGCAATAGGTAGATTTTTATATGAAATCTACCTAAAAAGACGAAAAACGTTAAAGGAAAATCGAATGAAAAATAAAATGGAAAAATCAAATCAAAATTGTTGTAAAGAAAAATATTATTTTTAAGTTTTTCTTAAATATTGATTTTGTTTACAATTAATTTGTGTTTTTCTTTACATTACAATGCGCAATCAATATTGGTAGGGAAAAAGGTATAATTTGTTTAAAATTGATGTTATCTAAAAATAGATTTTATCTGTTTTGCTCTTATCGGAAACGTGTTTTTAATTTTCTATTGGATGTATTGTAGTCTGTTATTATTGTATTATGGAAAGATAACATTCATTTTGAATTAACTAATTTACGATTAAAATGTTGTACAAAACAAATAAAGAAAACAATCTCGTTTTTCACAATATATAATAACAAAAGAATATAACTTTTCATTTTATATTTTGCCTATTTTCATTTATTTTTATATAACTTTTATCATTATAATTTGTTTTTTTCTGTTGTAATTATCCACCATTTATCCATCTCCGATTATAACGTTATGAAAAGTATAAAATTTATCATGCTTAGTACAAATGTTTAAATAAGAATATTAGCTTTGTGCATTATGTTTTTTCTTCATTTTTTTCGTATTTCATTTCCGTAGCGAAAAAATAAAAAACAGTAAATCCATGTCCTTTTAATATGACACAAAACAATCCATTGTGACCCTGTAGTTAGATTAGCACAACATTTTCATTTTAAATCTAAATTTTTCCTATTTTCCAAACATCAACCAAAATTAATCTTAACGTAATATGATTCCTTTTATGAAAATATAACAGAAAATAAAATAAAATATTATACCTGATGAGACTTTAAAGAAAATTTTCTTTTGAATATGTATTCTGTATTTAATATTAAGATACGTGATAATACTTAATTTTATTCTTATCGATAAAAAATATTATCTTTGTATATTATAGGATAAGTAGTTATTTTATATTTTAAGAAATGTATGTTAAAGAATATATTTTTTAAAGAAGTAATGCTAAGAAAAGGTTTTTTATTCGCCTACATATTAAAGTGGTACTTTATGTCTGTGATTTTGTAATGAAGCGCTTTCTCATTGGCGAACCAATGAGAAGGACATAGCAAGAAGCGTACCTAGCGAGATTGATTTTCTTGCCCCAAGCTAACTGCAGCCCATGGGAACGATAAAGAAACCCTGCTACTTCAGCACAAATACAGAAATGTACGCTATTAACGAAAATATTCAGAAATGGAAAGAAATACAAGTGGAAAAATGGAGACTCTGGCGACCCCTGTTGCGAAAGACCCACGATCAACACGTCCAACCCCCACGTTCACTCACATACGCCCACACACACACACACACACACACACACACACACATTCACACCCCTTTATCATTATGCCAAAAGTAATAAAATAAATTTACTCACCCCATGATTGAACCCCGTCCTCCTATTCTACTTCCATCAGCCCTCCATCAGCACGTTAGTCAGATTTGAAATCTCTCAAAAATACTTTGTATGTCGCGACCGTTGATCAAAGTGACACGTACGAACGTTGTACCAAACTGTGAGGCAGAAACGTTCAATAAACTGGCAATCGTTGTATACTTTTGTTGAATCAAAATGTTAAACAGAAACGTTATATAAACTTGCTATCGATGGATAATATTGTTGAATCAAAATGATAATCAGAAACGTTATATAGATTTGCAATCGATGTATAGTTTTGTTGAATCAAAATGATAAATAGAAACGTTGTATAAACTTGTAAAATTTTGTTGAATCAAAAAATGATAAGTAGAATCGTTATATATACTTGTAAAATTTCGTTGAATCAAACGGATAAGCAGAAACGTTATATAGATTTGCAATCGATGTATAGTTTTGTTGAATCAAAATGATAATCAGAAACGTTATATAAATTTGCAATCAATGTATAGTTTCGTTGAATCAAAATGATAAGTAGAAACGTTATAGAAACTTGTAAAATTTTGTTGAATCCAAAATGATAAGTAGAATCGTTATATATACTTGTAAAATTTCGTTGAATCAAACTGATAAGCAGAAACGTTGTATAAACTTGTAAAATTTTGTTGAATCCAAAATGATAAGTAGAATCGTTATAGAAACTTGTAAAATTTTGTTGAATCCAAAATGATAAGTAGAATCGTTATATATACTTGTAAAATTTCGTTGAATCAAATTGTAAAATTTCGTTGAATCAAACTGATAAGCAGAAACGTTGTATAAACTTGCAATCGATGGATAATTTTGTTGAATCAAAATGATAATCAGAAACGTTATATAAATTTGCAATCAATGTATAGTTTCGTTGAATCAAAATGATACGCAGAAACGTTATATTAATTTGTAATCATCAGCGATATATAATTTTGTTCTAGAAACGTTATTTGTTAACGTTATTGCAGCACATGACAAGTAGAACATTCCATAAGCTTGCATTCATCAGCGTTATATAATTTTGTTCTTATAAACAGTGAATAAAATGTGATGTAGAAATGTTGAGTAAATTGGTAAGTATCGCAGCATATGTTGAGAAAGACCATGTAGCAGTTAATACAAATAAACGTTGAGCAAATTAGCAGGTGCCGTTGAATACGTCGATAATTCGATGTAAAAACTTGTATAAACAAAAGTTGGATAAATTCGTGCTTATAGTTGCTTACGTTGAGAATACAATGTAAAAACTTGTACAGATGGTGACATAACAGAGTTCACAACGTATATCACCCAATAATTATAGGTCTCAAATGGCTGCTCGATTCTTGAAACCTAAGCACAATGCTGGGTGTCAGAATATTATCAAGGGTAAAGTTAAAGGTCACGGGTTATACCTTTAAACCTGTTGTTGGTTGCTAAGATCCCACAAGTTATAACTAAAACATTTATTCATTTCATGTATACTGGTGGAGGTACCGTAATTTGTATATTAGCAACGGTAACCCGTATATACGAAGCGGTCGGATCAACGCACTACACCATGCGAGCGAAGGTAGTAAATCGAATAAAACGAAAACATCTACACATGATACGTATTTTAATTTTATTTACACTATTTAAACAGTAATTTGCCTAAGGCTTCCTTATTTTAGAAATTAACAGTAAGCGAATCAAAAGCTTGCCTGATTTTTAGTTAACACTAACATTCAAAAACTGGTTTTATGGACGTATACCACAGTTATTATATTTTTTTTGTTTTATTCTTGTTTTGTGTTCCAAATTTTGATAATTTTAACTAATACAGAGATAATTACTTTTTTTTTACAGAATTCTTAGCATAAAATAAATTCTACTCTGTCCTATGCTAAATATTATTCGTGCCACAATAAAATAAAAACAGATGATCGGAACACCTACGACCTAATTTTCCGTGCCGCGGACAATAGATAAATTTACAACTATTAATTACGTTAACTTAACACTGATCGGACGATATCATTTAATAAATTAACAATAAAATTGGCTAACATACATGGTCTCACAATATTGAAAACGCCCTTGGAAATACTGGATTCCACTACGAAATACTTTTGTTTAATCTGAGGTTAATGATCGATCTAATTTCATAATATTTCACACGAATTTTCTTACACGACACTACTATTAATATCACAGATTTTGTTCATGCAGTATTCAATTAATATAATTGAAGTATTCACAATACCTTTAATAGATATTTTATAGTTATAAATACCATTTTTCCTTGTCCCGTAAATGACCAGCATCTATCTATTCGGCACAACACAAACATATATATATTTTTTTTCTAATCGAACTATTTTGAGAACACTATTTAATTAAAAATTTACTACTTATTCCGAACATAAGTATAAGATCAATAAACATCAATGCAAAAAATTCACTTTTATTTCCATGAGGAAATGATAAAAAACATAAGAGATGTCAAACAACCAAAAATGTAATAAATCTAAGAGAGAGAATAATTTACAGTGCTCATTATATAGCCAAATTTTTAGTCTCGCAATAACTCGAATACAGTGTTTAGATGGGAGATAATTAATTTACATCAGATTTTCAAATTATTGGGAACTTATTATAGTTACACAAAACCGTTTGCTATTTGATAATATTGTACGAAAATAAGGTTGGGACACAGAATATTTCCGACACATCCATAATATTTATAATTGAATTCAAAATGAATTAAATGCAGATTCGATCAATGTTATGATGTTTAGACATTTATTAAACTACATTCTACTATATCCGTACAGGGAAGTTCAGTTCAATAACGGAAGGATTGTTTAAAGTAAAACACTCATACAAAGACAAATCAAATATTTAACAAAGCAAAAATAGTAATTCGTTGCATGTTGACGATTGGAAAAAAATAATACGCACAGCTGTTATGAGGTTTGAAAATTTCGTAGTTTCATTACGGTTGGTGTTTAGAAAATTCAAACTCAAGCAATAGAGTGAGAACAATCGAATGGAAGCATAGCGCGCGTCAATTTTAGGGTGTTGTGAGATTAAATTTTAGTGGTTATACGGATGATAATTAAAGAAAATTATTAATTAATTCAAATTAACCAATATTATGTTATATTAATGAATAAATAAAATCAGGGTAATTAGTGCAATTTTCTTTCTCCCATACGCTTGTCCGGCTATTGAAGATTTAGTTAGATTTTAAGAAAAATAAGGAAACTATGGGTTAAGGGAACCATACGAAATATGACTATTGATGATGAGTGGATGAGAAACTATTACAAGCGGTACAGATCAATATAAGAAATAACAACTAAGGAAGCTGCGACTATAATACACCATGTTCAGACATTAGTCCAGACTATCCATTACAGAACAAGTGCTTTTTGGAAGAACCTTCACGAACAAAAAGAAGTTGAAAAAGGCATAGGCTGGTCGCTAATAGACCTTGTACATCCATATTAGTATGGTGAGGCACCTCGAAGTACCACGGATTAGCAATCAATTCGATCGGTATTACAAACCCAGTCTTAGCAGAAACAAAGTATCTATGATTAAAAAAAAAACTTTTGGGAGGGGTATCGATAAAAACAGTATTCTACTCTATTGAAAAGGATGGATAACTAACATCTTCCAGACCCAATTCCGGGCAGATCTGGGGGATCCCGAGACTCTAAAGTCACAAAAAAAAATTTTATTCAATCTGCTACAGATCGAAAAGAAAAACACCATTGGACCGACTCCTTTAATGAAATATCCGACACAATTCCAATTTTACGTTATGCAGGCTCGCAACCCACACCTGAACTACCACGAGTCTCATGCGTCTCCGACTACGCTAGCCGGGCTACATTGTTGTACGCTTCCGTCCAAGTGACTCTGAAGGCTGAAAACAAAAAACTGTTCACATAGTTTCAAAGTAACTAATTGAACCAAATTCAATACATTCGATCTCGGAATTTTCGCTGGCAAATAGTCAACACAGGAAAAAAATTTTTGAAACAAGACCCGAACACCACAGTTGATACACACTCACTGAACTGTGAATTCAAGACGAAACTACCCTCATATGGTCGTCGATAATCTTGACTTACAATGGCGGTAAAACACAAGCGAAAGTTACTATCATACTGACAACAAAAAAAATTATTACCGATATTAGGCACGAATGTCCTTGGAGTGATAAACACCTCTACGTTTAGAAACCAGGTCCTCCAGTTCGTAGGCGGCGCCACCTACCAACCTGATTACTCTGGTCTCAATAAACTTCTGTGCAAGTTTAGCAGATAATTTCTTACCGGCGTCACTCAAAATAAAGTTCCTTCGGAACACCGTATCACCTGCTTTAAACAAAGTTACTCGAGCTCGTAAATTGTATCTTTCAGCACTCTTGACAAATGCTTCGGCAGTTAAATCAAAAATTCGAATTCGAATCTTATTAAGATAATCAGGTCGCAGAATCGTTTCACCTGGATCATGAAGACTATTCAATCGTCTCAGCAGTTCATATGACGAACCATGAGTCACCATAGGTATTCCAAACATTGCGAAATATGGGGAGCATTTAAGAGTTTGGTGAAGAGAACAACGTAGTGCACAAGCGATCTCGCTCAAGTGCAGATCCCATTTAGAATGCTCCTCCTTTAAATAGGCTCTAATACCAGATAAAACACTTCTATTTACCCGTTCAGAAGCATTAGCTTGAGGTGAATATAAGGCCAATAAGGTGTGTTTCACTCCGTGCTTTGCCAAGAAATCTTCAAACAATTTAGATTTGAATTGGGCCCCATTATCGGACACGATTACCTCTGGACAACCAAATACATGAAAGACATTGGTAGCCAATAGATGACAGATTGGTTCAGCAGTTAGTTTCCGTAAAGGAAATAAAAATGGATATTTCGTAACATGGTCTAATACTACAAGAATAGCGATATTCCCGGCCTTTGAACGAGGGTAAGGGCCAAGAATATCGATATATAATCGCTGACCGATTCGTTCTGTTTTCATCTGAGACACCATGGGAGCACGAAGTGGAACATTAGTTGCTTTAATTTCTTTGCAGGTCTTACAATTTCCTATGTACGATTTAACCTGGGTATACATACGAGGCCAATAGTAAAATTTACGAATATTAAACAAGGTTTTTGCTAGACCTCCATGAGATGAGGTAGGAGGATTGTGGGCCCTTGCAATACACTCGTCAGTGTATTCCTCAGGTAACCACAATTTCCAAACCTCACCCTCTGAAGGAATATCAAGATCTAGACAAGCCAATCGTTTATAAACCCGACCAGAAATTACCTTCAGATCAGGCAATGTACCGTCTGCTTCGGTAACCAGATTTACCAACTCCAAATATCGAGAAGTGTTGAAGAAAGGGGAATTAAGATCTAATTCAGGCACTGGACATAATTCAGAAATGACGTCAACAGAGTCACGTCTTGATAGAGTGTCTGGAACTATGTTTAAATTTCCTTTTCGGTACTCAATATCAAAGACATAACCCTGCAATTTCAAGCTCCAACGAGCCAATCGACCAGAAAGGTCTTTTTGTTGCATTAACCATTTTAATGAAGCATGGTCAGTTATGATCTTAAAGGCCTGACCCTCGACATACGCTCTAAATTTCTTTACGCCCAGTACGGCGGCTAGACACTCTTTCTCACTAGTTGAGTAATTGCGTTGCGCAGAATTTAGTTTCTTGGACATGTACGCTATGGGATGTTCCATACCGTCCATGTCACACTGAAGTAATACACAGCCTATACCGTCATTACTAGCGTCGCACTGGAGAGTAAAGGGTTTAGTATAGTCGGGGTTTATGAGGACCGGTGCTGATATGAGAGCATTTTTGAGATTTATAAATGCTATTTCAGCTTCGGGTGTCCATACGAATTTATTAGAATTTTTCTTCAACAAATCTGATATTGGAGAGGACATAGCAGAGAAATCAGATATAAAACGGCGATAATAACCCGCCATACCCAGGAATCGTCGAATCTGTTTGGACGTACGCGGAGTAGGAAATTCAGAAATAGCCTGAGTTTTATCAGGATCAATTTTTAGCTTACCACCTCCCACTACATATCCCAAATATTTTACATCCGGCAAGAGAAACTTACTTTTTTCCACGTTTATCGTCAAGTTCGCACGTCTAAGACACTGGGAGATATCTTCTAACAGTTTCAGATGGGCCTCAAAGGTATCTGTAACTATTAGAAGATCATCCAAGTATACGAAGACGCACGACTTGAGATGTGGAGGAATTACTTGGTCCATCAATTTAGTCATCGTTTGCGGCGCATTGCACAGTCCGAAAGGCATTCTTACGAACTGATACAATGGCCGCCCAGGGACCGTAAAAGCAGTTTTCTCTCGGGAGTGTTTTTCCAGAGGTATCTGCCAAAAAGCGTCTTTCAGATCCAAACTGGAAATGAAATTACTCTGTGGCAGACGACTCAAGATTCCATCTATCTGTGGAAGGGGGTAAGCATCCTTTTTAGTAACTGTATTGACCTTTCTACTATCCAAACAAAGACGATTCTTCCCAGGTTTGCGAATTAAAACCACAGGACTCGACCATGGACTGTTTGAAACCTCTATAATACCCAGAGATAACATCCTATCCAGTTCTTCTCCCATCAGTTTCTCAATGGCGGGCGAAATTGGGTAGTGACGTTGTTTGATGGGAGCGGCCGTCCCCACATCAATCACATGTTCTATCAAATGTGTTCGACCCAGACCCATTTTCGAAAATGAAGGTAGAAGTTGGATGGTGTTTTGTAAGCGTTCCTGTTTGTCCATAGACAATTCTGAAATTACTGACTCCGTAGTCGAAAAGGTAGGTAAGCTAAATATTGGGTTAAACAAGCCAAAAGCATTAAAGAAATCTATACCTAGATATAGATTTTGAGTTAAAGACGGGATAACGAAGACGTCCAGGGTTCTGACTTGGTTCATAAATGAGATCTTTGTTTGTACAAACCCCAAGATCTTCTGTCTTTGGCCATCGACAGTACGAACTACTGCAGATGAGTAAGTCAAAAGGTCTGGAGTTTGCACGATCTCTTTAGCAAAATCACCACCAATTACAGTCAAGGACGCTCCACTATCCAACAGTCCAGTATGTTGTTTACCCAATATTGACACTGTGGCATAAGATCTCACATCGTTGGCCAATTTCACAATGGAGGAAATGGTTTTGGATTTAAACAAATGTCGTTGTCGCCAATAAATACGAGAACGGAGCGCAGAGCGCGATGGAAGTTTCAAAGATGATAATGAATCGACAAATATGTTTGAGCGTATTTTCAGGTATTCGTTCAATCGTTGTTGGAACGATTTGATTTTGGTCCATAAGGGTGGTGGTTCCGCATGAGCGAGTGTACGTTTCCATAAGTTCACATTAGTGTCATGAGTGGGTACCATTGTACCAGAAGTAGTATTCAACGGGTGTTCTACAAAAGTGGATGCTGAAGCTCGGTTCAACGGTGTATCATGTACTAGTAAGTTATTGGGATTGGTAGATGAAATATCCGAAGGATCAGGAGACAAATTAAATTTGGTCTTAGATGAATCTAAGACAGGTCTTGGGAGCGAGAAAAGGTGTTGGGATTCTGGCCCCCCCTTCGGTTTCCCTGACAATTTTCACAATTAGGACACAACACATCGTCCTTCCCACATCCCCAACAAAACAAACGCTGTGATTCACGACAATCGTGCCACCGATGACCAGGTCGTTTGCAGTTCCAACAAATAGTTGAACTGGTTATTCGTCTCATATTAGGGGCAGGCTGTATTGCCGCAAGTTCGTTGGATGTAATTGGTAACGATTCAGTTGGCAATTCGCTAATTTGTATTTGTGAAAATTCACGATCTAAATCCACCTCAGACACCGGTCTAGATGGTCTAATGTTATAATCGCGCGGTCTGGTTATTGACTCGGCCCATAGTTTCTCGCGGTCTCGGCAGAGCTGGCGCAGATGTTCCAGTCCATAAATGGTAACATATAGCAGCTCCCTTCTAATTTCCAATCGTAAGTTGTTGCGAATTAAGGAGAACAACTCCACATCCGGCATCGGTACTCGTAGTTTATCGCCTAGTCGATAAATTGATTGTAAGAATTCATCAAACAATTCAGTGGGCCGCTGTTTCCTGGCCCTCATCCGCTCCTTCACTTCTTCATCCGTCTGCCGGTCCTGAAATTCTATTCGCAGAGCATGACACAAGTCAGTCCAAATAAGCTGTCGGTTCTGGCGAAAATATCTCCAGAACCAATCAGCTGCTCGATCAGTGAACAACAGGTACAGACAACGGGTGACAATAGAAAGTCGCTAAGGGTGAAAATCGCTATTTAAACACATCTCTGTCAGCCGCTCTATTCTGAAGATGAACGCTTCAACATCCAGACCATCGGGTCTGCCTGAGAACGTTACGTTCCAATTTCTAACTGTGGTAGAGTGCTGATCGAGATGTGTTCGTAATCTAGCTGGAGCAAGAGCAGGATGAGGTTCAGCAAACATTGGTGGTACCGGTACGTTATTCCGCACAAACGCATTTACTGGTGTATAATCCCCGGAATGAACCGACGGATGGCGCGGTGTGGTGGGTGATACTGCATTATGTGCTAGGGGTAACAACACTTCAGGTGCCGGAGCACGTGATTGCATCATTGAGTGATTAATCCTCGAAATTTCCTGATCGATATGAGCATTTACAGCTTCCTGAAAACCATGATCTTCCGCTGCCGCGGCACCATGTATGGGAGATTGTTGAGCTAAATTCACTCGCACTTCCTCGGCGAGTCGAGATGGTGGAAGACGGTTTGCCAAGGGAGTGGACGAGGGTTGATTTCCGGTACTGGAACGACGTTGCCAACCTGCGGTAATAGAGCGAGTCACAGGTCGCGGTGGGGGTGGCACTATGGTATAGTTATTTTTATCCATCCCTCGAGGCAACCTCTGTAATTCTGCACGCTCACAAGCGGCTCGACAAATTGGGCAGGTGCGATTCTGCAACAACCAGTCGTTGAGGCAGATGTCATGAAAGAGGTGGTTACACCGGGTGAGAAGTTTTACGTCGGCCGGCACTATTTCGTGTTGACAAACAGCACAAGAGCTGGACCTATCCAGAACGTCAATCTTATCAGTGGCAGACATTATGAATACTCAAACCGCCGCACAGGACCAGACCAATAAATGCACGTATATGGAGAGCGAAACGAAAATTGTTACACTATCGATGCGAACGTTGAATCCAAATAAACAATTTAATTATTAACAGAAAAGATTATTTTATTACAATATTTGATTACTTTGAATATTTTAGAGCAGAATTTAAAAAAAATTATATGGAAATTTAGTTATTCAAACCTCAAACAGCTGCGCGATATCTGACCAATTCGGCAATTATATTAAATAAGATTTATTATTGTCTTGATATTATTTTACTACTATTTACAATTGTTTTCCAAGGTGCAGATATATGAACAGAACACACATAAACGGTGAGATTTGAGGGAAAATAAGTATACTACAAATATGGCAGAAGATGTGAACAAAAGAAAATTTACAGACCCAATTCCGGGCAGGTCTGACGGTTCCCGATACTCAAAACTGAGTAACAAACAAAAAAAATATATAGAAGTGCGGCAAGCCTACCGGTTCGGCAAGAAAATACTTAAAATTAACAAAATTGAATCTTGCATGAACAAAAAAAAATTATATATATAAAAATTTAACCTAACATGCAGGAATATAATTTAAGGAAATCTCTAAGCTACTTAAATTAATATTTACAAATTAATACTGCTGCCGTGGACTTCTATCTGGATTATGGTATATGTAAGATTTGTCCTTTGATTTGACTTTATGTATATTTTATCCTTTTGTTATTTTGTTAAGTATAATTTATCCTTTTGTTATTTTGTTTAGTATAATTTATCCTTTTGTTATTTTGTTAAGTATAATTTATCGTGTTGGTATCTAAAATTGTGATAGAGAAAAAAAAACCAATAAGTACATGATTTTATCAGCAGTTTTATTCATTTACTAATAAATATTTATTCATTTATTTAATAATAAATATTTATTTATTTATTTAATATATTTATTTATTTATTTATTCAATATATTTATTTATTCACTTATTTACTGACGACGGACGGACGGACCAATCAAGGGGGGAGTCCACCACACTTGGGGTTGAAGATGGTGATCGCCGTTCTTTCTTAATTTATGTTGATTTTATTTTGTTTTTAGTTTGTTTGGGGACCAAAGAAAAGTTTAAAATTACACTACGTTAAAGGATGGGAACAAGGTAAGGGAAAGGGAGCAAGAAGGGATGAATAAGGAAAGGTGAAGGTAAGGTGAGACAGGAATAAGGTGGGGTATGTGTCGTCGGCCCGTCACCCGGATGACAAGTGCCGCCGGAATGGTCAGAGGATAAATCCTCGGCACCATTATTCAATCAACCGACACTTCTCATCCGCGATCGAGAACGACGAAACATACGGGGAGGTGCTATGATCTGAGTTAATCCAATTAACTCGCGACATGAAGGCTGGGCGAACATCTTCCCACAGCAGTTGATATCAAACTGCTTTAGAAGACGTTCCCCAGTATCATTCGCGAGAACTGGACAACTCAGATCATAGGATGCTAACGCTCCTGGGAGGGGGCTCTAACGTTAAGAATGAGGGTCCTGATGTCACAACGAACCCAGAGCATGACCAGATGACCAGACTGGATGTAGTAGGCGTATACACCATTCTACAAAAAATCTAAGTCTGGCATCTGGTCACCCCTGGCATTCCCCGTGCCAGCAAGAAACCCATCCGCTACTAGGGTACGTGGGATTGTAACCCCCATTGAGAATAATTCCGAAGAACTATTCTCACCCTTGCGTTACAGAAAAAATACCAAAAAAAAGGAGAACATTGCTGGAGGCGTAGGGACGCAACTCCCCATCAAAGAAAAGTCTGAGGGATCTCAGACTCCCTTTGCTCCTGCGCGTTTGAAGCCGGGAATTGCTTCCACGCCGCCAGAGTATTTACTATTGTTTTAGTGGAAATAAAGTTAATTATGAAGAAAAATTTTTTAAAAAAAAATTTTCGTAGTTTTTTGAAATTATGGAGGGACTCCTCCAGAGTCCTACATTGCTGTAGGGACCCTTAGAGAAGCCCCACGTTGGGCGCCAATTTGTAATGAAGCGCTTTCTCATTGGCGAACCAATGAGAAGGACATAGCAGGAAGCGTACCTAGCGAGATTGATTTTCTTGCCCCAAGCTAGCTGCAGCCCATGGGAACGATAAAGAAACCCTGCTACTTCAGCACAAATACAGAAATGTACGCTATTAACGAAAATATTCAGAAATGGAAAGAAATACAAGTGGAAAAATGGAGACTCTGGCGACCCCTGTTGCGAAAGACCCACGATCAACACGTCCAACCCCCACGTTCACTCACATACGCCCACACACACACACACACATTCACACCCCTTTATCATTATGCCAAAAGTAATAAAATAAATTTACTCACCCCATGATTAAACTCCGTCCTCCTATTCTACTTCCATCAGCCCTCCATCAGCACGTTAGTCAGATTTGAAATCTCTTAAAAATACTTTGTATGTCGCGACCGTTGATCAAAGTGACACGTACGAACGTTGTACCAAACTGTGAGGCAGAAACGTTCAATAAACTGGCAATCGTTGTATACTTTTGTTGAATCAAAATGTTAAACAGAAACGTTATATAAACTTGCTATCGATGGATAATATTGTTGAATCAAAATGATAATCAGAAACGTTATATAGATTTGCAATCGATGTATAGTTTTGTTGAATCAAAATGATAAATAGAAACGTTGTATAAACTTGTAAAATTTTGTTGAATCAAAAAATGATAAGTAGAATCGTTATATATACTTGTAAAATTTCGTTGAATCAAACGGATAAGCAGAAACGTTATATAGATTTGCAATCGATGTATAGTTTTGTTGAATCAAAATGATAATCAGAAACGTTATATAAATTTGCAATCAATGTATAGTTTCGTTGAATCAAAATGATAAGTAGAAACGTTATAGAAACTTGTAAAATTTTGTTGAATCCAAAATGATAAGTAGAATCGTTATATATACTTGTAAAATTTCGTTGAATCAAACTGATAAGCAGAAACGTTGTATAAACTTGTAAAATTTTGTTGAATCCAAAATGATAAGTAGAATCGTTATAGAAACTTGTAAAATTTTGTTGAATCCAAAATGATAAGTAGAATCGTTATATATACTTGTAAAATTTCGTTGAATCAAATTGTAAAATTTCGTTGAATCAAACTGATAAGCAGAAACGTTGTATAAACTTGCAATCGATGGATAATTTTGTTGAATCAAAATGATAATCAGAAACGTTATATAAATTTGCAATCAATGTATAGTTTCGTTGAATCAAAATGATACGCAGAAACGTTATATTAATTTGTAATCATCAGCGATATATAATTTTGTTCTAGAAACGTTATTTGTTAACGTTATTGCAGCACATGACAAGTAGAACATTCCATAAGCTTGCATTCATCAGCGTTATATAATTTTGTTCTTATAAACAGTGAATAAAATGTGATGTAGAAATGTTGAGTAAATTGGTAAGTATCGCAGCATATGTTGAGAAAGACCATGTAGCAGTTAATACAAATAAACGTTGAGCAAATTAGCAGGTGCCGTTGAATACGTCGATAATTCGATGTAAAAACTTGTATAAACAAAAGTTGGATAAATTCGTGCTTATAGTTGCTTACGTTGAGAATACAATGTAAAAACTTGTACAGATGGTGACATAACAGAGTTCACAACGTATATCACCCAATAATTATAGGTCTCAAATGGCTGCTCGATTCTTGAAACCTAAGCACAATGCTGGGTGTCAGAATATTATCAAGGGTAAAGTATAACCCGTGACCTTTAAACCTGTTGTTGGTTGCTAAGATCCCACAAGTTATAACTAAAACATTTATTCATTTCATGTATACTGGTGGAGGTACCGTAATTTGTATACTAGCAACGGTAACCCGTATATACGAAGCGGTCGGATCAACGCACTACACCATGCGAGCGAAGGTAGTAAATCGAATAAAACGAAAACATCTACACATGATACGTATTTTAATTTTATTTACACTATTTAAACAGTAATTTGCCTAAGGCTTCCTTATTTTAGAAATTAACAGTAAGCGAATCAAAAGCTTGCCTGATTTTTAGTTAACACTAACATTCAAAAACTGGTTTTATGGACGTATACCACAGTTATTATATTTTTTTTTGTTTTATTCTTGTTTTGTGTTCCAAATTTTGATAATTTTAATTAATACAACGATAATTACTTTTTTTTTTACAGAATTCTTAGCATAAAATAAATTCTACTCTGTCCTATGCTAAATATTATTCGTGCCACAATAAAATAAAAACAGATGATCGGAACACCTACGACCTAATTTTCCGTGCCGCGGACAATAGATAAATTTACAACTATTAATTACGTTAACTTAACACTGATCGGACGATATCATTTAATAAATTAACAATAAAATTGGCTAACATACATGGTCTCACAATATTGAAAACGCCCTTGGAAATACTGGATTCCACTACGAAATACTTTTGTTTAATCTGAGGTTAATGATCGATCTAATTTCATAATATTTCACACGAATTTTCTTACACGACACTACTATTAATATCACAGATTTTGTTCATGCAGTATTCAATTAATATAATTGAAGTATTCACAATACCTTTAATAGATATTTTATAGTTATAAATACCATTTTTCCTTGTCCCGTAAATGACCAGCATCTATCTATTCGGCACAACACAAACATATATATATTTTTTTTCTAATCGAACTATTTTGAGAACACTATTTAATTAAAAATTTACTACTTATTCCGAACATAAGTATAAGATCAATAAACATCAATGCAAAAAATTCACTTTTATTTCCATGAGGAAATGATAAAAAACATAAGAGATGTCAAACAACCAAAAATGTAATAAATCTAAGAGAGAGAATAATTTACAGTGCTCATTATATAGCCAAATTTTTAGTCTCGCAATAACTCGAATACAGTGTTTAGATGGGAGATAATTAATTTACATCAGATTTTCAAATTATTGGGAACTTATTATAGTTACACAAAACCGTTTGCTATTTGATAATATTGTACGAAAATAAGGTTGGGACACAGAATATTTCCGACACATCCATAATATTTATAATTGAATTCAAAATGAATTAAATGCAGATTCGATCAATGTTATGATGTTTAGACATTTATTAAACTACATTCTACTATATCCGTACAGGGAAGTTCAGTTCAATAACGGAAGGATTGTTTAAAGTAAAACACTCATACAAAGACAAATCAAATATTTAACAAAGCAAAAATAGTAATTCGTTGCATGTTGACGATTGGAAAAAAATAATACGCACAGCTGTTATGAGGTTTGAAAATTTCGTAGTTTCATTACGGTTGGTGTTTAGAAAATTCAAACTCAAGCAATAGAGTGAGAACAATCGAATGGAAGCATAGCGCGCGTCAATTTTAGGGTGTTGGGAGATTAAATTTTAGTGGTTATACGGATGATAATTAAAGAAAATTATTAATTAATTCAAATTAACCAATATTATGTTATATTAATGGATAAATAAAATCAGGGTAATTAGTGCAATTTTCTTTCTCCCATACGCTTGTCCGGCTATTGAAGATTTAGTTAGATTTTAAGAAAAATAAGGAAACTATGGGTTAAGGGAACCATACGAAATATGACTATTGATGATGAGTGGATGAGAAACTATTACAAGCGGTACAGATCAATATAAGAAATAACAACTAAGGAAGCTGCGACTATAATACACCATGTTCAGACATTAGTCCAGACTATCCATTACAATTTGCGGCCGTAAAGTGTCACTTTTTAACCATATATTTTGTTGTCATAGTTTCGTCCAAAAAAGTAAAAAAATGAATCACAAAATTCCACCCATCAAAGCTCTCAAGAGTCAAGTTAAATAAAAGTGTGTAAAAACATTGGTATTTGTTTAAATTCTATAAAAAGCAGAAATTTTTATCAAAGCAACCTTTAAATTCAAAATTTCATTATCCAATTAAAATTATTGTTATTATTTGTTGTCATAGTTATACAATTATTTTAAAAAAATAAATTAAAAAAATTTAAAAAACACACTTTTTGAAAAACGAACTAAAAAGTAGAAAATAAATTTTGCATTAACACCAGCTTTATGTCTTTTATAATTATATTTTCTTTGAAATTGTAAGAAGAAAAAATATTTAAATGGTATTTAACACATCTTAGCATAGATGCAAATATTAAATTTTTGACTAATTTAAAATGCTAATTTTCGATTGATGAACAGTTTTCCGTTCCCATTTGTTACATAAAATAAAAGTGGGTGACGCATACATTAATATAGAAAAGGAACAAATGTATGCTATATTAATCTCTAACAAGAGAGACTACCAACGTTTTTCCTTTCCTTTCTAAATGCGCCACCCACTTTTATTTTATGTAACAAATGGGAACGGAAAACTGTTTATCAATCGAAAATTAGCATTTTAAATTAGTCAAAAATTTAATATTTGCATCTATGCTAAGATGTGTTAAATATCATTTAAATATTTTTTCTTCTTACAATTTCAAAGAAAATATAATTATAAAAGACAACGCTGGTGCTAATGCAAAATTTATTTTCTACTTTTTAGTTCGTTTTAATATTCTTTGAAATTTAAAGTAATTTTAATAAGGTTAATTGCACAATAACAATTGTAATTATGTTATTTAAACATTCAGTGTAAAATTTTAGTACGTTTCTTTGCTCATTGTTTTAATTTTAAGTTGTACATAAATTATTAAATATGAGATTTCGCACCAAATGTCAAGTTTTTTTTCGGAAAAAAGGTCTGAATTATATAGAGCTTTTTCCTTAAAATTCAAATCGTTATATTACTGTATGTAATTGACAGATTACATACAGCAATGATAATTAGAAATCATTAATTATGTATTAAAATGTATTGAAAAAATAATAATTATGCAACTATAGTAAAAAAAACTTAACGAGAACACAAAACAATCTGGATTTAGAAGAAATAACAATTATTTAAAATATACGAAATACAAATCACTCATTATTTACAATTTAAGGCCATTTTTTCATATAAAAATGACAAATGTGTAATATGTCCTCCATTATAATGAGATACTCAGTATGAGCAAAATTTCAGCGTGGTAAATGGGTCATTCAGATCTAATGGATTTTCATATAAATTCTAAAGCTCTTAGAGATGGAGAAAAAATTATATAAAAATTGAAATTTTTTTTTTCAGTTTTATTATGTTTTTTAGTCTAAAACTTTTAGAAACACGTACTGGAAACACGACTGGTTCAACAAACTTGCTTTTTAAATTTGAGACTAATCCCATAATGGGAAGTAGTTGTAAAATTGATGACAAAATTCCACCCAACACAACTGTCAAATCTCAAGTTAAATAAAAGTGTGTAATAATAATGACAAAAATGTGTAATATGTCATTTATTATAATGGTATACTTGGTATGAGCGACATTCCAACGTGGAAAATGGATCATTCAGATCTTATGAATTTTCATATTTTCATAAATAATAACTGATTTTTAATTATCATTGCTGTATGTAATCTGTCAAATACACCAAAATAACGATTTGAACTTTAAGAAAAAAGGTCTATAAGCTTTTAAATTAACACGAATGTCATACTTTGATTTATTTTTTGTGTTCATTATTTATAATGTAAGGCCTTTTATCCATATAAAATGACACGAACATGTATGATTATAATGATATACACAGTATTACCAAAATTCCTTCGCTCAAAATGGATCAACCAGATTATGAGAATTTCAGTGCATTTGTTTAAGGTCTTTCAGAGTGAAGAAATATTTGAATTTTTTTTCTTCAGTTTTATAAAGTTTTTTGCTTTAAAAGTTTTAGAAATACGTACTGACTGCTTCAACAAACTTGTCTTTTAAATTTGGGTCAATCACATAATGGGAAGTTACTGAAAAATGAATCCCAAAATTCCACCCATCAAAGCTCTCAAAAGTCAAGTTAAATAAAAGTGTGTAAAAATAACAAATATTTTGTCAAAGGTTACTTGTTTAACATATTTTCATTTCAAAATTTATGCAAAATTATAATTTTGATTTAGAATAAAGATTTTTTTTAAATATTTTGCTAGTGAATAAAAATAGCATATGACGCACGGACATAAGCTATTTTGGACTTAATGTAAGTGCAAACTCCACATACGTCCAAAATCTTTAGCTTTACGTTCTTGCATCATAATGTACTATTGTAATCTTGCTGATTTAACATGATTTTAGTAGAAATATTTATGCGAAGAAATGGAAGATATTAATATTTTACACAAATTCAAATTAAATCAATTTCAATAAATCAATTTAAGCCACCACTGCTCAATTTTGTCCAAACACCAATCAGTTTCTTCTTTAACCGTTTCAAAGTTTCATCAAAATCGTTTCATAATTGTGTAGCCTAGAAGCAAACCAGTGTCTTTTCCATTTTTATAAAAAAAAAGTTAATGATGCAGTAATGTTGCTTTTGTTTAATATTACCTCCTTATCCAATTAAGTTTTTCCAAATCAGCGTTTTTCTCTTTAAAAACGATAACACAAATTTTAAATTGGTTGCAAAGCATCTTTATTCCTTCTTTATGTGAAAATCAAAACCTTTAATTTTGAATTTATTTCAAGAATTTAAATAAAAAATGGATTTTTTTAATATTTATTTTAATTTATTGTTTTATTTCGGGGCTTGCTCCCGCCATATTAGTTACAAATCATGCTTATTCCATGGCATTGGCAACAAGACGAGCTTATTCCAAACCTTAATTCGGTATAACTTTAAATCGTGCAAGTTTATCGGGGATTTCCGTTTAAAGATATAATAATTAAGCTTCGTTTGTTGTTTGTCAATTGAAATAATAGATTAATTTGCAATAATTTACAAATGAGAAGTTTTTTTCAATTTGTGCAAATTTGATCAAACTGGAAAAGACACTACTTTGCTTCTAGGCTACACAATTGCAGATTGTGGTGTGGATAGAAACTAGGTGTTGAAATAAAAAATTGAAAACATTTATCCATTATTTTATTCAAAAATCAAAAAGCTAATTAGTTTCTTCTCATGCAGATCCAGACCATGAGAGTTAGAAAGCTTATTAGTTTCTTCTAATGCAAATCCAATCCCGAGTAAGAAAAAGCTAAGGGACCAAGCGGGGCCCGCGCCATTATAGCTTTTAGGGTTTGGGCCAGGCTTAATATTTTCAAACGGTCCAAGTTTGGATCAAGTTTGGACTGATGTCCTGGAAAGTCTGGCAAATAAGACTTGGGCAAAGTCTACCAAACTAATTTTTTTTCCAACCCTCTTTTAAATGTGTGGAGGTTGTTAAAGAAGAGTAACATGTATTAAAATAAAGATAAACATAATATGGCTTGCACATGTTTACAATGCGTTATACTGGTTAATAACACCAACACGTAATATAATAAACTGAATCTAGGTTCAGTCTAGGCATTTACAACTGGCTCTCAAAAAAATAAAGGAAACTTCTACAAAAATTTTATAAATATACAACACACAATTTTTTTGATAAAATACAATTTTTCTCCTCCAAATCCAAAATAATTTCTAAATCAAATTTGTGGTTTTTTCAAACAATTTCTTTTGTAATTCGTTCAATTTGTTAAACTTACAAAAATTTGTGAGTTGCATTTATAAAAAATTTGTAAAATTTACTTAGTTATTTTTAAGTGCAGACTGAAACCAAAGTTAACTAGCCAAGGCTTGGCTCGTTCCAAGTGCAGCTCCTGCCCGGGATGGAATGGGATGCAATTAGGGATTGTAATCCCAGGATTTTTTACTTAATGAATGCCGGAATTGCTGAATTGCTGAATTCATAGTAAAAATTTTTTCTTTTTAATTAGAACATTTATTGTTTTTATTGAGAAAAAAAGTTTCTATTTTATATATGTACATATTATATGACTATAAAAAACAGGTCACTTTAACAATTCTCCTCTGTCAGAGGATGAAGTATTGGAATCGATTCGTTTTTAATGAATTTTATTCTATCGCAAATTAAAAATTCTCCCTCGTGCTTCTTTCGAATTGTAAACTTTTGCTTGAGAATAAACTATAACATTAAACACTTATTGATTCAAATACTTTCATTCGTATAAAATTTACTTGTTCTAGAAACTATGACTGATCAAAATTTGTATTATTTTTCATGAGGCGTGACGACATGAAATTGTGATACCATTTTTCGTAACGTTATACCATTTGGTTTTTGTAAAGAAAAATTCATGATATAAGGCCACAGTAAATTTTGTTCATGCACTGAAAAAAAATTTAAAGTAATGACAACCTCATCTCGAAGTTGGCAGTTTATTATTCAAACAAAGAAAAAAAATTCTTGCAAACATTTTCAACAACTACTCCAATTCAATCACGGTGAAAATGAAAACATTAACATTTTCCTGACAACAGAATGAGGTTTAATTAAAATATAAAGTGATATATATCCAATATAACAGGAGTTGAAATAACTGTTAATAACTGTTTCCATGAAAAAAATTTTCTTTGGTCTTATGTCATGAATTTTTCATTTTAAAATTGAGACATGTATTTGAAATTAATTGAAATATATTTAATTTTCACATAAACATAACGCGAGGTTGTCTCAACTACATCGTTCTGTAACTGTGCAGTTGTTGGATCAATTTCGGAGTTCGATTCGCCATATCTGCCCTCGTGATGAGGTTGAGACAACTGCGTTTCGATTAGAAATAGAACATGTTTTTTCGGTGTGGAATAGTTATTAACCTTGTGTGTAGCTTAGTAGACCTAGTTGACTTAGTGTAGCTTAGTAGACCTAGTGTAGCTTAGTATACCTAGACCTTCGCTATTCAGAAATTTGCATTTAGAAAAACATTGTGTGCCCTTTAACACATTAGCACGCATATTCTTTTAGGGCCTAGGTTTTCGATGGTATCTATGTGTTGTTGTGATACATATTGTAATTCCTTTGATTTAGAATAATTTCCTATTATTATATTTAAAAAAAAAAACGATAAAAAAGTGCTTGGGAAAGTTTGAAAATGAAAAAGATTGATGATTGAAAGTTAAACAAATTTGAAGGTAGAGGATTTGAAAAATGACAAATTACAATTACTGGTCAATTAGGAAAAGTGCAAATTCGTATTTTCTAATTCTAATATGGTATGAACAGGCGAGTGACTAGTGATTAGGACCGGGAATTCACTGGTTCAAATCACAGGCTGAACAATATTTGCTTTTCAAAATGTTGTTTGAAAATTTTCAATAGCCACACCGGGTTTGTAAATAGGTCTCAACCAACAAAATAATTTTATTTAACAATTTTCTGATATTTTAACTTTCAATTTTTTTGTTTTCTAGTTCTCTTTTCTCCTCTATAAATAGCCAAATTTCTAATTTACAAATTTTCTAGTTTCCAAATAGACGAAACACAAACAGTCAGTTTAGCTCCGAATTAAATACACTATGTTTTCGGCAAACGTTTAGATTTTTTATAAATATGAAATTAATACAACAAAATTTTTATAAATATGATTTATTATCGTCAAAATTATGTCCAAAAACTAGAAAACATTTAAATTTATATAAATTATATAAAAAATAAAATTTTTTATCAAAGCAACTTTTTAATTCTAATCAAAATATTTTTTATTTTTTGTTGTCATAATTATATGTACAATAATTCAAAATTTCACAATCAAATGAAAATATTTGTTTTTTTGTTGTCAAAGTTATACAATAGTTCAAAATTTCATAATCCAATCAAAATATTTGTAATTTTTATTGTCGTAGTTATACAATTTGTTTGAAAAAATAACAAATATCGTAAAAATATGGAAAGAAATGGCGACACTTTTTGTGTCGCCCTAAAAAAAAAGAAAAAAATTGCGTTATTTTACTGCCACTTTAAAAGCCATTTAAAGTCTTACTGCCATTTTATACGAAAAAAAAGTAAGTCTTTGACCTTCTCCCAGTCGGCTGAAAAAAAGTTTACAGCCGTTTGCCGAAAAATAAATATATGTACAGATTTATGTTCTGTGAAAACAAAATTTTTTGAAATCTCAATGCTTTGAGATATCAAGAATTCGGCCTGTGTTAAGGATCTGTTTATAGTTTTTAACAAAAGGCTTTTTCGAGGCCATTGTGTTTAGTATTGGGCCAGCGATTTATATTAATCATCAAACTCTTTCCAAATGTACAATTTTAACTCTGTAGAAGTTTATTACAAGACTAACACGAAACATAAACACGTTGGAAAATTATAACAGATCATAAATTAACATAATTTAGTGAAAAGATAGCAAACTCCTCAAAAACCTCTCCATTTAATTTAATTTAATTTATTTATTTCATCTTTAGCATTGCATACAGGTAGACTACTTTCTTAATTTTAAATAAGATTTTATATAAGTTTACAACACTAAGCTAAAAGAATAAACGATTTATAAACAATTACAGCTTAAAAAGAAACAACAATAATAAAAGCAAAAATACAAAAGAAAACAATAATAATAAAATTAAAAATCAAATGTTCGAATTGAACTAAAATAAATTAAAAATTCCTATTAGAGTGTAACATATCATTTTTTAATGAGATCTTTAAACTTGATTTAGAAATATTGAAGTCAAATACACTAAAATTTTCATTAAAATATCTTATAGATTTCTTTGTGATTTTTTGTACTAAAGTTCTAGATATTACGATGAGTGAATTCATAGGATAAGAGATTATTTGGTCAACATCTAAGTCAACATTCTAATCAACATCCTAAGTCATTATTGATTGTTGTCAATCAATGCGAAACTTAATATCTGACGTAAAGTCAATATGTTGTTATATTTTTGGTTAGGAAATATAGACAACTTTAAGGAAATTTTAATTTAGGTGGGTTTTTCGTGAACAATTAAGCTTAAGCACATAATGGAAATCACTTGAATTTTGCAATTCGAAATAACTTTTCATTTTCTCTAGAATTCCTTTAGAAAAAATTTTTTGTGTTTCGTGTCAGGATTCGAACTACATTCATCAGAGACACATGTTCAAATCCCGTGTGTCTTACACAACTTAGCCAAAGCGGTGGTGACGAAACATATTTTAATTTTGATGTTCAGATAATTTCTAAACTGAAACTTCATCATTTTTCATATTTACTTAAGTTGAATTTTTCATCTATGATTACATATTGAAAATTGTATTTCTTTGGTATTTTTTGTATTAAATTTCTAGATATTACGATGTGTGAATTCATAGGATGAGAGAATATTTCGTCAACATCTAAGTCAACATTCTAATCAACATCCTAAGTCACGAGTGTAAAGTCATTATTGATTGTTGCCAATCAATGCGAAACTTAATATCTGACGTAAAGTCAATATGTTGTTATATTTTTGGTTAGGAAATATAGACAACTTTGGGGGAATTTTTTTTTTAATTTCGGATGGGTTTTTGTGAATGGATGTTGATTAGAATGTTGACTTAGATGTTGACGAAATATTCTCTCATCCTGTGAATTCACACATCGTAATATCTAGAAATTTAATACAAAAAATACCAAATAAATAAACTTATGTTGTAAGTCAGTTTTTTTTCTCATAAACTCATAAATAGTTCTGTTTTGTATAATTACATTTTCCTCAAAATCGTTAGCTTTCTGTAGCCAAATGTTTCACTTTATAGCAAAATTCAGTTCAGTCACTTTATTTTATTAATAACACTAAGAACAGCTAATTTGTAACAAAAGTTATTTTAAAAAAAACAGAGGTTTAACGGTGGAATTAATTCAAAATTATTTAAACAATGGTGGTTTACCACCTAAATAAATCGTGCAATAAACCATAGATATTCACATATGTCACAGCGATGTAAATTGTTTTCTTAATTGTTACTAACCTTTCGACATAAAATAAAATAATCGGTTACAAATTTAATATAAGTAAAGGTGCAATCACGATTATATATTTTGCTAACGCGTTTTTTGAGAGAAATAGGTTGGAAAGAAAATCTATTTTTTTCAGTGTAAGATATTGTATTACAGTTTGCCTAAAGTAGGACATTTTTATAGTAAAGTAGGACGTAGGACGTTCTTGCTCCAAAAGAGGACTGTCCTACCGAAAGTAGGACACGTGGCAACCCTATAAAATATTTGTCTTTTTCTTAATATTAGATTTTTTCATAACTGTTAATTTAATGTGATTTTCGATTCGTACGTCAGATCAAAAAAAATTGATCTATTTTTGATCTGACAGCAAATTTGTGTTTCATTGGTACGTCAAATCAACAAAAAATTGATTTATTTTTGATCTGAGATCTGTTTTTCAAATCTGAGATTTTAGCTAGATTTACCCCTCAGATCAATTCCCCCCCACTAATACCAATTAAAATGAAATTTGACATATGTCAATTGTATCCTTTAATATGAGATTGTAAATTTTAGATGAGTTTATTAATTGTAAATTAAATTAAATTAAATGAAATAAATAATTCTAAATTAAATAAAAGTGTGTAAAGTGCGTGAAGTGTGTAAAAAGTAGTTTACTATTATCAAAGTACATGTCGCAAATTTCATTTTTTTACACATACAACAAAAATAGTAAAAACAGCTGATTTCATGTTCGATTGATCGATCAAATCTGATTTTACCAATCGAAAACCACATAAGTATTTCATTATGTTCTTTGTTATTGTTTTCTTTCTCTTTGTCACTTTTCAAGTACCGTATTGTTTTGTAAAAAATTGTATATATAGGATTTTTATTGTAACTGTTAAGTCATTACTCCAGAATATGGCCTAACAAGCTGAAATATATATAGAGTAACAGTAAAATTATAAAAAAACTTGGTTTTCTTTAATTTTATATTAAACGTATTAAAAAAGTTATTTGCGTAATGCAACAAGAGATTGACATTATGTTATTTGAAAACTTACGCCAAGTGCCAGCGGCAAACAGTGTTAATTATAGTAATTTTTATGATTGAAGTTATAAGAAATTAGATTTCTGTTTTTTTAAACTTTTTTGTCCTTGTTATATATCTTACTAAACATCTTTGAAAACCAAGTTTTGCTCTTTTGAAATTATGGTTAAAAAAATGATACAAATTTTGGATAACTTCGTCCTTCATGATATAAAACTACTTGCTGTTAAGCAATTTAGTTTTAAACATGGGCTTTTAGGTAGATTTCATATAAAAATCTACCTATTGCAATGGGCTTCATCTCGGAATTTCGGAAAAATTTTGGTGCCAAACGACTATATATGATAAGCGGAGACGAAAAAAAAAAAAAAAAAAAATTATATATATATATATAAACGATATGAGATATAACGAAAACGACCGGCACTCTCACGGTCGCATTTGTTGAGGTAGATCAAAAAAATTTTCTGTACTTGTGTGTTCTATTAATATCTTGGACAAGTTCATGAATCAGCAAAATCCGCCACGTGGTTAAGAAACTAGAGGCTTTTTTCTGAAAAAAATTAATTTTTTAAAACCGTTATAACGGCCGTTTGGATACTAATATTTCAAAAAATTTAACAAATTTAGAATCTTTGGAATCTTTTTTATCAATTTGTTTTAAAAATAGACCTCTGCAGCTAGAGGTTCCTGAGTGAGCGGCTCCAACAAAAAGTTTGCAAAAAAAATTTTTTTTTTTAAACAACCGGCACTCTTACGGTCGCATTTATAAGGCCAGATCAAAAACCCTTTTCTAAAAATGTGCGTTTTATTAATATCTTGGACAAGTTCGTAAATCAGCCCAATCCAACACACGGTTAAGAAACTAGAAGCTTTAAACTAGAAAAAAACTCTGTTTTTTAGATCCGTTATAACGGCCGTTTGGATTCTAATATTTTTAAAAACTTCATAAGTTTAGAATCTTTGAAACCTTTTCAATCAGTTTCTTTCAAAAAAAAAGACCTCTGCAGTTGGAGGTTTCTGAGTGAGCGGCTCCAACAAAAAAGCTTGTAAAACACAAAATGCGTTTAAATCAACCGGCGCTCTCACGGTTGCATTTGTGGAACCAAATCAAAAAACCTTTCTCAAAAATGTGTGTTTTATTAATATCTTGGACAAGTTCGTAAATCAGAAAAATCTGACACATGGTTAAGGAACTATAGGCTTTATACTAGAAAAAAAAGTGGTTTTTTTAATCCGTTATAACGGCCGTTTGGATACTAATATTTTTAAAATCTTCATAAATTTAAAATCTGTGGAAATATTTTAATCCGTTTCTTATAAATATAAACCTCTGCAGTTAGAGGTTTTTGACTTGTTGGCTTCAACAAAAAAGTTTGCAACAATCCCCAACTACAATTTCCAAAAACCTTATAACAGTCAATGTCAACCTTATAACAGTCAAAAAAATAAAAGATTTGAGTAGAAGAAATTAATTTTTTTTTCTTAGAAATAAACTATTTTGATATTTTGCAGTAATTGCACGACATATGATATAGAGTAGGTTTGTGTCATAAATTGTCACACACATGTTCTGTGGTAGATTTGATATTTGTTTGTTGCAAAATTGGATAGATATAATTTTGCTTGTAGGTAGCTAATTTTCTTTTTAAAATTTGTTCGATATCTGTTTGAAATTAGTTTGTTTTGTGTAAACTAATCTGATACATCAGATTCTACTGGCACACAAAACTGTCTGATCTCGAAATCTACCTATTTCTAGCGGATATACGTGCCGCTTGGACTTTTTTAACTATGGTTTGGTTTAATTAATCTTTTGTTTTTAAAATAAACGTTGCATAAGCTGTGGTTTTTTTACCGATTGTGATTTCGAAGTTTTGATGTTTTGTTGTATGGAGTGAGAACGATAATTATAAATAATCTTTAATCATAACAATTAGTCTAAATAAAAAAAAAATAAAAGTAATTTTTATATATCTGTAGGTGGGAGGTAAACTACGCCAAGTCACATTTTTAAAATGTGAAAATCACAAACCCTGATATATCTCTATTAACTGCTTTCCTTACCCCGAAAATTTTTTTTACTTTGTAATTTTTTTTAATTTCTATGATATCCTTAATTAAATTACGTCATATTATGTAACGGTTATTTGTTAAAAAGGACTTGGTGTGCTTTACCTCACAATGATGGATCTTAGTATTCCCTAGTCCCTTGAAACATACAACACCAAGTCCAAGACAATTGTACATAAAAGGTGTTTCCAAAAATAATGTTAAAGACTTTTTTATAAACTTTACTTCAAAATATATTATTAACAATGTAAGTTTAACGTTAAAAAACGTTTAAAATTGTTTACATTTTTTAAGAAACTAAAAGAAAGACGTTAAAACCTAAAGACACATTGACTAAGTGGACTTGGTGCTACTTACCTCTAAATACATTGTTGTCGTCTACAACACTATTTAGTCATAAACAGAACTATGTACACTTGATGTTCTTTACCTCTTAAACATTTGGACTTGGTGTCAAAATTTGTTCACTTGACGTTGTTTACCTCTAAGGGCTTTGGACTTGGTGTCATTTACAATTGTTCTATCTCGAAAACACTAGTTAGGACTCAGTGCTATTAACCTCTCGGTAGAGAACAAAATCCTGATTCTAACAGTATAATAAAACGTATTTTGAAAAAAATGTGACTTGGTGTAGTTTACCTCCCACCTACAGATATATAAATATTACTTTTATTTTTTTTTTAAATTTAGACTAATTGTTATGATTAAAGATTATTTCGTCGCTTTAATAATGAAACAACGTATTCGCAAAAGTGTAGTTTCGAGATAATTGGGTTTAAAGATTTTTCGATTTTCTGATTTTCGTAAACTCGGCAGCACTATTGAATGAATAAAGATATTGAAAAAAATATTTCTGCCAATTAATCTTGACTAATTTCCCTACAGCATATTAAAATTTCACATTGGTACCTGCTGGCTTTTCTACCTAAAAAGAGGTGAAAAGTCAATCAGGTACCTTATACGTTATTTCATATTTCATATACGTTATTTCATTTTGCATAAAAGTACGATTAAGTCTAAAACTAATTATTATAAAACTAACGCATAATATTCTTACAATTTTTTATTTATATGAACCGGCATATCATGTAGTAATGAATGATGCTTATACAATATTTTAGATTTACCATTTCGTGTGGCGATCGTAATGTATGTAAAGTATACGACACTGATTTTACCCAAGTTATTATTCTGTAGGAATTGAAATATCGTACATACATTTACGCGGTTTCAATATTTAACCGAATTAAAATTTGCATGTACGATAATTAACAATATATTAATTTTCAACCCCAGTTATAAAAAAATTGGAAAATGTTAAAATGCCACTTTATAGACATCCTTATGGGGAATGCAGCGCACCCATTATATAACAACAACGTATATATGGCATACGTTATTTCATTATTAAAGCGACGATTTATCGATACTTACTTTTTTCGATTATATAATCGAAAAAAGTATTTGTTTTTCTATATTTATATTTGGTATCCGTATTTCATCCTACAATACATATGCATAAGTTGACCTAATTCTTCGTTTATCCTATTCATTTTCATAATCAGTATAGCAAGTAAAATACATATACATATTTTGTTATTTATTCTCACAAAATATATAACTCACAAAAGAAAATAAATAGGGCAACAAATAGAATATTATAGAGTTTGCGTATATCAGTCTAAAAAAAATCCTTAATTCTGGTCCATTCATAAACTTTAGTGAAACTGTTGTCTAGCCGTTCAAACTATTATATTGAGATCAATATTATATATGTCTTATTACTTCGATCTGAAAGACATAAGTATTACATTCATGAGCCAAAAGTGAAATTCTTACCCCCACTTTTTTTTGGCATTTCTCGACATTTTAGGTCATTACGATTCCAAAAAAGCAACAGAAAAAAGCTATGTCTGTCGGCCGTCACAACCGACGAAATCTAGAAAACCGTTGAAGGGATTTTAAAAATGTTTTTAAAAATACGTATGCTCAATGGTAAGAGCCGATAAGACGATGAGTTCGATAAATGTACCGAAAGTGTGTCAAATAAATCGTCAAGTGTGTCAAAACAAGGAAATATGCATATTTTTTCCTTAGAAAACGTTTATTTTAAGTGATAATAAGTAGAAATAATGAATGTGGAGAAATCTTGATGGTCGGAATTGGTATGTGAGATTAGAAGTTTGACATAAAAATGTTAACAAGTGTGTCAAAAGAAAGGTTTTTTATTTATTTTTTACCCATTTTTTTGGAAAAATATAAATGAAATAAAAATCATTCTTTTGACACACTCGACAATTTTTTTTTGACATACTTATAATGCTACAATATCTCAATAATAATAATAAAATTTCATAGTCATGCAAATTAAATATTTGCAAATTAATTTAATTATTATTATTGAGATATTATGGCAATATAAGTTTGTCAAAAAAATATTGTCAAGTGTGTCAAGCGAAAAAATAAAATTAGTTATGAAATGAAATGTATTGAACATGAAATTATTATTATTGAGAATTTTATTGCATTTAAAGTTTGTCAAAAAAATATTGTCAAGTGTGCCAAAAGAATGAATTACATTTATTTTTTAAGCCAATTTTTTGGAAAAAAAATTTAATTACTTGTATGACATGAAATGTAATTGAACATGAACATGAACTTGAATTGAATTTGTTATAGTTTTTGGAATATTTTTGGAATTTTGAAGAAAGTTTGTATTTTTGATTTTGTAATAATTTTTGCATTATTTTTAGAGTTTTGGAAAAAGTTTGAATTTTTGATTTTATTTAATTTTTACAATATTTTTGGAATTTTCAAAGAAATATAAATTTTTGATTTTGTAATATTTTCTCGAAACGTCAAATGGAGAGGTTTTTGAGTAGTTTGCTGATTGTATCATCGTTTCCCTAAATTATGTTAATTTATGATCTGGTATAATTTGCGGCAACGTATTGAGGTTTCGTGTTAGTTTTGTAATAAATTTCTAAACAGAGATAAAAAATACATGTACTTTAACAAAGAGTTTTATGTTTGATATACATCGCTGCCCAAAACTAAAAACAATGTCCTCATAGAAGGGGAAAAACACGTGAAATCAGCACAAAACATGCAATTTTGGAAATGAGGTTTTAATTTTGTGTATTTAGATATTGGAATTCATTACCATCAATAAAAAAAAAAATCTGCGTTTTTAGTTTTTTTTTACCCTATCTTAAAATACAGGGTGATGAAAAATCAAGAAATTGCTCGACCCTGCAGCAAAATGTTGGGTATCACTACATCATCACATCACCTTCACCATCGAATCGCAAAAATAATTTCTTTGAAATTTTACTTTTTTTAGCTGTCCAACATACCAAATCATCGATTTTTATGATAAATTATCGAAGATCGAAAATTCGATGATTTCAAACATTTTGCTGCTGGTGTATTGAAATGGCTCTACAGTCAAAACTACTGATCCGATTTTAATGTTGTACAGCTCAAAATGTGAACAGAGCTAATTAAACATTATATGACCATGAACACTTTCTTTTAGAAAAATAACGGTAAAAAATTCAAAGTCAATTTCTAGAATTGCGTATTTTTTAAATTTTTGATTTTTTAATCTGTGAAAGGTACATATGTTACTAACATTTTATAAAAAATTCAGGAGTGGAAAATTTTGTGTTTTTTTTATTACATTTATTGCAAACGCCTTAAAATTTTTTGTCATAAAAAAGTGGAGTTAAAAAATGAACAGTTTTTTTTGGATTTACATATATGTTTTTATAATAATTTTTTAATTTTAACTCAAAATAAATATTTTACACATTTTTTATCATTTATTTAATTTTACATTACTAAATTCTGTAGAGTTAGAGTAACGTCTAGCTAAGATTGATCCATCATTTGTAGGAATGTATGAGTGATATCCTCGTGTTCCAGGAATTGTTTTTCAATTGGCGTATCTATCAGCTAGTTGATTTCGTTTTGCAATGTAATCTGCCTCCGTTACATAGAAAAAATGCATGTTATCTTGAAAATTGCCTGGAGCTGCTGCCCAGTTTTATAACTCCAGAGGTGTTGATATAACTTTGTCGTATTCTTATTAGCTCTGTTCAATACCTACATTTTGAGCTGTACAACATTAAAATCGGATCAGTAGTTTTGACTGTAGAGCCATTTCAATACACCAGGGTCGAGCAATTTCTTGATTTTTCAACACCCTGTATCTTAAGACAGGGTTAAAAAAAAACTAAAAACGCAGAAAAAATTTTTTTTATTGATGTCAACGAATTCCAATACCTAAATATACAAAATTGAAACCTCATTTCCAGACCTTGCTGATTTTACGTGTTTTTCACCAGAAGTGTTTTGCCGAAAACTATATCAAAATCCTTAACCCAGACCGAAGTCTTGATATCTCAGATCTTGAGATTTCAGCCCCTTCATATTTTACTTCTTGTTTTTGTTATAGATATTACCGCCAAGCGTTTATTCTCTGTTTTAATTTGTTTACTTTAATGGAATGTTCTGCCTAGCGGCCAATGTAGAACGATTTCTATTGCGCAACAAAACAGTACCGAACCAGCAAACTTCACTGGAAAAATAATTTGGTATATTCTACAAAACGGATTCAACCAACTTTATTTTGTACCATCAACTAAAATTAGTACGATCGACCCGACCTTACGTTTGACAATACTTTGTCAAACGTTCAAATCGTATGGTAAAATATATTAAATTTTAGTTGACGCTTTGGTTGAATCCGTTTTGTAGAATATACCAATTTTTTTTTCAGTGTAACTTTTGTGTTTTCTTTCGGCTCAGGGATGATATGTACTTATCGTAACAGCAACTCTGAAAATGTTGATACAACTGCTGCATTAACGGCCACTGCAATCATGATATCGTGGAGCGTTGTGAAAACATCATCTCCTAGTTTGCAGCGCAGGGATTGGTTTAGCGTTGTCTCATTATTTATCAAAATCGTGTATACTTTATATGTAGGTGAATATATTATATCACAGTATAAGTCGAATTTGGTTATAGACTTGTTGAATTGGCCTATTGACATGATAGATATGTAAATAAAACATAGTTTTGGAAAGCTTCATAACTGTAATATATTGCTACATTCTGGTTCTCAAATCTCCTTTTTATCAGAAAAATGTGTCAAGCGTGTAGAACTGCAAAAGAAGATGGAAGTGTTTGTGTTGAGTGTCTTGCTACAACAAACGTATCGACTACCGAGAAAACTACCTTCACTGTCTGTTATAAATTTGATAAAATGTTATACCTGGGGTTTATTATTTTATTTAAAAATGAAACACTTAAATATTGTTTTTAAGAGAAAACTAAACGAATTTTTATTTATTTAATTTAACAAACTTTATATATTTTCTGTATTTAGTTTTATTTATTAAACTTTTTGCTTATTATCTTAGTTTTAGCTTAATTTTGAATGTTTTATTTAAATATTTAATTTTGCACTATTATTGTTTACTTACATATACATTTGACACTTTCTTAAATTGAACAAAAACTTTTTAAAATTGATTCACTTAAAACTATCGATTTGAATTTTATCTTATTAAACTACCGCGTTGAACTCAAAAGACTGAATGTTAAAACTGTTAGACTTTAAATTGTATTTTTAAACTATTCTCTTAAACTACTTTGTTAAAAACTGTGTCGACTGTGAGACTTGAACTATGTTATTAAAACTACATTTATTTTCTTAAAAACTAAATCTTACATACTAAATTTTGATTTTATGATATCATAGAAAACAACAAAAACAAAATAGGAATGATTTTATTAAATTTTATATTTTGGGAAAGGGATTTGTCGGAGGATTATACAAAAGGAATTATGCAATATTGTAACTTATTTTTAAGAAACTTAAACAGAGAAGTGTGAAATTTGTTTAATGTTTTATTTTGCTCTAACATGATTTTAAAGTTTATTAGCATGAGAAATATTTATAGTTATTTTTTGTTTGAGAAGGTTTATTCGGAAAACATGTTGATTCAATATTTTAAAATGATATGTGAATTGAAAAGGATTGTCGGCAAAAATAAAGACTTATTCTTAGTATGAACTAAAATTGTGATAACTGATATTATTTATTAGTTTTATCCTTTATAAAACTATCAGATAGAGATTAAAAGAAAATTCTTAGTAACGACTAAAATAGTGATAAATGATAATATTTTATAGTTTTATTCTTTATAAAACTATCGGCTAGAGATTAAAAGAAAATTTCAGTTTTGAAAATGTGTTTAGAGAAAATTTATTGGTATGTGAAAATAATATTGCGATTTTAACAAGATTTAGAGTTTGTAATTCTGGGAAATAGTGATCGAAAATTGGTAATGAGAAATACGGCACAACAAAAACAAAATCATTAACCATCAAAGCATTCATCTTGCCAAACATAACATCTTTAACACCAATTGAAAATGTTAATGTAAATAAGATTTCAAGCCTTGATCTTCCGTTTGCTGACCCAAATTTTCCTTGTAAGAAAGATGTAGATATTTTATTAGGTGCTGATTATTTCTTCCGTATACTAGGTCAAAGGCAACAAGTTTCGCCAACAATGATAGCACAAGAAACATTATTTGGGTATGTTGTATCAAGAAAACCGGAGCTTGAGGAAGACGAGTTGCAATCGTTCAGTAATTTCAACGATGATTTGCCATTCAACCAAGATGTGGATGCGCTGTTACGTAAATTTTGGGAGCAAGAGGAGCTAATTCAAGATGTTTCGCGGTCAAAGGAGGATGAGCTATGCGAAAATCATTTTACACTATTCCTATTTTACCTATTCAAGACGAAACGGACGGTTTGTGATGCAGTTACCAATAATACTAGATTCAAAACCATTGGGACATTCATATAATACTGCATTACAACGTTTCTGGGCTATGGAGCGTAAGAGAAACCGAAATAGACAATTTGGGTAACTATGCTGCGAGTTTATACGCGAATATGAACGTCTTGGGCACATGAAAAAGTTAACACCAGAGGAAGTCAGTATAACTTATGGAGAATCTTTTTACTTACCGGTGTTTTCCGAGAAAATAATTTGACGACAAAGTTACGAGTTGTGTTCGATGGATCAGCTCTATCATCAACGGGCATCTCATTAAATGATAAATTAATGGTTGGACCAACACTTCAAGATACACTATGGGTTATACTAATTCGCTTTCGATCGTAAAAAGTTGCAATATACGGTGACATTGAAAAAATGTACCGTCAAATACTAGTGGATTCAACTCATACACCCTTGTAGCGCATACTTTGGAGAGAAAATAGCAATGAGCCAGTAAGCCAGTACGAATTACAAACGGTGACGTATGGAATAGCATCCTCTCCATTTTCGTCAGTACGCGTATTGCATCAAATCGCAAATGACTGCAAAGGGCAGTACCCCGATGTAGCACGAGCAATTAGGGAGAATTTTTACGTGGGCGACGTCCTAATGGGAGCGGACTGTAAACAGCAAGCAACTATATTAAAACAAGAACTACGTCAGTTACTGTCAGCCGCAGGATTTAGCTTGCGAAAGTGGCGTTTAAACATACTGGAATTGAACTATGAAGACACCCATGCTCAAATAATCGAAGAAGGACGCATTAGCAATTTATTGGATCTATACTGGAATTCTAAACAAGATGCTTTTTCATTTAACGTCAGACTTGCTGAACATCCAATTATCACAAAAAGAAGCGTTTTGTCTACAGCATCACAGATATTTGCCCCGCTGGGATTGCTAAACCCGTTACAATAAAAGTTAAACTATTCCTGCAAAACCTATGGTTGAGTGTCCTGCAAAACCTATGGTCAAGTGTCATGTGATGAACCCTTACCTACAAATCTTCAACGTTCATGGAAGGAAATTCAAGGTCAGTTCGAATATCTTAACAGTGTCCGTGTACCAAGATTTATTTGCAATTTCTTAACTGAATTTCAAGTTCATGGCTTCAGTGACAGAAGTGAGCTCGCGTATGCAGCAGCCGTTTACTTTCGCATAAAAATAAACGGTGAAGTATCATCAACCTTGTAACTGCAAACAGTAAAGTTGCACCTATACGCAAGTAACGTTAAATATATTTGAGCTATGCGGTGCACAATTATTGGCGAAACTAGTGCGAAAAATCCTTGACACATATCATCTTAATGCCAACATGGTGTGGTTATGGACTGACTCAATGGTAACATGGTAACATGGAAAACATGCAATTCCTACCGGAATCGAAGCGGCGGTTTATAAAGGGAAGAGATAACCCAGCGGATGCAGCCACTCGCGAGATTGCTGCTGACAATTTAGTGAAAAATAAATTATGGTAGAACGACCCTGATTGGCTGAGTTCAACCGAGCAGAATTGGCCTTTATCATCAGATGTTATCGAGACGATACAAGAAAGGCGCAATAATGAAATTCAATCATTTCATATCAGATATACAACCTTAGAAAAGGGTTGCGTTGATTTAAATCATTTCATTTAAATCAGATTTAAATCAACTTGATTTTTTTTTAAAAAAAATCACTTGAAGAAATTTTAAAAATTTTTAAGTAAATTAAAAAATCAATTGTTTTTCAATAGAATTTATTGTGTTCTTACCACGATTGCAATATGTGTCACAACAACACATAGAAACAACCATGTGATTAATTGAGCCAAAAACTGACAAGTACAAGAACAACCATAGTTGACATTTATCTGCCGAAAGCATTACATGTGTCACAAGCTACTTTATGGCATTATTCCAAACATTAGAATGCCGGGTATATTTAAGTACTGGTACAGTTACCCCAGACACTTTCAAATGTTGTTTGATTTTTGACTTCAAACAATGTAATTTAAAATTTCAATTATTTCTTCATATCGTTTCCTTTGATTATTTATAGCTTTCGCAGACATAAGGTCATTTAAAAAAATCTTGTTTGACCATTTAAACCGCGCTTGAGTATTTTTGATGCAATTTTCGACTGCTTGAAGAACGCTTTTTCATAAAAAATACATTTCTAATTTTCTACTATATGGCTTAGATGAGAAACGGTAGTGTCACAGAGGCAAATAAGCTCACACCTTCAAAAAATTTTGCTGAAAAGTACACAACAAAAAATATTTGCAGTCATCTAAACATTCATTGATATCATTTAAGATAAATGAATAAATTTTAATCATTTAATAATTCATTTAATTTATTTTAAGTACGGTAAAATTTCAGTAAAAGTTAGACTGTAAAATAACCGACAAATTTTCGTTAAAGTTTGGGTTTTTTTTACTTTGCTTTCCGTCTTTTACGAATAATAAAAAACGAAGTGAAATGCAATGAAGTATTCAATAATAAACAAATTAATGGAAGAATGGAAAAGCATTTTTACATTTTATAAAATGATGACTGGTTTCATTTAACTTTTTATAAAATAATACTTTCATAATATTAAATTGAGGAATTTTAATTTATTTTCATCTGAAATTATGTTCGAATGAAATTTTTTAGTTGAAGGTGTTGAAAAAAAATCAGCAAAAAACAAACGGGCACTTTGAATAATTAATTTTAGTGGACTGGACCATCTAACTCTATTGGGGGCAACCGCTTTTAACTCTCCCCATGCCTTACCAATTTGTTTTGCTTCTACAAGCACCGTTTTCGTCTAACTCATTCTTCTTGTGGATTTCACTCTAGGGACATCCTTGTAACATCTTCGGCTGGTTCCTTTTTTGGAACCAAACGAGTGGGGTGTCATTTGAAAGAACACTTAATTTAAGAAACATTGCAACATTTTTTAGAATTCTGCGATGCACAGTTTTTTAGTTATTGATGAAAAAAGTGCTATTTTAAGTGTATGTATACCACCCTATATTTCGACGCTGATTTATAGAACAAATATTCCCAATTTAGAATATTAAATTACTGGTTAAATCTTTCTTTAGCTAACATAAACCCATAGCTGTTTATAAGATTTAACCTCAAGTAACATTTTTGATCAATGTAGATGTGATTGACATTTACTATTGACGTTTACGATTAAACATTTATTCTGTTATGTGTCCATAGTCTGGCGATATAAAGACTTTACAACATAACTTTATGTCATTTATTTTTGACATTGTGTTCTTTTACATTCACGGAACCCTTGGCGAGCGAATTTTATTCGCACTTGTCCGACTTTTTTTTATTATTTTAATATTATTTGTACTCATCATATTAATTTATTATCATGACTCAATGCACTTCGTGATTGTCTTGAAAAATTGAATATTTATTTTATTTGTATAAAAATTAACCAAACCACGTTTGTTTTATTAATAATCGGAATAAAGTCTTTGTTTTTGTTTTATGTTTGTTGCAACAAATTAACATTCAGTTTCCTTTTCCTTTCAATATCAAATACAGTTTTTGTTATGTTCTATGGTAGTTTTTTTTTGTGGATGGTTTAAGAACAGATTTATATTCTAAAAAGTTAACAAATTCGCGTATTGAAAAATTCGTTCAATTTAAAAATTAAACTAAAAATCAACATAAAATTTTTGAAATTGACAATAATTTTAAATTATCACTTCTCTTCTTAAAAACATCTACCACACCTCCACCCTATCATAATCAATTTTCCGTTAAAATATAAACAAACAAATTACTCCTATTTTTTTTTAAATTTGAATAGAAAAACAAACAAAGAAAAATTAAATTAAAATTGATAAAAATTTTCATATTGAACAAAAAATTTCATTTTCATTCTTTTGTTGTTTTTTTTTTATTCTTTTCGCAATTTTCTTGGGCTTAACAAGTTTGTTTCTCGGTTTTCGTGATGAATAACATGAACAGTAAAGACAGTTGGTTTAAGAATTTGATTGGATACACATTTTCTTTTTATATTTCTCGATTTTTATGGTGTTTTTTTTCAGTTATCCCATAATAAAAAAATAAAACAAAATTTAAAGAAAATAAATCTAAATAAATCAATCTTGAAGAAATCATTTTTGTTTTTTTAATGTTGTGTCTTGTTAATTTGAATGAATGAAATTTGATTTTTTTAGCTTGTTAGTAATTGTGACCTGTGAGGACAATGGAGATAATGTATCATCTTTCATTTTATTGTCCGTTTTTATCAGTAAGGGATTTAGATAATAGTAAGAAAAATATGGAGGGGCTGATATCTCAAGGCTTTGAGATATCAAGACTTCGGTCTAGGTTAAGGATTTTGATATAGTTTTCGGCAAAAAACTTTTATGGGGACATGGTTTTTAGTTTTGGGCAGCGATGTACATCAAACATAACTTTTTGTTAAAGTACATGTATTTTTTATCTCTATTTAGATATCTATTACAAAACTAACACGAAACATCAATACGTTGTTGGAAAATTATAACAGATCATAAATTAACATCATTTAGTGAAAAGATTATACAATCAGCAAACTACTCAAAACCTCTCCATTTAGCGTTTCGAGAAAATATTTCAAAATCACAAATTCATATTTCTTTCAAAATTCCAAAAATATTGTAGAAATTAAATAAAATCAAAAATTCAAAAATTATTACAAAATCAAAGATTAAAACTTTTTCAAAAACTCTAAAAATATTGCATAAATTATAACAAAATCAAAAATTGAAACTTTTTTCAAAGTTATAAAAATTATAATATAATCAAAATTTTAAAATTTTTTCAAAATTCTAAAAATATTCAAAAATTCTTACAAAATCAGAAATTAACACTTTTTTCAAAATTCCAAGAATATATATAAAACCCAAAAATTCTATTTTTTTTTTTCAAAATTCTAAAAATATTCCAAAACTTAGAATAAAATCAAAAATTTAAACTTTTTCTAAAATTTAATAATATTCCAAAAATTCTTAAAAATTCAAAAATTGAAACTTTTTCTAAAATTCTAAAAATATTGCAAAAATTATAACAATATCAAAAATTGAAACTTTCCAATATTATGATAAAATCAAAATTTTAAAATTTTTCAAAATTCTAGAATATTCCAAAAATTCTTACAAAATCAAAAATTGAAACTTTTTTCAAAATTTTAAAATTATATATAAAAGGATTCTGTTTTTTTTTTTCAAAATTCTAAAAATATTGCAAAAATTATAACAGAAACAAAAATTAAAACTTTTTCCAAAATTCTAAAAATATTGCAAAATCAAAAATACAAACTTTTTTAAAATTCCAAAAATATTTCAAAAACTATAACAAATTCAAAAATGTCCATGTCCAAATTCATGTTCAATTACATTTATGTCATAAAAACAGCTACATTTTTTTTTCCAAAAAATTGGCTAAAAAAATAAATGAAATCATTTTTTGACACACTTGACATTATTTTTTTGACAAACTTATAATGCCATAATTGAGCCGTTCACTGCACAACACGATTAACTCCATAAAACAAAATGTTGAGAAAATTGAGTTTTATTCAAAGGTCAAATTAATTTCGATATTTAGTAGTGTTAATCTTTATCATTCAGGAGTGTTATTATAAACATAATTTATTTAATTTTGGTTACTAAGTATATCAATTAGCTATTATAGTAGTAATTTAATTAGTATAATAGATATTATTAGTTTTTAATGTCAGATTTTTAATAGCCATTTTTTAATGGTCAGACAGATTTTGACTTTTAATGGTGTTTATCATAATTATTCAGGAAAGTTATTTTTAACATAGAAAGTTATTACTATAACAAGTACTTTGACATTTAAATTTAAAATTATACAATTCAAATTTTAAAACATACAAACATCCAAACAATATCTTTAAATTTATATTTATATATCTGCTTTTCAAATATAGATGGCTCAATATGAAATTATCCAATTTCTATGTCATAAACAAAACCGTCTTTAGTTTTTTTTTTTGTTTTTTTTTTATTGGAGGGCCTTGAGACTTGCAGTTCAAGTAGCACTGCGACCTGAAGATCTATTGTGCTTACTCTGATTGTTTTATTAGTCAGTCGTCGTCTGAGCCGTTACTGGTTGTATTCTGTCATCCAAGTTGAGACTTTTAATAAAATTAATTAGCTCAATTGGAGTGACGTTTTGTGGTAATGGAAGTGTTAGTGTTCTATGACCAAGTTGGTTGTATCTGTGCCAAGAGAGTTCAGGACAGCTGCAGATGACGTGTTCCATCGTTTCCACGTCCGAGTAGCAGAATCTGCACCTGTCGGAAACAACAAGGCCCATTTTGTTAAGATGGTGGTTTAAAGGACTATGTCCAGTAACGCACCACGTTAAAATTCTTAGAGACTCTCTGTTTAAGTCGATTGTTTTTAAGGGTGAAACAGGGAGGTTACCTAGAAACTTTTTAGAGTGTACTAGTCCCTCTCTGCTTCTCCATAATTTAGCATTTTGTTCCTGTTCCCATGTTTGAATTGTGCTTTTGAGCGAACTCTTGGCCATTCCGAAGCATGGTTCCGGTCGAACAAACTCTTTATCGGCCCCTTGCTTTGCCAAAGCGTCAGCGATAGCATTTCCTTGTATTCCTGTGTGGCTAGGTGCCCACACAAGTGCTATTTTATTATTGCAGGAGATTTTTAATAGATGTTGGTAGCATTCCCATACCAGTTTTGAATCAAAGCGCGTAGATTTAAGTGCCAAGAGTGCTGCTTGGCTGTCAGAGATAATATATATTTCAATATTTTGGTATTTTCTTTCAGCACATAGCAAAGCGCAACTGCTAATGGTGGCAAAAATTTCGGCTTAAAATATGGTTGTTGTGGTGCCTAGGGCAACCGTTTGCTTTGTTCTAGGACCAAACACTCCTGCTCCCGTGCCCATATTGGTTCGAGAACCATCTGTGTACCAGATGCTGGCGTTATGTGGCAGTGACCGTATGTAGTTTTTAATACGATCTCTGGCCAATATCTTGACATCAAAGTGCCTGTCTAAATCTATTGTTTTTGGTATACAATCCGAAATATGGTATGCAGGCATTTCAGCTTGTAATTCAGAAAGGATTTTAAGGTGTCCGGTTAGATTACCCGGCTTAAACCCTTCTGTGAGCTGCAGTCTATGAACGCTCAACACCGCTACAGATTTAACATGTAGGTGCAATGGAGAAAGCTTTAGAAGAATTTCCATTGCTGACGTTGGCGTGGTTTTGAAAGCACCTGTGGCACTAAGACACACAAGTCTTTGTATTTTTGTAAACATATTTTGAGCTGTTATTTGGCGCGTTTTAGGCCACCAAACTAAAGCTGCATATGTTAGAATTGGTTTGATAAGACTTTGGTGCAACCAAAGTACCATTTTTGGGCTAAGACCCCATGTTTTCCCAAACAGGTTTCTGCATGTGAAGAAAACTTTGTTTGCCTTATCGGAGATATATTTCAGGTGTAAGTTCCAGGTTAGTTTGCTATCCAGGATCACACCCAAATATCTAACCTCTTTTGATGTTTGTATTGGATCGCCGTTTAGAACAGGAGAAATGAAATTAAAGTTTCTCCTGTTTGTGAAAACGACAATGCTTGTTTTTTGTGGGTTGAGCGACAGTCCCAATCTGTTGCACCACTTTGATACAATATTAAGAGCTGTCTGGGTTCGACCAGCGACAATGGAGTCATGTTTCCCTCTAACTATGACTGCTAAGTCGTCGGCATAGCCTACATTGTTGAAGCCGGAATCATTTAGCTTAGTGAGGAGATCATCAGCCACCATTAGCCAAAGCAGCGGAGAGAGCACGCCCCCTTGCAAGCAGCCTCTAGATGCAGTAACAGTCACTGAATAATCACCTAGTGTAGCCGTTATCTTCCGACTCTGTAGCATCTTGATAATCCACGCAATGATAAGCGGGTTTATGTTTTTATTTGTGGCCATTTCAATGATAGCATTGAAGTGGACATTGTCAAAGGCTCCTTGTATGTCCATAAATGTACAAACAAGTGCCTCCTTATAGTTTAGGGTACTCTCAATTTCTTTCACCATTTTGTTCAACGCCGTTTCAGTAGATTTCCCAGTCTGATAGGCGTGCTGGCTAGAGTTGAGAGGGTTTTGTTTCAGACATACATGACGGATGTGATAATCCAACATCTTTTCCATTGTTTTTAATAGAAAAGATGTAAGACTTATGGGTCTGTATGATTTGGCTTCATTTGGTTTTTTTCCTGGCTTAGGTATAAAAACAACTCTGGTTTCTCGCCATATCTGAGGAATGTAAGCAAGGCTAAAGCTTACCTTGAACAAACGCATGAGATATGGAAGAATGATTGTTAGACCCTTTTGCAGAAATACCGGAAAAAATTCCATCACCTCCTGGAGACTTATACGGACCGAAGGATTCTATAGCCCATCTCGCTTTGTTGGGGGTGAAAATTGTGTTGGTTAAATGATCTGCATTACTTTTAGTTGCAGGATCTAGAAGACGTACGTCTTCGTTGGCATTATCTTCCGTGCTCCATTTTATTGAGCCCGGAAAGTGGGTTTGAAGTAAAGTATCTAGTGTCTCAATACAGCTGGTGGTATACGTACCACTTGGTTTGCAGATTGAGCCTAGAGGGTTTGTGTGATCAGACGACATCAATTTTTGGAGTCGAGCTGCAGCAGGCAGATTATCTATCGTATTGCAGAGCTCTTTCCAGCTATTTCTTTTTGATTGTCTGAGTTCTTTATTATAATTGGTTAGAGCTACTCGGTACTCTGTCCAATTATTTGTTGTTTTTGCTCTGTTAAAGAGCTTGCGAACTTTATTCCTTTTCCTCTCCAAGTTACCATTCCACCAAGGTACATCTCTGCATCTTTTGGACTGAGTTATTGGAGTATTAAGGTTGTATGCTTCAGTGATAATTTCTTGTAAATTATTTGCTGCAGAGTCAAGCTCAAATGTAGAGTTGATACTGCTGCAACTATTTACATTATCATGAAGATATGTTGTGTAAAGTTCCCAGTTGGTTTTTCTTGGGTTTCTAAAGTATTGGATGCTCTTTGGGTAGTGTTCTATGTTGAAACATAAATAGGCATGATCAGACATAGAAGCTTCCTTCGAAACATGCCAGTTCTTAGTATGGTTAGTAGCGTTTATGTTAGTTAAAGTAAGGTCAAGGACCTCGCCTCTGATTGCGTTTCTAAAGGTAGGCTCACTACCTTTGTTTGCAATAAACATATTGTTTGTATACAAAAATTGAAGCAGACGCTCGCCTTTTGTGTTAATGTTGCTACTTCCCCACACGGTGTGATGAGCGTTAGCATCACACGCTATTATGAGGTTATAGTGGTTATTGTTGCAATACTTGATGAGTTTCTCTACCACTTCTGGTGGTGTCTCGTCCTCATCCCCCGGGAAGTATGCAGAAGCTAAAATGAATTTACGAAATCCACCTTGAGGAAGATGAATTTCTATCTGGACCGTTGTAAGATCTCTACAGATAAATTCATTCAACGGAAATATTTTCAGATGTTTGTTGAAGAGAATCGCGGTTCGCGGTCTTTCCACATGTGAGAAATAGATCAGTTTTGTATTTTTGTTTGACGATAGACCTTTTATTATTTTACTGTCTGCCCACGGCTCCTGTATAAATGCAAGATCGTGAACATCCTGTTCAATTAACCGGTTCAAATTAACTGAGGCCATTTCTGATCTGTGCAGATTAATCTGAACGCAACTTAATTTAGGTACTAGAGATATTTGTCTATATCGTACAGGTCTTCTGTCTGACTTAGAGTAAGCTGGTGAATCAGACATTACCATAGAGTCAGACATGGTGTATGTACTATCCGAATTAGGATAAGCTGATAAATCAGGCATGATCCTACAGTCAGACATGGCATGTGTGCTGTCTGGTTTAGAATAAGCTGATAAATCAGGCATGATCCTAGAGTAGGACATGGTGCACAGTTTTGTTGTTGGTTTATGTGATGCGTTTGGAGAAGCATCGCTCTCATCTAAAACTTTATATTTTTCCATACAATATTTATGGAGAAATTAGGGAGGTACATTGGTCAGCCACAACAGACCCCTGTGCTGTGGTAAGGCTATTGAATCTGGAGGACGCCCGGTATCCAGAGTTCCGTACTAATAATCAAGCACCCCCTTGACCATGCTAAGCTTTCGGCGTACGTGTCTCACCTTAGCTTTGGGTTTTGGACTTGATCTTGGCTTCGATTCTCACCGTCTTTAGTTACAAACCTGATTGTCTTTTCGCACAAAAAAATCGTCATCTTTATACATATACATATTTTTATTCTATTTACACTACAAAATTCTATATTTTAAATCTTTTTGGTCTATAAAGTCCCTAAAATCACTAAATAACACATTTTTAAAGGTTTATTGTTTTTTGCATTTCGCATCTAGTAGGCTTATAACTAAAAACGGTTTTGTAATAAACAAAATCAAATTTAAAAATTTTATTATTATTTCTAAAATAAAAACAACATTTTTGATTTAGTTTTTGTATGGGGATGACATTACGTAAATTCCTGGTATATTTTAAAACAACAAAATTATTTTTTGTAAATAAATAATTTTTTTTCGTTTTTCTTAATTAAATAGGTGAAATAATTTTTTTTTTTAAATATCTTAACACCAACTGTTTGTTACCATACTATTTAAAAAGAATATATGAATATTATATAGTTAACTATTATTATTTTTTCATTTCTAATGTAAATTGCCGTAAATAATTCTAAAATTAATTAACGTCATCTTCCCATGAGAGACAAATTAACACTAACAAAATTATTTCATTCAATTAATTGATTCTCTTTCCAATGTGTTCTAGGATGGTTTATTCTAGTTAAGAAATTAGAAAATAGATGGCTTTTAAAAAATTACTTTCGTCACTAGGTACGAAAGTAATTTGTATAGGTTTTTTTTACTGGTGAAGAAAAAGAAATTTTCAATGCAATCAATGAACAAACATCGAAAGTAGATTTTTTAAGTTGGGTAGTAGAAAAAAACTTTTTGTTTGTATTGAACTCTGAAATAAATTTTTGATGGTATTTTGTAATTATAAAAATTACATGTTTACGATTGTATTTTATAAAAAAATCCCCTTAAACATTTTCTCTCTCATTTAAAACTACGATTTCATTTGAATTGAATTTCCAATGTAAAAACTTTAGTTTTTTATGATTGTTTTTTCGTTTTTCATTAGTACAAAATTTGATTTTTCAAATACCAAACAATGAAATGTGTTGAGATTGAATAAAATTTAATAATTTGTATGAAATTAATTTTTCAAAAAAATAAAACAAAATTCATTGTTTTTACTTCACCACAATTTTAAATTGTGTGAAGCAATGCAATCTATCGTGGGAAAAAAAATCATACATACCCCAAATTTTGTTTTTTCTTTTGTTTTGGACCATCTAAATAGCCAATAAAAATTTTGGTGTACGTCTGTGTATGTGTGGGTGGGTCATGGGTGGTTGACCTTCCTCCATAGGATCTTGATGAAACTTTGGCAAATGATCCAGGTTCACTTGAAAATGGAAGATCTGGATTCGTTTTAAATTTGGACAAAATTGCGGGGGTCTCCCGAACACCTATAAGTTTAAATCTTCAATAACTTCTAATCCCGGCTTTTGATCTTAATGAAACTTTGTATATAAGGTTTTAGTTCTGTTTTTAATATTTTTGCATACCAACTTCCGGTTTGACACTTCCGGTTAAAACTTCCGGTTTCACATTTCCAGTTATAAAGTTTTTTTCATGTGTCTATCCCTACTGTAGTCTACAATTACTGATCGGTTTTAATGAAACGTTGGTAAGTTTCAAGTAACATGAGAAAGATTTGATCAACTTTTGGAGTACATTAAATAAAGGGTTGGGGGTCCACCATACAACAGGTGGTTTTTTCCACCATGTTTTTTATGTTTGTTGGGGGCATACTAGATTCGTTCGTGAATGAATTTTGATTAGTTTTTGAGCGATAGTTAACAAAGTGGTGGGGGGTGTCCGGAGTACCTGGTTTTTTGAAATCTCGATAACATTTGTACCTGATAATCGAATTGGATGAAATTTGGTACATCCGCATTTAGTACGGTTCACAACAGTTCTGCATCCCAACTTCCAATTTTTTACTTCCGGTAAAAAATTTTTTTTGGTAATTTGTTGAAGTTTTTTCAGTGTCTTTATGCACACTACAGCCTACAATAATGAAGTGATTATGATGAAACTTATGGAAAAAGTTTCAATTAGAATATTTTTTTCTATGAATATCTAGAGCAAACTAATTCAATTTTTGGGTTGCCAATAATCTAGCTAGTATATATTTCATGATCATGTGATGCACTGTTTTGCTCAGTAATTAAAAGCCACATATTGAGTTATATGAAGGCTCATTTGCCTTTGAACAGAGTCCAGGATGGAAACAGATGCACCAACCCAAACCCGCCCGCGCTCACAAGTATTAACTCTAGTAAATAGGTTGGCAAAATAGTGTCTAGAGTCTCACTGCTGTTGGAGGTATTGTTACTCTTCGGTTTAAAATAGTAAAAAAATAGAAAAAAGCTTTTAAAAAAATAAAGTTTGTCTTTATATAACAGAATCGCCAGTTTTTTATTTTTTAAACAAATTTCGGTGGTTCAGTTCTTCACAAAATATTTTATTTCTCAGCATGATTGACCAAAATATCAAATACTTAAATAATTCTACTAAACTACACAGAACACAATTTTAAATTACAATTTGCTTGATTTAACAACTTCTTTTGAAACAGGACAAAAACATTCTTTTGAAACAGGATCGTTTAAATCATCAATTAATGTAAATTCAAGCAAACCTTTCCTTTTTTCAATTTCCATTGTTTCGTCAAAAGGTTTTACTTTCTATCGAAAATATAAATAATATAAACGATGAAGTCTTTGAAGTTTTTGATTTTATTCAAGTTTATTTATACTTTTTTAAATATGAATGAAAACCATAAAATTCGAAAAAAATTTCTTATAGCAAAAATAAATTATGTTCCACAGAAATCATGTTATTTGAAGCCATAAGAAGGGAGAATAATGTTAGGAATCTTGGTAAACATATATTTGTGAATTTTTGGAATTGTTTTATTAAATTCTCTAATTTATACGTGCAATTACACTAGTTTAAAAGAAAAATCTCCCTAAATAAAACCCTACTTTTCTTATAGATTTTGACCTGCTGAACACGAATATCATATTCATTTTTTTAGGTCTTTTTTAGCTCTTGTTTTTGAGATATTCGCGAGAAACCAATTTTTTCGGTGAACATAAGGGTTATTCCGGTTTTTGCATAGTAAAGTGCATAGTAAAGATGCTAACAAACATTTTGAGCTTTTTTTGTGAAAAAATGCCGCAAATATTTACAAAATTTAAAGTTCATTGAATTGGTATAGTTTTGTTGATTCAACCGAATTTTCTCGTGTATACAACTGTTTGTTATCTATAAATTTCTACCTTTTTTTAGGTCATTCAAAAGTTGCACCTCTGACAACATTGAGAACTCATTCTTAAAAATGAAATTAGTAAAATTTAACATTTCAAACAACTCAATCATAAAGCCTTACCCATTTAAAAAAACAACAAGTTTGGTCTAGACCCTACCCTTTCTCAGTGCCATAGAGCTATCAAATGTAGGCGTTTTCGGGCGATCAATAATACACCGGACATGTGCCACTATTATATAGCAACTAAAGTAAAAATGAATATAAGCGGGAAAATGTGCGCTATTCCCGAGGTAAAAAATGGGTACCAACGTTAAAAGTTCAACTGACCTTTTTAAATGTATTTTTAATTTGTTTGCTTTATGTTGAAGAATTTGGATTAGGACAGACGCTAGATTGTGGAGATCTACATAAACTTGTACAATTGGGGACATAAAGTGACATTGTGAGTTTAAAAAACAAAATTTTTTATATCTATTGCATTTATTTCCATTTATTAAATTTTAATGCTATGCTGTCAGTTTTAAGGTATATTCTAAACACTAAACGAGTTGTAGAAATTAGTAGAGGAAAGAAATTAGATACTTATCAAAAATTTGTGTTTTTCTGTAGTCTCAATCTCATTTTTCGACAAAGAGCGTGCAACAAAAATCAAAATTTAATAGAACGTAGTAGGCTTACAAAATTTGATCATAAAAAACTTTCACGATAGAAAGATATTAGAAAAATCAACATACGAGAGTTGCAACGTTGTTGCCTGAGTATTTAACTACTAACACTAGTTTACAAGAAAAATCTCCCTAAATAAAACCCATCTTTTCTTATAGATTTTGACCTGCTGAACATGAATATCATATTAATTTGCGTTGCTCTTGTTTTTGAGATATTCGCGAAAACCCAATTTTTTCGGTGAACAAAAAGGTTATTCCGGTTTTTAGATCGCATATTTATTTAATATAAAAGAAAGGATATTGAATTAACTTTAGGCTCCAAGAAATTTGTTTGAAGTTTGTTCAAAATTTATGGCGTTGAATATGGAAAAATTTTTAAAAAACGTAAATTTTTACAAATTTAGCTCAAAATGTTTGTTAGCATCTTTACTATGCACTTGTTTTATTAATGCATTGGATTTGTTTGTTTTGTAAAATATGCGATCCAAAAACCGGAATAACCTTTTTTTTACCGAAAAAATTGGTTTTTCGCGAATATCTCAAAAACAAGAGCTAACCTAAAAAAATGAATATGATATCGTATTCAGCAGGTCAAAATCCACAAAAAAAGTTGGTTTTTAGTCAGGGAGACAAAAAAAAGATCAAAATTTGTAAACTAGTTAATCGACACTTTTGCTAAATACTTCATTTCTAACTTGATTGATTAGCCGCTGGGATGAATACAAATGTTTGCTATAGAAATTGCACAGACGAGATTAACTGTTTGTTTGCGTATGGATATTTATTATTTAAACATAGATTTAAGTTAAATTACAAAACGTTACATTACATATAATACTTAATTTGAATTTTGAAGAATAATTACAATATTAGATCTAAATTTTCAAGCCAAGTTACAGCATCAGGAGACAGCAAATTAAGTTCTGGCAATCCTCCTTGAAACCTTCGGATTAGACAATCAGTTACTATTTGGTGCATAGATTGAACTGGATACTCACAAGCAGAAGACGATATAAAACCCCAATTGAATAAACAGGAACCACAACATCCATGTCCAGTTCGAATACGATTCAAAGTTACCCACAGTCTTCTAGGTAAATCAAAACCAACGGGAATTACATCTAAGTTGTCAATTAAATTATGATTGAGAACAGCAGATGACGACCAAAAATCTTTCCATTTATCCACGACGCTGAAAGTATCACCATTAAAAAATACAGCGCCTGAATCATAAGATGGATTTCTTGAACACAAACGCCTTGGAGGTTGATGAATTATAACATGGTGACATATTAGCTGAGGTAAATCTGCAACTTTAGACCAAATCCTACACAGTTGATCTTGTCTACGAATATTAGGTGGAGCAATATTACTCAACACATGAAGCCAAGGAACAGGTGTTGAGTGGACACAGCCAGTTATTATACGCATAGCATTGTTTAATTCAACATCAATTTTATCGGTATAGTGACTATTTAACCAAACAGGACAACAAAATTCAGCAAAAGAAAACACCAATGCTAATGACAAAGTTCTCAAAGTATGGAAGTTTGCACCCCAGTTAGTTCCAGCAAGTTTTCTTATTATATTTACTCGAGATTTTAATTTCTTTGCTACATTTTCAATATGGTATTTATATGTGAGGCTTCTATCAAGATAAATGTCTAAATATTTAGTTAAAGGGTTATGTTTGACTTGCATATTATCAACAAAAACTTCAGGCTTATAATTACTAAGGCAGTTTGTTAAATGGTGAGTTTACTTCAGTTTTGGAAATGTTTGGTTTTAGCCTCCAGTGTGTAAAATAATTCCATAGTACTTCGAGATCAGCTGATAACTGATAATCAATTTCTTTAAATTTATTATGTTGAACAGCCAGAGCAATATCATCCGCATAGATAAACTTCAACGAAATCGTAGTTGGCAAATCAGATATATACAGAATAAAAAGTAGTGGTGCCGAAACTGAACCTTGCGGCAAACCATCATTCAGTCTTCTGGTTCTACTTGTTTTATCACCAAGAAAAACTTGAAAAACTCTATTAGCAAGCATATTGTTGAGTAGCTTTATCAGAGATAGTGATGGAATAATACTTATTAGCTTAAATAAGAGACCTTTCCTCCAAACAGTGTCATATGCTGCAGCTAAATCAACATAAACGACACCAGTTTTAAGTTTCTTTTGAAATCCAGACTCAATCAAAGATGTCATGGACAACACCTGATCACAACAATTGCGCCCTGGGCGAAAACCAGCCTGTCCAGGAGGTATCTTTTCATATATTTTATCAGCAATTCGATTAAAAATTAAACGTTCCAGAAACTTATAAGAAATACTCAGCAATTAAATCACTTTTGCTAAATACTTCATTTCTAACTTGATTGATTAGCCGCTGGGATGGATACAAATGTTTGCTATAGAAATGGCACAGACGAGATTAACTGTTTGTTTGCGTATGGATATTTATTATTTAAACATAGATTTAAGTTAAATTACAAAACGTTACATTACATATAATACTTAATTTGAATTTTGAAGAATAATTACAATATTAGATCTAAATTTTCAAGCCAAGTTACAGCATCAGGAGACAGCAAATTAAGTTCTGGCAATCCTCCTTGAAACCTTCGGATTAGACAATCAGTTACTATTTGGTGCATAGATTGAACTGGATACTCACAAGCAGAAGACGATATAAAACCCCAATTGAATAAACAGGAACCACAACATCCATGTCCAGTTCGAATACGATTCAAAGTTACCCACAGTCTTCTAGGTAAATCAAAACCAACGGGAATTACATCTAAGTTGTCAATTAAATTATGATTGAGAACAGCAGATGACGACCAAAAATCTTTCCATTTATCCACGACGCTGAAAGTATCACCATTAAAAAATACAGCGCCTGAATCATAAGATGGATTTCTTGAACACAAACGCCTTGGAGGTTGATGAATTATAACATGGTGACATATTAGCTGAGGTAAATCTGCAACTTTTGACCAAATCCTACACAGTTGATCTTGTCTACGAATATTAGGTGGAGCAATATTACTCAACACATGAAGCCAAGGAACAGGTGTTGAGTGGACACAGCCAGTTATTATACGCATAGCATTGTTTAATTCAACATCAATTTTATCGGTATAGTGACTATTTAACCAAACAGGACAACAAAATTCAGCAAAAGAAAACACCAATGCTAATGACAAAGTTCTCAAAGTATGGAAGTTTGCACCCCAGTTAGTTCCAGCAAGTTTTCTTATTATATTTACTCGAGATTTTAATTTCTTTGCTACATTTTCAATATGGTATTTATATGTGAGGCTTCTATCAAGATAAATGCCTAAATATTTAGTTAAAGGGTTATGTTTGACTTGCATATTATCAACAAAAACTTCAGGCTTATAATTACTAAGGCAGTTTGTTAAATGGTGAGTTTACTTCAGTTTTGGAAATGTTTGGTTTTAGCCTCCAGTGTGTAAAATAATTCCATAGTACTTCGAGATCAGCTGATAACTGATAATCAATTTCTTTAAATTTATTATGTTGAACAGCCAGAGCAATATCATCCGCATAGATAAACTTCAACGAAATCGTAGTTGGCAAATCAGATATATACAGAATAAAAAGTAGTGGTGCCGAAACTGAACCTTGCGGCAAACCATCATTCAGTCCTCTGGTTCTACTTGTTTTATCACCAAGAAAAACTTGAAAAACTCTATTAGCAAGCATATTGTTGAGTAGCTTTATCAGAGATAGTGATGGAATAACACTTATTAGCTTAAATAAGAGACCTTTCCTCCAAACAGTGTCATATGCTGCAGCTAAATCAACATAAACGACACCAGTTTTAAGTTTCTTTTGAAATCCAGACTCAATCAAAGATGTCATGGACAACACCTGATCACAACAATTGCGCCCTGGGCGAAAACCAGCCACAGTTTACAATTCGGCCCAAAATTCATTCATTCATTAAACATTCAATTCATTCATTAAACAGTCCATCCAGACCAGCAGCTTTGTTGTCCTTCAAATAAGCGATAACAACCGTAATTTCTTCTACAGTAAAACGAGTGTTGAAAGAATCTGTAGCATTCACTAGATTTGACTTAGAATTATTTAAAGATGTATTCAAATCATTTTTCCTTTGTTTATCTAAGGGAACATTAGAACTTTTGCCAAGACGAGAAGCTATAGCATTTTTTTTTTTTTTTTTTTTTTTTAATAAGAAGTGTTGTGTAGTAGGAATTACAAAATGTGTCACAACAACACATAGATACCTTTTAAGACGTAGGTCCCACAACAACATGCGTCTTGAGGTATAGGTGGACGCTTTTTTTAAATCTTTGTGGATTGAAAGCACTCGAGACTATTGATTCGGGCAAAGCATTCCATGTGTACGGTGTACGCACAAAAAAATCTCTTTGCATTCTATTACTATGACAGTGAGTAATCTCGACAGTTCGACCGCCCGCACACACCGATTGACGAGTAAAACGGGGAAAAACATATGTCTGAGGCATTATGGACCTGATTTCATCCGAGCACTGCTGGTGACGATATTTATAAAAAACAACGAGATCAGCAACAGTGCGACGATGTTGCAGGGAATCAAGACCTAATGTTAAATCTCGATCTCCAACAATTCGTATAGCTCGCTTTTGAACAGAGTCCAAAAGAGCCAGGATAGAAACAGATGCAGCGCCCCAAACTTGACAACAATACTCCATACAGGGACGAATATAGGACTTATAAATGTGGAGTAATTGATGCGAAGTAAAATATTTTTTACATCTATTGAGGAGGCCGAGTTTTCTTGACGCGCTCTTTGCCATGGCCATTATATGATCGTTCCAGAGTAAGTCATTGGATATTGTGACTCCCAATAAACGAATGCTTTCACATTCGCGTATTTGGTCGTCACACATATTAATTGAAATATCGTTGGGAAACTCGGTCTTTGATCTGGAAACAATCAATAGCTGTGTTTTGGTGGAATTAAAATTGACCAAATTTTTGTCACCCCAATCGGCGACTTTTTTTAGGTCCTCGTTTACATTTATGGTAGCGTCTCTCCGGACGGGATTTATTCGTTCATGCATTTTACCCTTTGAAGATAGGGGGACGAATGACTTGTGCAGTGTACTATCATCTGCAAAACTATTTATTGGGTTACTGGTGATTTGCAACAGTTCGTTGATATAAATTAAAAATAAAGTGGGAGATAAAACTGAGCCTTGGGGTACACCAGCGTTAATTAATTTGGACTCAGAAGAAAAGCCATCTATAGACACCGAGATGTATCGGTTAGACAGAAAATTTTGAATCAACTTCACGACTGCGGGATGAAAACCGTACGCAACGAGCTTGTTGATCAAGTTGGCATGCCAAATTCGATCAAATGCTTTTGAGATGTCTAATGCGATCACGTACGTTTCACCACCTTTCTCAAGTATGCTATTCCAAATATGTGCCACATAGTTCAATAGATCGGTTGTTGATCTTTTGTTTCTAAAACCGTATTGGCTGTCAGATATCAAATGGTTGTCTTCCAAAAATTTGGATATGTGTGAATTAATATAGTGCTCGTATATTTTAAACATGACTGGGAGTAAGGCTATTGGTCTATAATTTGAAATATCACATTTCGTTCCTTTTTTTGGGACAGGCTGGACATTGGCCAACTTCCAGCAGGATGGATAAATACCAGATTTATAGGATTTATAAAATATTTTGGTGAGGGTTGGTGCAAGTTCTTTTGAAAATGTTTTTAGAATAACAGGAGGAATGTTGTCCAGACCAGAAGCTTTGTTGTTGTTTAACCCCCTTAAAAGTTTTTCGACAATTTTGGGTTTGAAATGTAATTGTTTCATATTAACTCCTGAAGACTGGATTTGGGGTATTTCTTTAGGAGTTTCTAAAACTGTTGAATTTAAAGCAAAGCGTTCCGCGAACAATGTAGCTTTCCTTGCATGGTCAGTAATGATTGAGTCACCATCAATGATAGGAGGGATAGAAGATTTAGTACCACAATTTAAAGAATTAATGGCACTGTAAAAACTTTGCACTACAATTATACGAATTAGTTGCAGATGATGGAGATGATGAATTGTCTAGCTTTCGTAACAATTTCCAAGTTTTTCTACTAGAATGTCTAAAGTTCATAGATTCCATAAGAGTTCTCCATTTATTCTGACGAGATTCGTTTAAAGCGTTTAACAGATCATGACCAACTTCCGAATCACCAGATTCTTGATATACTTGAAACAAATGTTCACAAAAGTCTGACCATCCCGGTATATATTTCTTACGGAAACCTCTTGGAATAAATTTTTTGGCAGTTGAAATAACCATACTTACAAACCGATTATAGTTTGAACTAATGGGCTTAATAAATCGAATATTAGCATCCATGGCATTCGAAAAACCTTTCCAATCAGCCTTCATAAAATTCCATCTTGGTCTGGGTATTGAATCAACAAAGGGAATGTTCAGACCCAAAGAAAGAATCACTGGACGATGTTGAACGATTTAATACCTTCCAAGTGGATAAAAGTGGCTGACCATTAACATCTAAAGTTACGAAACACAAATCTGGATTATAATCTCGACGCCATCTTCCCGATCGAAATGTTGCTGTATCCTTAGCATTAAACATTAAATGAAAACCGTTTACAACAGACCAGTTTAATAGTATTTCGCCATTGGTGTCATTACTATCATAGCCCCAAGCTGTATCATGGCAGTTTAAGTCACCCATTACGACTGTAGGATGCAAAAAGGTCTCCAACACACCATTAGACCATCTGACATTTGGAGGTTTGTAAACATTTAATATTTTCACCATAGATACCTCAACGACAACACGAAAAATTCCATCAGAATTCGATTTAAACACCAGACGCCAATTTGACATTTCCGATCTTACATATGTTGCTATTCCATAAACAGGATGAAGAATAAATCCTGCTAATACGAATCCATTTATTGTTCCTCTTTGAACAAGTTGTTGTTCTGTTGAGATATGTAGTTCTTCCAACAGAATTACATCAATATCTTCAAGATGATGACAGAGGTAAGATAAAAATTCTGCTTTATTAGCTGATAATCCCTCGACGTGAGGGATTATCAGCTAATAAAGCAGAACTAGAGAAACAGAACTAGAGAAAATCTCGATAGAGATTAACTAATTGTGTTTTTCACATTTACATTGAAACCAACGCACACTAAAGTGTGCGTTGTTATTCCTAGAGTTTTGGTTTGCAATAGTTAACTGAACTGAACAAAATGCTAGTCTTGTGTTTTTTTTAAATAGGCCAAATCTTCTAAATAATTGACTCGTTGATTGACTTCAGAGAAACATCAATTTTTGGCAATTTTAGCATAGGCGATTTTTTTTTTTATTAATTAGTTAGACGTTGTTTAGTGTGCTAAACATCTAAATATGAAATATTCATTATTTAGACTCTTTGAATATCCGAAGATATCATGTCAACTAGAAAGGAAGGAGATGGGGAAAATGAAAGGAATGAGGCTATGGAGATAACTATACTAATTGTTTTAACTGACGATTGACATTTTCTTTAAATGTCTGAGGGGCAAATTTATCGGGAAATACGGACGCGGGCATTGAGTTCCAGCGTCTGGCCACTCTATTAAAATAATCGTTCTGGAAGGACATAGTTCTGCATCGAGATATTTTGACAGCAAATGGGTGGGATGGCTCTGAAGTTCTTGTTTGTCGATTGTACTGCGCACATGATGGAAGGATATTTTGTATTTCTTTTGAAGAGAATTCGCTAAAGTTATATTTATAGTAGATTGACAACTTGGCCACATTTCTGCAGTGCGGGAGTGTATCAAGCTGATCAGTACAGAGTCTAAACATTTTATTGTTGACTGGCAAGCACCACCCCAAACATGACAGCAGTATTCCATAAAATGGACGAATAAAAGACTTATAGATCAGCAAAATTTGCTCGGGATTGAAAAACTTTTAATCTTAAAAGGAATTAGTTTTGTCTCTCTAATCGTGATAGACGGCATATTATGGTTTTTGTTGGATTAAATGCAACAAGATTACGATCGTCCCATTCCATTATACGCTTTAGGTCTGCGTTGATAGAATAAATTAACATCTCTCTATCAGTGGTAACTGCAGTATGAGATCGAAATTTAGGAGACGCATGTGATACATGCAATGTGCTGTCATCAGCAAAACTATGGATTGGGTGCACCGTGGAACTGAGTAAATCATTAATGTATAGTAGAAACAAGGTTGGCGAGAGTGCAGAGCCTTGAGGAACACCAGCATTGGTTGTGAAAATATTGGATGTAATACCATCTAAATTAACATGAAATTGACGACCTGTAAGAAAACTTTGAATCCATGAAACAGTAAGATGATCTATACCATAAGATTTTAATTTAATTATTAGATTTCTATGCCACACTTTATCAAATGCTTTAGAAATATCAAGTGAAATACTAAATGTTTCACCATGATTCTCCAGCGATTTGTTCCACAGATGGGTTACGTAAGCTCAAAGGTCACCTGTTGCATGACTTCTACGAAAACCATTCTGCTTATCATCAATAGTTCGTGACATCTCCAAATATTCTATTAGATTATAGTTAATATATTTTCCAAATATTTTAGCTAAAACCGACAGAATTGCAATTGGTCTATAATTATGGGGATCAATCTTACTACCTTTTTTCGATAAAGGTTGAACACTAGCCAGTTTCCAAATATCGGGAAATATTCCGGTTTTGTAAGATAAATAGAAAATTTTTGTTAGAATTGGAGCTAGCTGCCTAGAAAAATTTTTAAGAATAAGGGGTGGAATACCATCGGGGCCAGCGGATTTGTTTATATTGATTAAAAGAAGCATTTTTCATACAATGTTACACCGAAAAACAATTGCTTCATTTTTGTTTCAACTGGAGGGAGTAATGTAGGATGATGGGGCGGCTCAACTATGTTTGAGTTTTCCGCAAACATACGACCCAAAAGATCCGCTTTCTCTTTTGAGTCGCTCACAGGAATGTCATTCAGAACTAAGGTTGGAATAGAGGATCGAGTGAAATTGCTCTGGACTGATTTAACTGCTTGAAAGAAACTACGAAAGCCAGATGGGTGCTCGGCAAATTTGTTTGCTTTCTTCTGGATAAACGCGTCTTTGTCTAAATCTATTTTGTATTTACTAATATTTTTTGCTTTCTTATAGGCACAATAGGTTTCTGGTGTTTTACTTGGGTTATACGCCTTAAATGCTTTGCGTTTATTCCTCACCGCCTCATCAACATCCCGCGTAAACCAAAGTTCAGTTTAGGAGTGATTAGTCGATTTGGAATAAACCGCCGCATTCCATCTTTTATGAGAAACTCTTAGTGCTGCTGTGTTAGGATCTTGCTCAACACAACAAACAGTTTTCCAAGGTGTTTCTTCATAAAACTTTCTCAATCCCTCCTAGTCAGCGCGTTTATAATTCCAAACGCGACGAGGATTGGCTTTAATTGGTGTCGGTGATGTAAATTGTACTACTGTTGATATTAGTAAATGGTCCGATGATCCCAGGGGTTGGTCAACTTTTGTCCTCGTTGTATTTGGCTCGTTTGTCAAAAACAGATCCAGCAAATTATTATTATGATATGTATTATCCGGTATTCTAGTGGGGCACTCTATCATTTGAGTCAAACCATGGTAATCTGCCAGTATTAGTTCGGCTTGTCTTCCTACGTCGTCAGTGCGTGATGAGTATTTCAGCCATTCTTTGTTATGAATGTTAAAGTCTCCAAGAATGCCGAGTCTTGCTTTGGGGGTAGTCTTTGCAAATTTTGTCGAGATTGTACGATAGTTTGTCGAAAAAAGGACAGTCAGGAGGAGAGTTGGGGGATCTGTATATTCCTATTATAAACATAGTTTCATTTACACCTGAGATCTTCAATGCCAGAGAATTATGGTGCTTTGAGTTCAACTCGTAAGCCTTAATTCTCATACATGAAACTGAATCTCGAATAAATACAGAGACACCATGTTTGTTTTAAAAGGAATGCTCCAATTCGTAACTAGGTATGCGGTATTTATCGAAATCCAATTTCGATGCTTTGCCACTGATAATTGTTTCAGTGAGAAACAATATGTGAGGTTTATTTTTTTCGATGTAGTGATGAACCTAGTTTAGATTCGAATTGAGTCCTCTTATGTTTGTGAAATCAATGCTAAGCTGTTGGTTCACTCTGCGGCCATTTTGCTGAGACTGAGACTTACCTCTTGACATTGTAGGTACAGTGACAGAAATTCGACCAGGTCTAAATTTCAACACTATACAATACAAAAAAATCTGTGTATCTCCGTCACAACAGTAGGACCCGAGATCGCAACTGCAGCACGATAACTAAAAAAAAACAGGGGGTAGGGACGCTAAATAATAGGATTGTACTAAGTGTATAAATACTAAGATTGACTATACTAAGGGACTTACTAATATGTTATTATTTGACAACAATAACTCTAATATAATTATTTATCTGAATATACTTAGGGAATAAAGCATTGTTTGAGAGAGAACCTGTATATTTATAGATTTATGGATATGGATATATTTATGGATGGCTCTTTCTATACAAACTAAATATATAATTTAAAGCTATTTTACCTTTAGTGATCAATAGAGGGGGATTTAGAGTAATTAAACAGTTAAGATAATTTACTATTACGGCAACAGAAAAAAGAACAATACATTTGCAGTAATGAAAATTGACCATAGATTTATTTTCTATCAATGGTTGGTTTTCAGAAATTACTTTAAAACAAGGGGTGAGAGATAGCAATAAATTACAAAATTAGAATAATAAAATCTGTAAAAAAATATAAATAGACAAAATAAAATGTATACAACCTGACAATTTTTAAGAACCGTTAATTACTTCTAATTTTTAACACTTTAAAAAACTTAGAAAAGACAAAATATATACTTTGTCTTGGGGCGTGTCTTCTTGGTGGAAGAGGATTGAATGAAATATTCCTTTTTTCTTTTTTTAAAGACGGAGATAGGATTATATCACTTTCTTTCTTTTTTATTTTATATACACATTACACATATCACTAATAAATTAAATATTTTGTTTGTATTTAAATTAATATTTTCTTTTTCCACTAGATATTTTTTGGAAATCACTTCACTTCACTCTTTTGTTTTTTATTATATTACTTCACAACAATTTATTCTTTCTTTTAATTTTTTTTTTATTTGTTTTAATTGATAAATTTATTATAAAGGACATTTGTCCTGTTTGAAAGCAGAATTGTGTTTGATGCAGATCTTGGCATAGAGCCTGTCCTGAATGAATCGTTTTTTTAATCTCATATTTTGTGGACCGTATTAACCTTCTGTTCATTATAATCACACTAAGAACTTTTAATTTAACATCTAACTTTTTTAAAAATATTTTTATTTTCTGACTTTTCTTAACTTACTTTGTAAATATTTTACATCAACCAAGCTATCAACAATATTTTTAATAGTAAGGGAGCCCGGGATGCTAAATTTGCAGTTACTAGAGCGTCATAGGGACTTATTGGATTGTGAAGTTTACGTTCTAAAATGAAAAAAGTTTATGTCAAGTTTTCCATTTTAGTGGGGGGGAGAGCGTGTAAGAATTTTTAAAAATGTAAAAAAAAACAGTCACATAAAAATACTCGAGCGCGTCAGATATTCATAGAGTATATGCGCTTTGTCTTTCTAATAACCGATACATATAAATCTGACGATTAACTAAAGGGAGGTGGGCGTATAGAGAGGTGGAAAAACAAAAAAAAAAAAAGTTATTCGAGCGTGTCAGATATTCAAGGTTTATGTAAAGTGAACTCAAAAAAGTGTCCTATTTAAATGACTGGCGATTTAAACGTGACCAAAAGTCATGGCTGATTTTGAAAAATGTAAAAATAAAATGTGACCTTGAGATACTCGAGCGCGTCAGATTTTTATGCAGGGGGATCAACTTGATGTCTTCGTCCTCCAGGATGATAATCTGACAATTATATGGAGGGGTACTGTTCGTCTGACAATTTTAAAGTGACAATTATTTGTCGTTTCTATTTCTATGTAATTTTTTTCAAAAACAGTATTTTTAATCTACAACTGTAGTAAATTTAATAGTTAAAAAGCATAATTTACCATTTTGTTTTATGTTACTAGGATTATCTCAGTTATATTAATGCTTTTGGATTGAAAATTACGATTACTACAATTAATGTAATATGAAATATTTGACAATTGATTTTTCCTGCAATTAAGCGAGCAAACATTTACTAGATTTTGGAGTGTTTTTAATTTATTTTTAAACAGTGCATGAAATGCACAAAATAACTTATAAATACAACAAACAAATCAAAGCGTCTAGCAGCCACTAAAAACGTGTACACTATGGTGATCAGCTGAGATGGCGTCATGTCAACAGACGCTCTAGTGGAGTCGGTGCGAGAGAGTAAGAGATAAAGAAAGAGTGAGAGAGAAGTGAGGCGCGGAGTGGGGAATACACAGCTCTCAGCATCTGTACGCTCCATCTTTTATTGAAGATTTTACCTGAATCGCCCCATGAAAACTGTCAGAATATATGTTTTCCGTAATCCTGATAGGATTACCTTCAAAATTAAAAAAAAATTTATCGCGCTCGAGTATTTCAAGGTGTCGTTTTTTTTTTTACACCTTTGTGACTCGCCTATTTCCTTATGTCACGGTCAAATTGTCAGATTATTGAAATATACACTTTTCTGGATGTATTTAACTTACCTTCTCTTAATCTGACGCGCTTGAGTTTTTCTGACGATTGATTTTTTTTTACTAATCTGACGGGTTGCCCTCGACGTACCCCACTACATTAAGGGTTCATATTTGGTAGGAGTACATTACAGGGTGCAAGTTTTCTCCCCATATGATTTTCTGACGCGCTCGAGTAACTCGCAAAATCCCCGCTTGGGCTCCCCTACTATAATAATAAAATTTCGTTTACTTTTCATTTTATACAACATAAAAAATAAACTTCTCAAAGTTAGAACTTTTAAGAATTACAAAAAAGTTTATTTATAAAAAATAAGAAAAAGTTTTGTGTTTAAGTATTACTTTTTATGTTTTATATTTATACTGTTTTATGTTTTACCATGGAATATCTCATGGATACACCAAAAAATCTACTTATTACCATTTTTTTAAATATTAATATTCCTCTTAAGTGCGTTAGAATGGGTTAGTATAAAAAATTGTTAAATTAAATGATTTGATTGGATAAGAGATTACGAATCTGATTAAAAAACGAATTATGATGTGATTGTTAAAAGGGTTAAAGTTTTTAAAAAAGCCTTTATTGCTGTTTTGAGATAAGAACATCAAAAAACTAAAATATTTTTTGTTTTTAACAGAATGTGTAATAGAAATAAGTATATCTGGTCACTACAACACATTTGCTAGGTAGCTCAGGTAAAATTTGATTTGATCTCTGCAGAAATTCGCTCACCCATAAAATGTAGTAGGCGGGTTTGTCTGGTGGTCCGTGAAGGTCCACCAGTTGGTCGCGCGCGCCATATACCCTGTCGCTAGCTCGATAGAGTGAAGGCTCTACACAAAAAAAAAATCAATATTTTAAATCGACAGAGGTACATCGATTTAACAAAGTAAAAAATTGAGGAAATTGCCCTTAAATAACCAAAAATAAGAAAATGCTGCATTCGAAAGCTACTTTTGATTTTGAATTTTAAATCAATATATAAAATACTTGAATTGAATACATTTTTGTTGACTTTAATAATCATATCAAAAGTACTGCAGTTAATTCTACAAAAGAGTAGTATGCTTGATATTCTAGATGTTTATAACAACAGCATTGACTGTCGAAATAACCTTAAGTTTATTCATTTGACAGTTAAAGTTTTGTGCATTTGTATTAAAAGTAGCGATACAATCGATTTAACTAAATAAAACGTCGAGCCAAAAGAATGTCATTTTATTCGAATTTACCTGCAATTTTGTCGGATCTATCACGATTATTTTTTGGGTGTAGCGACCTACCTCACCACCAGAAAATTTAACAATTAGCTTAAATTAACAATTAGCTTAATTAATTAAAATTTTTACAATTAGCACATCTTGGTAACTTATATACCGATGTCAAACGCTGACAGTAAAGAAATTAAAAGAAATAAAATAATAAAACTGCTTCCCTGGTAATGTTACTTTGATCCAAGTTCTCAAATTTCTAGTTCTTCATGTAATCTAGATACTTTTCTCCTTTTAGATCTTCCCATTACATCATACTCTTCAATAAAACTCTGCAAATCAAACAATAACCAAATCTTTTTAATTCAGTAAATTATTTGTGATGTAACATCACCCCGATGGAAAAATCTCCATCTCCATGGAAAACAGTGATCACCAGAGAAATTAATTGACTAAACCTGAATTTATTAAATGTATGTTTATATAAATTTTTTGCTTTTACACTTCGCTAGAGTTGTAACCTAATTTTTGGTTTATAATCATTAGCGTTAACATTTTTTGGTAGAGTTTATCTAGTCGGCTAGCCCTGATGAGAATGATAAACTTTTTTAAAGTTTAAAAATTTTCTCATTGGTTCGAAACTAGATCGCTCTAAAATTGTATGGATTGCAAAAAGTTTCATAATTTGCACCATAATTTTTTAGATTCAGTTCTTATATAAATCTTTTTAATTTAAAAATTTGTTTTGTTTTATTTATTGACATTGACTTTTATTCACTATAACATTATTCCTTAGCTGTTTCCTTTTTCTTTTCGTTTGGGTAAATTAGTTATTTTGTATTATTTAATTTTCTAAATTTAATTGAACTATCTAATTCACTTCCATAGTTCCAAAAATCCATAATGTTATGAGATCACTTTAATTGGAAAACCAAATTAATTGAATTATTTAATTGCATTCCATAATTCCAAAAAACCATAATTTAATTTTAACACTAACTCCAAAAATCTCAAAAATCTTATATAAATCTTTTTAATTTAAAAATTTGTTTTGTTTTATTTATTGACATTGACTTTTATTCACTATAACATTATTCCTTAGCTGTTTCCTTTTTCTTTTCGTTTGGGTAAATTAGTTATTTTGTATTATTTAATTTTCTAAATTTAATTGAACTATCTAATTCACTTCCATAGTTCCAAAAATCCATAATGTTATGAGATCACTTTAATTGGAAAACCAAATTAATTGAATTATTTAATTGCATTCCAAATTCCAAAAATCCATAATTTTATGAGATCACTTGAATTGGCAAACTAACTTAATTGAATTATTTAATTGCATTCCATAATTCCAAAAAACCATAATTTAATTTTAACACTAACTCCAAAAATTTCCACTCACTTTCAACCAACTTCACTCTTCCAACCACCTACTATACAGTTTCAATTGCCAAACCCCAACTAACTAGAAAAACTCAAAAAATAGTATATTTTCCTACAAGAGATGAAAACATTGTTTTTTTCGTGAGTAAACATTTGTTCACGAGACGCGCTAGCGTCGAGTGAGACATGTTTTCGAACGAAAAACGTTTTAATGCAATTTTTTCTATGATAGTAATATATAATCGATATTTACTATAAATTATAAAGTAGAAATCGACAACAAAACATTAAAAATTCATATTCTATTTTTTCATGGTTGCGTTGTTTGAAATGCTTTGTAAAATGATATAAAAAACCATAGCAACTACAATTTCTTATTCTTTTTACACTAGTGGAATAGACTTTTCATTTGTTATCATAGAAAAACACAATTTCTTCTGAAATTTTTTTCATATTTTATAAATTTCTTTAGTTTCCCATACCTTTCCCAAAATAGAGGAAACATAAAAAAAAATTAATATAGAATTCCGGTAGTGTTTGGTGTTCTTCCTACACAGCAAATAAAATCTTTGATTTATAGAAATAATGACTTTGCACTTGTTATTGCACAGGTTTATGCACACAAGTGAGTTAAGAAGTTTGTGAAAAAGTATAAATACTTTTTTCGAACAGTGTTTGTAGTATATTACTATAAGCAACGAATATGGGAAATTGGAGTACCGTTGACACAAATATCTTCACCATATCTTCACAAATGTACTTCTAGAAAATTGTAATATCAGAAACATTTATTCTACAAAGAATCAAACTCATTATAGTAAGAATCGAGTTGACAATCCGTTTAACTTATCTGCACTGCACCAGAATCTTCAAACTACTAGTATATGCTCCACCTTAAATGTGAGAACAGTATTTCAAGCAGACACGTATAAATGATTTGTATAGTAAAAGAAGATGTTCTAAGTTAGAAATATGAGAATTCCATTTCATATTATTTTCAACTTCTACTCTTAGAAATCTTATCGATTCTTTTCCACAATATCTTTGGAGTCAAACTGTAATGGAAACAGACTAGTTGTAGAGAATTAAAAAAAATGGCAAACCTGGTAAGTGTATGTATCAGTCCATTTTTAGTTTTATTCGAAGCCTTAATTTAATCGATTATTTTTATATGGGTGCTCAGCCGAACAGCACTTTGACTGGGATGATTCAAATTCAACCACCACTCAATCGGCTAATCAACACCCTTATTGAAATGTTATAACTTCGGTTCGAAAAACCTAAGTGATTAGATTGCATCTACCGCCTAAAAAGGGAATTTAGTACTTAGAAATTTTATGATATACTCAAAAATTTTAAGTAAACGTGTAAAGTAATATTTTTTCGATAATTTGTACAAAGAATCTCTTTGCATTCTGTCACTATGACAGTCTGTCTCGAATATGTTTGTAGCACCTAATTTCTACCGACTAATGTTTAAAATTTAATTTATAAAAATCAACGAGAGCAGCAACGTTGGGGTGATGTTGTAAAGATCAAGATTTAAAAATGTAGAACAGTGGCATTTTAAAGTGATTTTTTCAACTTTGGGCTTCTTTACATTCTTAAGTTTTTCCTGATAATTTGAATGCCCAGCTTTTGAAGGACAATACCCATAAATTCCTCAAAAACATTTAAATCAGTTATCTGAACCTGAAGCTGGGTGTCATCGGATATTCAAACACGTTAATTTATAATTCAAACTAAACATGATTTCTTTTAAAATGTAAAAAGTAATAAAATAGAAACCGAAAAGTATCGGTCAGTCAGAATATTTTGAATCAACGTTTCAATATTTTTTTTTTTAAATAAAAAGTGTTGTGTTATAGGGTTTACAATATGTGTCACAACAACACATAAATACCTTTTAAGACGTAGGTCTCACAACAACTTGCGCTTTAAGGTGTTGATAACCGCTTATTTAAACCTCTGCGAATTACAACCACTTGAGACTATGGATTCCGGCAAACTATTCCATTTGTATGCAGTTCGGACAAAGAAGTCTTTCTGCGATCTGCCAGTATGACAGCGCGGGATCTCGACCGCTTGATTGTCGTTCGCCGAATGCGGAGTAGAACGGGGGTACGCAACAAGCTTGATGATCAAGTTGGCATGCCAGATTTGATCAAATACTTTAGAGATGTCTACCGCGATAACGTAGGATTCACCACCATTATCAAGTATGCAGTTTTATTGACCAAATTCCACCACGGAAAAATACAGGATTCATAAAATATGCAGAAAGTTTTAGCTAATGGCTTTTGAAAATGTTTTTGGTATAATAATGTTCTCCAGAAAGAGAGGCTTTGTTTTTATTTAATTAATTCTCGTTTCGTTTTGCGAAAACGTTCGAATTGAAATGATAGTACATTATATAACAAGGTTGAGAATTGAGCTATTATTGACCGAGAACTTATTATATCCTGAGGCGCGTAGCGCCGAGGGATATTATTTTTCGAGGTCTATATTAGCCTTCTCAACCGAAGTATATATACAGTTTTTTTAACTACTAACACTAATTATCATATTTGAGTTGATTAGATTTTGATATTAGTCATTTTCCATTTTATTTTTTAAATATCTTAAATTATCAAGTAGCCTGGAAGTTTAGTTTCATACAAATAAAACGAAACAAAGAAATGCAATTATTATGTTCTTGTGTTCATTTCAATTAAAAAGAAAATTTGTCATTATTAACCTAGGTAATTTTTTATTGTTATTATTGACATAGGGTAAGAAAACATACTTCTCATTTGAGCAATAGAGTAAATGGCGACTGGATTTGAGATATTTCCTTAGGAGCTTTAAGAGTTTCAAGCAAAGCATTCCGCGAACAAAATAGCTTTCCTCCGAATCTCCCTCTTTTCAATGATATAGGTTATTTTGGTACTAGAATTTAAAGAATTAATGGCACTGTCATAATCTTTGACAGAAAATGACAGTCGAAATTTTTGCCACTTTCGCTCTCAATTTCTGTTTTTCGTTTTCGATTATCTGATGTAATATTCTGTTGGCATTTAGATACTATAGGATCGATTTATGATTTTTTTCTTGAATCACAATATTAAATAATCTACGTTCACTTCTATGTGCGAATATGACCATTTTCGAAATGGAAAAATTTGTTCTGAGAAATTTGTCTGATAAAAAATCAAAGTTAAGTCAAGAGTAAAGCATTCAATATCAATATTTGGTACAGTAGCAATCTCATCAATATGGGTATTACTGTTAAAATTGGTATTGGTATTCTCCGAAACGAGATATTTTTCCAACAAATTCCAATTTATTTGCTATAACTTTACCATTTAAATATCTTTTTGTTTCATGTAACCGTTATTAAAATGTGGCATCAAGCCAGTGACTTATCATTAGACATAATCCTAATATCTGTTAAGATCGGTGTCAACGACATTCGATCATAGGTATTAGGTAATATTATTTTTTATATAAATTTGCGCTACCATAAGTAAGTGTCTGCCTTGGTGGAATGAATTAATGATAATTTTACTAGCTTTGCCTATCTGCATCTTCTGCATGATCAAGCTTCTTATTTTGATCAAGAACCTCGGACTGTGCAGTTGTTTATTAGTTTGTGCAGGCAAATGATTATGGCAGAAAAGATATGAATTTTTCTGATAAGTAGTAAAAGTTTTTGTGTAATAGTTTAATTTAGCTAGTAAAAGTTTTTGTGTAATACAAATTATAGTATGTGACAACAAACATTTACCTTTTAAACCATGTCCCGCAACAACATGCGCCTAAAATTTTGATGGCTTGCTTTTAAACTTTTGGCAATTGAAACCATGCAAGACTATTTCTCTATGTATTTCAGTAATTCCATTTATGGTTGAGACAAAGAATTTTATATGCATTGCTATGTTATCTATTCTATCTCGATAGTTTGATTGTTTGCACTTACTGACTGACGAGTTAAACAAGAAAAAGTGTAAACATTTGTTTGATGGATGATGGATTCGATTTCATCTTAATTTACTGCTGGTAATAATATTTCTAAAAAACGACAAGATATAATGAAGTTTAACTCATTTCCTAAATATATCTCATTCGTGATGAATTGCAAGAATTTGACTTTTACTAATATGACTGTCTTACTAACACCACGTTTACAGCGACATAGCAAATTAGAAGATGTAATTTAAATCTGTGCTGTAAATACTTTTTTCTATTTTGCGTCTAAAATAAAGTCATTTCGATACCCAACTGCGTATCGAAATGGCCTTCATTACGATACCGAAAGTTTTGTTTTTCAAGATTGTTTACATTGGTCATACAAACGTCAGTGAAAATTAAAACGAATAATTATATAAATAAAATTAATAAGAATATCTAAATTAGCGTTAAATATTTTAATTAACTATAACCATAGAGAAACATATTTGATATGATATATGATATATTTATTTATTTAGCGATAAGCTATTCTTACATATTTCTAAAAATAACATTTACGACTAATATACATTATTTATTTTTTGCATTAATTAATTAACTAATATGACTTTAAAATGTCGGAGAGCTTGAGTCCAACCTTTTCTTTCACAAAGTTTATCGTCTGTCTTTTAAAACTGAATTCATTTGTTTCATCTTTAACAACCTGTGGTAATAAGTTGAACAATTTTTGACCTTTATATTCGACTGTATTTTGTCCAAAATTTGTTCGCATTTTTGGCAGTCTGAAATCATTTATATTCCGAAGAGGGTAATAATGCGCTTCGAAATTGTATGTTATACCATCGAACATATAATCTGGAAGTTTCTTGTATTTTACCTTCCATATCCATAAAATTACTTTCATTATGATACGCTGTGCCACACTCATCCATCCTAGTGTCTCAATCATCCACATCACACTCGTACATTTTGGGACTCTTAGAATTACACGCATTATTTTATTTTGCAATTTTTGTAACCGTTGAATATCTTCTTCATTGCACATGATGAGTAGTGTAGAGCAGTAATCAAAATGTGGGGCTATTATAGAGTAGTAAAGGCTAATTTTCGCTTCGCTTGTTAATTTATTTGATATTCTTGACAGATATCCAATTTTTTTACCTATTTTTTTACAAACATAATCAACATTTTTACACATACTCAAATTTTTATGCAATATTATTCCTAAGTATTTAATAACATCCACAAACTCGATTTCGCTTCCGTCAATACTGATTCGTTCATTCATTACCCCATAATTATTATTTTTAGACATTATCATACACTTAGTTTTCTCGAAATTTAATTTCATTTTATTGGTCGCCAACCAATCCACTATTTTAGATAAATCTTCATTCATAAGTCTGATTCCTTCATTTACATCTTTGACATGTATATATACAAGCGTGTCATCTGCAAACATTCTTACTTCTACATTAGAAACACAAAGTCCAAGATCATTAATATATAGAATAAACAGTAGTGCTCCCAAGACCGATCCTTGTGGTACACCATTATCAATCCTTATTTTGTCTGAGACAGTATCATTAATTCTTGTTCTTTGATAACGATTATTTAGATAGCTTTCAAACCATTTTCTCTCATTCCCCTTTACACCGTATTGTTCCAATTTACAAATTAGTATATTTCTATCTATCGTTTCGAAAGCGCGCCTAAAATCTAAAAATACTACAATCACGCATTCATTTATATCCATAAGAGCCTTCCATTCATTTAACACATAATTAACACTAGATTCACACGAATGGTTTTTTCGAAAACCTGATTGATATCTCGCTATCAAATGGTTATTTTCAACAAAACTTTGAAGTTGGTTTTTAACCACTATTTCAAGTACTTTTTCGTAAATTGGCAACATGTTAATTGGTCTATGTTCTTGACACTTCAACGTTCCTTTAATTTTCGGTACCGGTATAACAATTGATGTTTTCCAGTTATCAGGAAACACGCCAACCTCTAAGGACTGTCTAATAATTTCAGTAAGCATATTGCCCGTTATTTCATAAGAATCAATAATAAGTTTTTTACTAATACCGTCGGTACCAGAATTACTTTTAATTTTATTCAATATCTTTCTAACTTCTGAGTTGGTCACCGTACTAAATTTAAATTCGCTGTTACAAGCAATTACTGGGTTAATGGAATTAGGTACGACAAGAATTGATTCCACAATTTCGTTAACACTATCAACAAAGAAACAATTAAATTTTTGTGCCTTTTCGCCATCATCATCAATAATACATCCATTAAAATCTATCGCTGTTTCTGGTTCAGACTTATTACTGTAGAAATAGTTTTTTAATATGCTCCACGTTTTTTTGGCATCTCCTTTTGCGTCATTTAATTCATTCATTATATAATTATTCTTGCTTTCATTCAGTTTACTCACATACGCATTTCGTAAAATTTTATACTCTTCATGTTTAGCGTGATTTAATTCATCTAATTTATACAGCTTATATGCAACATCTCTTTCTTTTTTCATTCGTTTCAGCTCATTATTATACCATTTACATTCAGATGTTTTTCTTATTTCGCGCACAGAGGATAATTCACACAATTCTTCAAATTTTGAACATATAAATCAGAATTTACATTCACACCATCCGTTATGATATTATTGTAATTAAAATCCAGTTTCAGCAGACAATCATGCAAAATTTCTTGATTATATTTAATTATCGATTTAAATTTACCTTTCATTTTTGGTACCGTTTCATGCGTAGGTGTGACAATCTCAATCAATTCATGATCCGACATTTTAAAGTCATTAACAATTTTATATGATAGCTCAAAGTCATTTGTGCATACTACATCAATTAATGTAGCTGAATCGGGAGTTATTCTCGTTGGTTAATAATTTGTCTAAAACCACTATCAATAATTTGTCTAAAACCACTATCATTTATAATATTTATAAAACTACATGAGTAGGTATTCTGTTTTAACAAATTAATATTAATGTCACCTACGATTATATTTCTTCGATTCAACTCAATATTATTATCCATATAAGATTGAAAGAAATTAATAAAACTTGTAGTTGATCCACTGGGTGATCTGTAAATGACAGTATAATCACATTTTAACACAGTACTTAGAATTCGAATGTTAAGAAACCAGTAGCCCTCTTCTTTGTTTTCGATGCTATATCGTTGTTGAAATTTTAGATCTTTATGAATATAGGCTGCAACTCCTCCTGTCATTCTTGAGCTCGAGTTCGTTAACACAATTTTATAATCCGCTAGTTCTACTTCTTTTAAATGTATGTCATCTGTTATTCTTGCTTCTGATAGTAGAATAATCGCTGGTTTACGATTATTTGCCAAGATTTGGAGATCAGCAAGCTTACTAGTAACACTTTGTGCGTTGGTGTAGATGACATTAGAAGTTGGTGGTTGCTATTCCGAGTTTATATTGCTTCTTTTAACTCTCAGTTTGTTTTTATAAATAAGACAGTTTTTATCTAACGCTGAGTGATTAGTCATCAGGTTAGCACTAAATTTGTCCACAGCTAGTGAACAGTTTATACATTTTGCAACATCAGATTTGCAGTTTTTCATATCGTGATCTCCAGCACATTTTGCACAATATACCTTACTTTTACAGTCCACCGCCTTATGACTATAGCCACAACATTTGAAACATCTCATAATGTTAATATCCTCCACTACCCTACAGCTTTCCCATTGTATAAATATTCTTCCTTCTTCCATAATATGCCTAAAGGATTTTGGAGTTACCTCAATTACTGCCGTATATGTTGGGAAACGCAAATGTTTGCTTTTATACCGATGGATTATTTTCACTTCCTCACCCATCACATATTTATTTCTTTTTACCATGCTGACTAGGTCTTCATTGCTATACTCATTGGTCATCCCGAGAATTTTTATTTTTGGGTTTGTTTTTTCAACAACTGATGAGGAATAAGCATTTCCAAGATTCACTTCAACCAATTGTTTGAGTTTATTACTTTCTTCTTTACTACTACAATTAACAACCACTGCCCCATTCGAAACTTGCCGTACTCTAATTACATTTATATTACTTTCAACCGGATTAATTTTTTCCTGCAGAACTTGTTTTGTAACATCACTTCCTTGTGTTGTAGTCTTAGGCTTAATTACAACAGCATGTTCATCCTTTAACACGTCAGCATATGATCTACGTTTGTAACCATCGTTTTCATTCAAATCAGACGTCTTAATTTGGAATGCGTTCACAACTTTTTTTGCAGATTCTTCTACCTTTGTACATGTCTCTTGCATTAGTATGCCGTTTTCTTGTAGCTTCATATCCATTTTTAACACGTACTGCAGTATCATATGAACATTCATGTTACTTATTTCTTGTGGTTTGTCCCCGCACACCTTACAAATAGTAAGTTGTGTTAGATATTTGCTTTCTCGTATCATTTTTGTAGCAGTTTTGATTTGAGCACATGTAAGATGGAATAGCTTTCCACATCCAAAACACTTGACTGCGTCCTCCTCATTCGCTTCTTCAGTACATATTGTACAATTGTTCATAACTTTTGATTTAAATTAATTTGCCTATTACCAAAACACAGCAGATAAAAAGAAACAACTGAATCACCCTATTATATTGTTTATATTGTTACCGTTATTATTTATTATCATTTAATGCAAAATAAAACAACAAAAAATGTATATAGATTTTACTTTTCGCAAATAAAATTTGATCATCACCGAAGGAAGTCTAAAATCGAACTCACATATATAGAGAGAAATAACCTCTATTCACACAAATTGTATATGGAATGCTGATAATACAAATAAAAGTACAACCAGAGATGAAGGGTTAAGCAATATACAAATTTTACAAATTATACATTGCATTCTTTCTGTCTTATATGAAACAATAAACAAAGCAAATCAAAATAAAAAAATGAGAATTTATATTTGAAAGAGAAATATTTCTTTTGCTTTATTTTCTATTTTACTTTATTTTCTATTTTACTTTTACTTAAATACGAAAAAATACGATAATTATAAAATAGAAAATAAAAAAAAGTACTCGTATGTATGAGTGTTTAAATATATAATTTAAGAATTGTATTGAGATGATAGTTTTTTATATTTAACAAATATAATTTCATTCATTGATAATTTAAGTACTCGTATGTATGAGTGTTTAAATATATAATTTAAGGATTGTGTTGGGATCATAATTTTTTGTTTTTGTATATTGAAGAAGCAAATGATTGAATTTGTTATTTGGGTTACGAATTGTTTGTTTTGTTGTCAAGATTTTTTATTTATTTTTTCATCTTTTTTTAAATGGATTTGAACTATATTAAGTTTTTATTGTCCTAGGTCGATGACTAGATTTTAGAATATATCAATTTAGTTTGGTCAGAGTTTGATTTAAATTGATTCATTTGGTCGTGTTTGATATAATTACTTCGGTCTGAAAGACCTGAGATTACATTCATGAGCTCAAAGTGAAATTCTTACCCATGCTTTTTTGGCATTTCTCGACGTTTTAGGACCTACTGATTCTAAAAAAGCAACAAACAAAAATGTATGTCTGTCTGTCGGCCGGCCGTCCGCCGTCCGTCCGTCACAACCTACGAAATCTAGAAAACCGCTGAACGGATTTAAAAATTTTTTTTTCTAAAAATAGGATTACTCAATAGAAAGAGCCGAAAGGACGATGTGTTCGATAGCTGTACCGGAAGCGTGTCAAAAAAATCGTCAAGTGTGTCAAAACAAGGAAATTTGCATATTTTTTGCTTACAAAACGTTCATTTTAAGTGATTACGAGTAGGAACATTGAATTTGGAGAAATCTTGATGGTCGGGATTGGTATGGGAGACCAAAATCTAGATTTTTGCATTATAAGTTTGTCAAAAAAATGTTGTCAAGTGTGTCAAAAGAAAGATTTTTATTTATTTTTTTACTCAATTTTTTGGAAAAAAATAAAATTAATAATATGTATGCATGAAAATATATTATTATTATAGAGAATTATGGCATTATAAGATTGTCAAAAAAATAATGTCAAGCGTGTCAAAAATGATTTCATTGATTTTTTTAGGCAATTTTTTGGAAAAAAAAATTTATGTTTTTATGAATTGGTTTTATTGAACTGGTTATAGTTTTTGAAATAGTTTTGGAATTTTGATAAAAGTTTGTATTTTTGATTTTGTAATAATTTTTGCTATATTTTTAGAATTTTGGAAAAACTTTGAATTCTTAAGAATTTTTGGAATTTTATTAGAATTTAGAAAAACTTTAAATATGTGATTTTATTCTAATTTTTGGAATGTTTTTGGTATTTTTCAATTTTTGACTTTGTTATAATTTTTATAATATTTTTAGAATTTTGGAAAAAGTTTGGATTTTTAAGAATTTTTGGAATATTAATGGAATTTAAAAAAGTTTAAGTATTTGATTTTATTCTAATTTTTGGAATATTTTTGGAATTTTGAAAAAGTTTGATTTTATTTAAGTTTTACAATATTTTTGGAATTTGAAAGAAATATGAATTTGTGATTTTGTAATATTTTCTCGAAACGCTAAATGGAGATGATTTTGAGTAGTTTGCTGAGTGTATCATCTTTTCACTAAATTATGTTAATTTTTGATCTGTTATAATTTTCCGGCAACGTATTGACGTTTCGTGTTAGTTTTGAAATAAATTTCTAAACAGAGATAAAAAGTACTTATACTTTAACAAATCAAAATAAAAAAAGAGAAACATTTATATGCATTTGAAATTTCTTTTGCTTTATATTCTATTTTACTAATGAGACAACAAAAAATACGATGATAAAATACAATTAATAATTAAAAAAAAAACTCGCATGGATTAGTGTTTCCTTTGACATGTTTATATAAAGGTTTTTAGAATTCATTGATAATTTTGGTTTGTTTTTGTAAGTTAAAAATGGTCAAAATAATTTTTCAGTTTTTGAAGAATTTGGGTTACGCGTTGTTGTTGTTGGCTACATAGATTGATATTTGATTTATTTTTCATCTTTTAAATGCACTTTAACCATATGTTTAGGTTGTTGACTTTAGCCAATTTTTTTGGTCAGAAATTGATTTAATTTGATTTGGTTGTGTAGGATAAAAATATTTTTAAATTTCAAAATCTATGTATTAAAATTTGTATCAATTTAATGTTTTAAATTTGAATACATGAGTTCTAAAAGAATAGATTATGAAATTTAAAAATATTATTTTCCAATAATTTGTCTTATGATAACTTTAAACAAATTGGGTTTAAAGTAGTTATGCGGTTATGTGTTCTAAAAACTTTTTTACTTTATATGGCTCAAAAATACATTTACCTTAAAATTAATGTTTAATCATATCAAAGCGATACAGTAGATCGTTGTTTGTGATATAATTATAACACCTGCAGCCAAATTCTGTGACTGTGAAGTGGTGAAGTGTTAAAAATTTCTTTATTTCGATTTTATCACCAAATTTTTATCATTTTAACATTTTTTGCGATTCTATATGCAATTTATGTGCGATGTAAGTGTTGATTTGTTCAATGAATTCATGCCGTCAGTTATGCAAAGACATATTTATGAGAAATGCTGAAATAAACGAGATGTCAAGTATATTGCTATTTTTTGCAGATAAGACTTATTTTGACTCTAGTGGGGTCATAATTAAAGTTCTAATCTAACAACAGGAATTTGTTCCTCTATTGCTCAAGAAATATAGATTTTGAAAGAATTCTATAATATCTCATTAGAAGTATGTTATATTACCGTTCTGGATAAAAAGTAATATTTGGCAAATTTTCATCACGACTACGATAGCAGACGTCGATCTTTTTAACAATATTCTGAACACACTTCTGCATAAGTGTTCAGATAGAGACTGATGACGTCTTCAATGGTATTGTGCTCTTGCATTATTTGTAATTGCCAGTTTCATTTTCAAAAAACATTAAGTTCAAGAAAACAATACATAAACCTAACACAAACATGAGCGTTTTGATACATGAAATGTAAATCTAGTTGACTGTATATACGTATATACATAAAGATATATTAATTCCGAACTACGGTCTAAAACACATAAATACCAACCATTTTGAATAACACAATTTAAACATCAATTTAACTATATTTAAATATTTTCGAAGTTAAATTTGAAAAAAAATTTTTGATGTTATTTTGAAATCTTAAATAAACAAATCACATTGGTGTAATTGTGTTTTTTAACATAATGGCGTTAGCAACAAAAGAATTCATTTTATTTTATCACTAACCAAAAGTCAGTGTTAACTTTTCAGTTTTAACATTTCACTAATTTAGATTTTTTTACGGTGAAGTGATAAAAAATTTATCACTACACCGCTTCACAGTTACAGAATTTGGCTGCTGATGTTCTAAATAATATGATATAAGTTTATCCTTTGAGCTGCTTGTTTTAGGTAGATTTCATATAAAATCTACCTATTGCAATGGGAATTCTTGGAGATCCGGATAAAATTTTAACAAAATGAATTTATTAGGCGTCGAGAAGAAACATATTTTTAATGCCGGGTGAAAAACACGTGAAATCAGCAAGGTCTGGAAATGAGGTTTTAATTTTGTATAATTAGAATTCGTTGACATCAATCAAAAGTTTTCTGCGTTTTTAGTTTTTTTTTAACCCTGTCTAAGATACAGGGTGTTGAAAAATCAAGAAATTGTTCGACCCTGGTGTATTGAAATGGCTCTACAGTCAAAACTACTGGACTGATTTTAATGTTATATAACTCAAAATGTATGTATTAAACAGAGCAAAATAATAATTCACATTATATGACCTTGAACACTTTCTTTTAGAAACATAACGGTAAAAAATTCCAATTCGATTTGTTTTTTTTTATTAATTTTATTGCAACACGCCTTAAAATGTTTCATCATAAAAAAAGTGGAGTTAAAAAATGAACAGTGTTTTTTGGATTTACATATATGTTTTTATAATAAATTTTTAATTTTAACTCAAAATAAATATTTTACACATTTTTTATCATTTATTTAATTTTACATTACTAAATTCCGTAGAGTTAGAATAACGTCTAGCTAAGATTGATCCATCATTTGTAGGAATGTATGAGTGATATCCTCGTGTTCCAGGAATTGTTTTTAAATTTTCGTATCTATCAGCTAGTCGATTTCATTTCGCAAACAAAGGAATCCCTCTGCATTATGTCACTATATGACAGTTGTGAATGAGGGATCTCAACAGTTTGACTGTTTGCAGGCATAATGGATTTGATTTCATCCGAACTCTACTGATGAAGATATTTATAAAAAACAACGAGATCAGACCAATCAGTTCATAACCAAACTTCTCTTCTATTCGTCTGTAATGGAAGACGATAAAAATGATCAATAATTTATTATCTATATCTCTATATTATGTTTTTATTATAAAATATATTATGAACGTATTATATTATATTATATTATTTAATATAATCAAGCAACCATTGACTTCGGATGCAAAACATTTTTGATAAAAATAATATTTTCATAAAATTGTTATTTTAAATTTAAATAATGTTGTAAGGATAGACTGCCTAAAAGGTACACAATCAAAAATAGTCATAATCATATCGGAAGCCAAACTATCACTACAGAGGGAAAAACAAGTTTGAAATGATACACAAAAATCAAAATCAAATTTCAAACCAAAATACAAGAAAAATCGGACCGATAACAAGAATCTATCAATTGAATATTGAAGGATCTAGCAAATCGAAATGCGAACATTTATCGAATCAACTAAAAGATTACAAAGTAGATATTGCAGTCATTCAAGAAACACACATGTCACCAGACGAAATTTTAGTTACCAGAGGTGAAATTCCTGGATATGAAATTATCGGAGCAACATTTCATAAATCGTATGGAACTGCCACGTATGTAAAATGTGGTCTGAAAATGTGAAACTAGTGGAAACCTCTTCAACAGACGATGTTTCTATCATAACAATTGAGGTTGGCGGAACAATTATTATGAATATATACATATACCAAACACAGCCTGGCCGACTAATGTTCTCCCTTCATATGATAAACCGAGCATCTATATTGGTGACTTTAACAGCCATCACACACTATGGAAATATCAGAATGATGACATCAACGGTATAACACTTGTAAATTGGTCTGAACAGCAAAACTTGCATCTCATATTCGACGCGAAAGACCCTGGTATTTTTCAATCCGGCCGATGGCGCCGAGATTACAACCCAGACCTATGCTTTGTTTCATCTAATTCTAAAGGTCAACCAATACATGCTTTAAGACAAATATTATTGGGTTTCCCACATTCTCAGCATCGACCAGTAATAGTAGAGGCTGGAATACAAATCCCGATGATACATTCAATACCGAAACCTAGATGGAATTTTTTAAAGGCTTCATGGCATTTTTCAAAAGACTTAGATGCTTCTGTACGATTTATTCCACAAGTTGCAAAGAACTACGAACGTTTCCTTGGCGCTACTCTAACAGCTGCAAAAAAATTCATACCGCGAGGCTATCGTATGGAATATATTCCAAGATAGAAAGAGGAAAGTGAAAGACTTTTCAATGAATTCGAAGAAAGTGGAGACCCAGAAATAGCTGATGATCTATTAAGATCCTTAGATGCTAATCGACAAGAAAGTCTGCTATGGAAAATATGGATTTTACACATTCTAGTAGAAAAGCATGGAGTCAAATACGAAAATTGGGTGCTGGGAAAAAGAAATTTGCTGATAAAACAAACATAAATCCAATTTTAATAGCGAATAGGATAGTAAACATGTCAAGAGTTGAACCATATAAAGAACTTTCAAAAACCGTTCTCTTAAATCTTAAAAACTTGAAACGAAACACACCAAGATCTTCCGAATATTGTCGCCCTTTCACCATCAAAGAGATTGCAGCTTCATAATCGGACATGAAATCGGGCAAAGCAGCTGGCTTCGATAATGTCTATCCAGAATTCCTTAAAAATTGCGGAGAAAATATCAGAAAATGGCTTGCTCGCTTTTACATAATGGAAACTGCAATATTACCAAACGTAGACGCAATTGCACAGATCAAGTATTGCCACTAACCAACTATATCGAACTTGGGTTCCAAAAAAAAATAAAAATGTCTGTTGTTTTCATAGACCTAACAGCGGCTTATGACACCGTTTGGCGAAAAGACTTAATATATAAGCTGCTCAATATTATTCCATGCCTTAAAATTGCTCAAGTAATCAACAATATGCTCACTAATCGCCTGTTCCAAGTCTATCGAAATAATGAGAAGAATTCTTTCAGGAAATTGAGTAATGGTCTCCCACAAGAATCAGTATTGGCACCATTATTTTTCAACATTTACGTGATCGATTTACCAACAACTCAACCAAGAGTGGGGTCAATTTTAACGGAACACAAGTTACACATAACTATAATCCGAAATATTTGGGTCACACATTGGACAGATCACTTACACACAAATAAAATTGCTTGAAGCTTGAGGCCAAATTAAAGACAAGAAACAAAAATTAATTTATTGTTTGTATAATTAATTTTTAAATAAAAATATTAAAAAAACTTTTTTAAAGATGGCGCTAGGGTCAAAGAACAATTGGAATTTAATTAATTTTTTTTCTGAAAATAGTTCTATCCTTATTCTAAAATATATCAAATTAACAAGGAGGCTGAAATTTTTGTTCTTGAGATATTTAATTTTAAAGATTTTTAGTACGGCAGAAATTCGAATTTTTCTTCATTTTTTCAAACAACTTCCATTAACAAAAAATTTTAAAATCAATTAAATTTTAACTTTTTTTATTTTTTAAATATAGTTCTAACCTTCCTTTAAAATATATCAAATTTACAAAGAGGCGTTAATTCGTATTCTTCAGATATTTAATTTTAAAAAGTTTTAGTCCGATTAAAATTCTAATTGTTCATCATCTTGGAATATATTCATCTTGGAATCATCTTGGAATATATTCCATACGATAGCCTCGCGGTATGAATTTTTTTTGCAGCTGTTAGAGTAGCGCCAAGGAAACGTTCGTAGTTCTTTGCAACTTGGGGAATAAATCGTACAGAAGCATCTTTTGAAAAATGCCATGAAGCCTTTAAAAAATTCCATCTAGGTTTCGGTATTGAATGTATCATCGGGATTTGTATTCCAGCCTCTACTATTACTGGTCGATGCTGAGAATGTGGGAAACCCAATAATATTTGTCTTAAAGCATGTATTGGTTGACCTTTAGAATTAGATGAAACAAAGCATAGGTCTGGGTTGTAATCTCGGCGCCATCGGCCGGATTGAAAAATACCAAGGTCTTTCGCGTCGAATATGAGATGCAAGTTTTGCTGTTCAGACCAATTTACAAGTGTTATACCGTTGATGTCATCATTCTGATATTTCCATAGTGTGTGATGGCTGTTAAAGTCACCAATATAGATGCTCGGTTTATCATATGAAGGGAGAACATTAGTCGGCCAGGCTGTGTTTGGTATATGTATATATTCATAATAATTGTTCCGCCAACCTCAATTGTTATGATAGAAACATCGTCTGTAGAAGAGGTTTCCACTAGTTTCACATTTTCAGACCACATTTTACATACGTGGCAGTTCCATACGATTTATGAAATGTTGCTCCGATAATTTCATATCCAGGAATTTCACCTCTGGTAACTAAAATTTCGTCTGGTGACATGTGTGTTTCTTGAATGACTGCAATATCTACTTTGTAATCTTTTAGTTGATTCGATAAATGTTCGCATTTATCGAATGCTAGATCCTTCAATATTCAATTGATAGATTCTTGTTATCGGTCCGATTTTTCTTGTATTTTGGTTTGAAATTTGATTTTGATTTTTGTGTATCATTTCAAACTTGTTTTTCCCTCTGTAGTGATAGTTTGGCTTCCGATATGATTATGACTATTTTTGATTGTGTACCTTTTAGGCAGTCTATCCTTACAACATTATTTAAATTTAAAATAACAATTTTATGAAAATATTATTTTTATCAAAAATGTTTTGCACCCGAAGTCAATGGTTGCTTGATTATATTAAATAATATAATATAATATAATATAATACGTTCATAATATATTTTATAATAAAAACATAATATAGAGATATAGATAATAAATTATTGATCATTTTTATCGTCTTCCATTACAGACGAATAGAAGAGAAGTTTGGTTATGAACTGATTGGTCTGATCTCGTTGTTTTTTATAAATATCTTCATCAGTAGAGTTCGGATGAAATCAAATCCATTATGCCTGCAAACAGTCAAACTGTTGAGATCCCTCATTCACAACTGTCATATAGTGACATAATGCAGAGGGATTCCTTTGTTTGCGAAATGAAATCGACTAGCTGATAGATACGAAAATTTAAAAACAATTCCTGGAACACGAGGATATCACTCATACATTCCTACAAATGATGGATCAATCTTAGCTAGACGTTATTCTAACTCTACGGAATTTAGTAATGTAAAATTAAATAAATGATAAAAAATGTGTAAAATATTTATTTTGAGTTAAAATTAAAAATTTATTATAAAAACATATATGTAAATCCAAAAAACACTGTTCATTTTTTAACTCCACTTTTTTTATGATGAAACATTTTAAGGCGTGTTGCAATAAAATTAATAAAAAAAAACAAATCGAATTGGAATTTTTTACCGTTATGTTTCTAAAAGAAAGTGTTCAAGGTCATATAATGTGAATTATTATTTTGCTCTGTTTAATACATACATTTTGAGTTATATAACATTAAAATCAGTCCAGTAGTTTTGACTGTAGAGCCATTTCAATACACCAGGGTCGAGCAATTTCTTGATTTTTCAACACCCTGTATCTTAGACAGGGTTAAAAAAAAAACTAAAAACGCAGAAAACTTTCGATTGATGTCAACGAATTCTAATTATACAAAATTAAAACCTCATTTCCAGACCTTGCTGATTTCACGTGTTTTTCACCCGGCATTAAAAATATGTTTCTCCTCGACGCCTAATAAATTCATTTTGTTAAAATTTTATCGGGAACTCCAAGAATTCCCATTGCAATAGGTATATTTTATATGAAATCTACCTAAAACAAGCAGCTCAAAGGATAAACTTATATCATATTATTTAGAACATCAGCAGCCAAATTCTGTAACTGTGAAGCGGTGTAGTGATAAATTTTTTATCACTTCACCGTAAAAAAATCTAAATTAGTGAAATGTTAAAACTGAAAAGTTAACACTGACTTTTGGTTAGTGATAAAATAAAATGAATTCTTTTGTTGCTAACGCCATTATGTCAAAAAACACAATTACACCAATGTGATTTGTTTATTTAAGATTTCAAAATAACATCAAAAATTTTTTTTCAAATTTAACTTCGAAAATATTTAAATATAGTTAAATTGATGTTTAAATTGTGTTATTCAAAATGATTGGTGTTTTGGACCGTAGTTCGGAATTAATATATCTTTATGTATATACGTATATACAGTCAACTAGATTTACATTTCATGTATCAAAACGCTCATGTTTGTGTTAGGTTTATGTATTGTTTTCTTGAACTTAATGTTTTTTGAAAATGAAACTGGCAATTACAAATAATGCAAGAGCACAATACCATTGAAGACGTCATCGGTCTCTATCTGAACACTTATGCAGGAGTGTGTTCAGAATATTGTTAAAAAGATCGACGTCTGCTATCGTAGTCGTGATGAAAATTTGCCAAATATTACTTTTTATCCAGAACGGTAATATAACATACTTCTAATGAGATATTATAGAATTCTTTCAAAATCTATATTTCTTGAGCAATAGAGGAACAAATTCCTGTTGTTAGATTAGAACTTTAATTATGACCCCACTAGAGTCAAAATAAGTCTTATCTGCAAAAAATAGCAATATACTTGACATCTCGTTTATTTCAGCATTTCTCATAAATATGTCTTTGCATAACTGACGGCACGAATTAATTGAACAAATCTTTTATTTAATCCAATTAAAAATTAATTTCGCTCAACCATTATATTTTGTTCACAAAAAATAATTTATTTTGAAAATAATAAATAAAGGATTTTTTATAATAATTCTATTAAATAAAACAATCAATGGAAATTGTATGCATTGACGTTTGATATTTAGTGAGTCGCCTGCTTACTATAAGATTTTTTAACACTTACATCGCACATAAATTGCATATAGAATCGCAAAAAATGTTAAAATGATAAAAATTTGGTGATAAAATCGAAATAAAGAAATTTTTAACACTTTACCACTTCACAGTCACAGAATTTGGCTGCAGGTGTTATAATTATATCACAAACAACGATCTACTGTATCGCTTTGATATGATTAAACATTAATTTTAAGGTAAATGTATTTTTGAGCCATATAAAGTAAAAAAGTTTTTAGAGCACATAACCGCATAACTACTTTAAACCCAATTTGTTTAAAGTTATCATAAGACAAATTATTGGAAAATAATATTTTTAAATTTCATAATCTATTCTTTTAGAACTCATGTATTCAAATTTAAAACATTAAATTGATACAAATTTTAATACATAGATTTTGAAATTTAAAAATATTTTTATCCTACACAACCAAATCAAATTAAATCAATTTCTGACCAAAAAAATTGGCTAAAGTCAACAACCTAAACATATGGTTAAAGTGCATTTGAAAGATGAAAAATAAATCAAATATCAATCTATGTAGCCAACAACAACAACGCGTAACCCAAATTCTTCAAAAACTGAAAAATTATTTTGACCATTTTTAACTTACAAAAACAAACCAAAATTATCAATGAATTCTAAAAACCTTTATATAAACATGTCAAAGGAAACACTAATCCATGCGAGTTTTTTTTTTTAATTATTAATTGTATTTTATCATCGTATTTTTTGTTGTCTCATTAGTAAAATAGAATATAAAGCAAAAGAAATTTCAAATGCATATAAATGTTTCTCTTTTTTTATTTTGATTTGTTAAAGTATAAGTACTTTTTATCTCTGTTTAGAAATTTATTTCAAAACTAACACGAAACATCAATACGTTGCCGGAAAATTATAACAGATCAAAAATTAACATAATTTAGTGAAAAGATGATACACTCAGCAAACTACTCAAAATCATCTCCATTTAGCGTTTCGAGAAAATATTACAAAATCACAAATTCATATTTCTTTCAAATTCCAAAAATATTGTAAAACTTAAATAAAATCAAACTTTTTCAAAATTCCAAAAATATTCCAAAAATTAGAATAAAATCAAATACTTAAACTTTTTTAAATTCCATTAATATTCCAAAAATTCTTAAAAATCCAAACTTTTTCCAAAATTCTAAAAATATTATAAAAATTATAACAAAATCAAAAATTGAAAAATACCAAAAACATTCCAAAAATTAGAATAAAATCACATATTTAAAGTTTTTCTAAATTCTAATAAAATTCCAAAAATTCTTAAGAATTCAAAGTTTTTCCAAAATTCTAAAAATATAGCAAAAATTATTACAAAATCAAAAATACAAACTTTTATCAAAATTCCAAAACTATTTCAAAAACTATAACCAGTTCAATAAAACCAATTCATAAAAACATAAATTTTTTTTTCCAAAAAATTGGCTAAAAAAATCAATGAAATCATTTTTGACACGCTTGACATTATTTTTTTGACAATCTTATAATGCCATAATTCTCTATAATAATAATATATTTTCATGCATACATATTATTAATTTTATTTTTTTCCAAAAAATTGAGTAAAAAAATAAATAAAAATCTTTCTTTTGACACACTTGACAACATTTTTTTGACAAACTTATAATGCAAAAATCTAGATTTTGGTCTCCCATACCAATCCCGACCATCAAGATTTCTCCAAATTCAATGTTCCAACTCGTAATCACTTAAAATGAACGTTTTGTAAGCAAAAAATATGCAAATTTCCTTGTTTTGACACACTTGACGATTTTTTTGACACGCTTCCGGTACAGCTATCGAACACATCGTCCTTTCGGCTCTTTCTATTGAGTAATCCTATTTTTAGAAAAAAAAATTTTTAAATCCGTTCAGCGGTTTTCTAGATTTCGTAGGTTGTGACGGACGGACGGCGGACGGCCGGCCGACAGACAGACATACATTTTTGTTTGTTGCTTTTTTAGAATCAGTAGGTCCTAAAACGTCGAGAAATGCCAAAAAAGCATGGGTAAGAATTTCACTTTGAGCTCATGAATGTAATCTCAGGTCTTTCAGACCGAAGTAATTATATCAAACACGACCAAATGAATCAATTTAAATCAAACTCTGACCAAACTAAATTGATATATTCTAAAATCTAGTCATCGACCTAGGACAATAAAAACTTAATATAGTTCAAATCCATTTAAAAAAAGATGAAAAAATAAATAAAAAATCTTGACAACAAAACAAACAATTCGTAACCCAAATAACAAATTCAATCATTTGCTTCTTCAATATACAAAAACAAAAAATTATGATCCCAACACAATCCTTAAATTATATATTTAAACACTCATACATACGAATACTTAAATTATCAATGAATGAAATTATATTTGTTAAATATAAAAAACTATCATCTCAATACAATTCTTAAATTATATATTTAAACACTCATACATACGAGTACTTTTTTTTATTTTCTATTTTATAATTATCGTATTTTTTCGTATTTAAGTAAAAGTAAAATAGAAAATAAAGTAAAATAGAAAATAAAGCAAAAGAAATATTTCTCTTTCAAATATAAATTCTCATTTTTTTATTTTGATTTGCTTTGTTTATTGTTTCATATAAGACAGAAAGAATGCAATGTATAATTTGTAAAATTTGTATATTGCTTAACCCTTCATCTCTGGTTGTACTTTTATTTGTATTATCAGCATTCCATATACAATTTGTGTGAATAGAGGTTATTTCTCTCTATATATGTTTCTCTATGCTATAACTATAAAATAATTAGTAATAATAACAAAATTTCAAATTGACTATTTTTTAATAAAATACACATTTTTTAAAATTTCAAGACAAAAAATGCAAAATAGAAAAAATAGTATTGTTACGATTCAGAAAAATCTAGACGATTACGGTCACTTCCAGGAAAATAAAATCAACAAAACACAACAGACAAATTAATGAAATGGATATTGTTGTTGTTGTCTCTTCTTAGAAATAGGGTCAACATAAACGATTTTATGAATCAAATCAACATAACGTAAAATAATCGAATATTCTAATATTTTCTCAAGGTTTCTGGAAAGTGATGTCGAATTATCTAGAAGTATTGCAGAAGGTATATAATAAAATTACCTATTGTAGTTTTGAATTAGTTTTATTTTTAGACCTGCGACAGTAAAGTGAAATTAAATGTAAAATTAGTTTATTTTAAACCTGCGATTGTGAACTTAAAATTATAAAAGTGATCTTTAAATTAGTTTTTGTGTAAAGTTATAAGTGTAATAAAGTTATAAGTGTTATTGAATAGAAATATTTTGTGTATTATTTTAACGCTGTTATTACTGGAAATTTCTACAATAAACCGTTGGAGTTTCGGAAGCTGTTGAAAGAATATTCTAATTAAGAATATTGTTTGCTGTATTGTTTTCCTGTTGTTGTGAAACAATTAAGGTGTTGAATACTTATTAAAACCTGGTGTTTGTGCTTACTAATCAGTGATCGAACTCAGGAAGAGATTGGGAACTACGTTTATCGAATTGAGAGTAAGGCCAATTCGAAGGAAGTTTGGAAAAACGTAACAGTATAAAAAACTCGTTTCATAAGACGTTTTATCGCACTTATTCTTTAGTTAGAAAACTCCTCGCTGCGCGAGTCGTTTTCTAAACAGATTGCGTGCGATAAAATCGTCGATTATGAAACTAGTTTCTTAATATACTATTTATTTTAAGAGCTTGCAACTAATATGATATCTAGATTTACTACCTAGCAAATTATATTTAAATTGATATTTGACGCTGTAAACACCATTGCAAATAAAAACTTTGATTTCTACTCCGTCTTCTGTTCCTAAAAATTTTAAATCATCTAATTTCTTTTTTTCGTCAAATATTTTTCTACAATCAGAGAAATAATTTAAGGATTGGTGTAGTTATCATATTTTCCATTACTTTTTTAAAAGTTTGACAGGTACCAATTTAAATTAAACTAAATTAAAATGTGATTATAATATCATAAAAGATTTAATTTGCAATTTATGCTGTATACTCATGTTAAATATGACAAGATGCAAATTAATATGCTATCTATTAATTTGGTATGTTGCTGTAAAGGCGGTATAAATGAGATTTTGATTGCCTTTCAACAACATTTGGATCAACCTTTTGTGAAAATTATTAAACATTTGTAGTTCTGTAGTTCATTGCCAATGAATCTCACATCTTTTAAATAGACGGTTTTCCATTTTTTTAACGAATCTTTTTCATTTAATTCTACCACTTTGTTTAATATCGCTCAAAAATTAATCAGCTCCTTGCCAAACAAATTTATATCTTTTGTCAAAGTGTCATCAATATTAATTCACGAACGAATGTTGTATGCTCCCACGCAACTCAACACATCAAAAACAGTGAAAACATCATCTGTTGTATGGTGTATTGCCAATCTTTGGTCCAATGTACACAAACAGCTAATTAAATCTTTCCTTTAATGATTGAAACCTTTTAAAAAAATTTAAAAAAACTTTAACCGGAAGTTGGTACGTAGATATTTTTTAAACAGTGCTAAAACCTATACCAAGTCCCAATAAGATTGAAAGCCAAGATTCGAAGTCATTGAACATTCATATAAACGGGTAATCGGTAGATCCCCGTCATTTGTCCAATTTTGAAATGAATCTTTCATTTTCAAGTAAACCCGGATCATATACAAAATTTTAATCAAGATCCCATTCGTTTTTGTCACCTACCCACCTACAACAAAACCAGACCACCCACAGATCTATACCTTTTTTGGCTATTCAGGATGGTTAAAAACAAAAGATAAAATTAGATTTAAGGTATGTAACATTTTTTTGAGAGTAGGTTGGTCGGAAAAACCGAAGCATTATAATCTCGAGCCAAATGTAATTATCTTACTTCCACTTTTTTGGCATTTCTCCACGTTTTGGGTTCTAACGATTCTAAAAAAAAACAACAAAAAATGTCTGTCTGCCGACCAGCCTTTGCAACCGACGAAAACTAAATCACCGTTGGAGCGGTTCAAACATTTTTAATCTTCAAAATAGGTTATGGTAAAGATAAGAGCCGAAAGGACGATTGGTTTAATAACTGTACCGGCCGGCAGTGATTCAAAAATTTATTAAGTGTGTCAAAAAACCAAAATTGCCAAATTTTTGCTTAAAAACATATATTTTAAGTGATAATGCGCAGTAACATTAAATGTGGAGAAATTTTGATGGTCGGTATGTGATACTGCAGGAGCTTGATTATTCTGTTATAAGTGTGCAAAAGTAAATCGTTAAGTATGTCAGAAGAATGATTTTCATATATTTGTTTCCCATGTTTTGACAAACATATAATAGGAAACATTTTGGATTAGAAACATTTGACAAATAAAATTGATTTGAATGATGCATGAAATATGGTTCTATCAGCTTCAGCTTAATAAGAACAGTGGCAAAACATCATGTTGTTGCATATTAAATATCGTTTGTTCAAAAAAGTTGTAATTATTGGGAAGATACTACCCGGGTAAGAATTAGCTAATGGGCCAAGCCCGCGCTACAGCTTTTGGGGTTTGGGCCAGACTTAACATTTTCAAACGGCCCAAGCTTGGAATGATGTCCTGGGGCCAAGTCTGGCAAATCAGACTTGCGTCAAGTCTGGCAAATCAGACTTGGGCCAAGCCTGGTAAATCAGACTAGGGCCAAGCCTGGCAAACCAATTTATCAAATACCAATTTTTTTAATACAAAAATACAACAAATTAAATATTATCATAATTTTTATTTAAATTCCATGTTAAAAATGTTAAAATTTCAAGTTCGGTTTAGTTATTTTTTTATAAAAGTTTTAACGAAGGTGTTCTCCATCCTCACGATCTCTGCTGCCAGAAAAATATTAACTGGTAACTTTAATTCGATGAATTCTAAAAAAATTGTATTTTATAGTAAATGAATAGATATATTATTTTATGTGAATTATGTATGATTAATTACCAGAAAGGCATTTGTAAATATTTGTAATACTAAAGTAAAGAGCTAAAATACGTGCTTTTTTAATCTTATCGTAGTAAGTTGACTTTGATCGCTTACTTGTCAAATGTCGTTCCATAATTAACCACAAAGTTTTAGCCACATATTTACAGCCAAGATTTATTATTCGTTATTCGATAAAGCTAAAAAAACAAAAACGAGTTGTATATCTGCCTCGGGGTCCAAGATACAGCACTTTGAAAAAAAAAATACATACAAAATTACACTTTTTTGACAATTTTATATTGTTAGAGCGACGAATTTAGATAGATCTTGAAAATATCTATAATTTAATATTCAATATCATTATTTTATTTATACATTATGTACTATAATATTTGAAACTCATATTAGGTAATTAAAAATAACTTCTTTTATATTTAAGTTGAATTTTATTTATTTTTTGTTATTTTCAATAATGGTGGACAAAATTATATAGTAATGAAAAAACAATGACAGTTGCATTTGAACCTTGCCAGATAGAAAAAAGGATTAGTGTTTTTGATTAAATTGTTTTAGATTGTTTTTATATTGAGTGTTATATTTTGAGATGGCGTTAAATATATTTTAAATTTTTTATATTGAGTTGTTTACAATTAGTGATTAAACAAATGAAACATTTGAAATGTGCCATTATTTCGACAAAATATATTTCATGTTTGAAATATTTAAAAAATATTATATTTTGCTACATGGGATGGAATCTCTACTTTTTCGTGAGTGAGAGTTTATTCACGAGACGAGTGGGACAATTTCACGAACGTAAAATGTTTTTAACTCGTGTAGAAAATACAATTTTTTCTATAACAGTAATTATTTAAACGATATTTATTATAAGTTATAAAATTAAAAATCGATAACATGTCATATAACATTCAAAATGCATTTTTTATTTTTTTAACTTTGTAACGATCGCAATAATCGCAAAACAATAATAAAACCAAATTCCTCTTTGTTTTCAATTCAATAGAAATGTATTTCATTAGTTTCCGTTCATTTTTACATTAATAATAATTTTAAAATTTTCTAAAACTTAACTGCTAGTTAAATTTTGAATATACTATAAAAAGCAAACGAACGTACTCAATTTTATTTCCAATTCTAGCGAACAGATGTCGTTGTCGTTATTAATCTTTGTTGAATTTTGAATATTACACGATTGATTAGAAGATGTCAAATAGAAAATCACATTGTTCGATTTTTTTTCAAAAAAAAGATTCATTCTGATTTTGGTTCTTGAAAGTAAATGTTTAAATGAATTTGTGAACAAAATCTGTAATTTAAATTAATTTGTTAGTTTGAATTTGTTAATTGATCATTAAAAATAAATACTAATTCCATTTTATGTTGATTTCAAAAAGAATTTTCTGTTAATTGATACAAGAAGTGTGTCATGGGTGTTTTCATTAAGTTTATACTTAACTCATCATAAAAGAAAATTTGCTTTATAAAGTGGCAGTAAATGAAAATAAGCCTATCACCACAGTTAGAAACAATCGAGTGTATGGTGGATTTTCCGGTTGTTGAAACCGCACGGATTTAAAGCAAGATATGGTATGGAATGAAAAGTTAAAGGATCAAAAGTAATGTTCAATTGAGCATTTCGAACAGCGAAGGTGTAATTCAATGTGCAGCAACTACAGCAGCAACTGATGTTCACGAATTAGTTCGGCCAATATAGTTAGTTGATCAAACGCTAGTCAATGGAATTGAAAAATTAGAAACCAGATCATCAATCAACAGTTTTTAGTTCGAGGTAATTTATTTTATAGATATATTAATTCTTGTTTAAATTATTTTCCCCTTCGGAATGTTAAGATAAATATAGTAAGATAATAGAGATTCCTAATGTCAAATTCGTATTGGGGCCAAGTTATCCCGTGTTAATTTATAGTGTAACAAAAGTTCAAATAAAAGTTACAAACTGGCCCCGTAACAGGGTAACAGTGCAACTTTAAGTTTAAGCTTCACATTAAGCTTAATTGTATTCTCAAAACTAGGCGCGTTCCATTGAAGATCAATCTTGCTCAAAATTACTTTCATCAATTTGTGTTTATATTTTACTTATTTCCCGTTGTAGGAGCTCCAAAACAAAACTTATTTGAAATAAATGTTTCATGAAATATTTCAAAAATATAAATTTCATGAAACTTACAATCACTATAACAATGCGTAACCAGCTAGAGAATAACGTGGAATATAATAAACTGAATCTTGGTTCAGTCTAGGCATTTACAACTGGCCCAGACTAAAACCGGAGTTATCTAGCCAAGGCCTGGCTCGTCAATACTGGCCCGAGTTTGGCCCATTGTTTAACATTGGCAGTTAGAAATTTTAGAAATTTTTTGTGTGGAGTTCTACCACTTCTACGGTACGGTTTCAAAATATTATGTTGTTGCACATCAAACTTTATTGTTTTGCGAAATTGGAAGTAAGTGCAAAGATGCTAAACGAAAGAGTATTGTGAGAAGTTTTTTAAGCGAATCTTTGGCCACTGATTAGTGAGTACTATATATATAGGTACAGTTGGCAAATTTTACCATGTTTCAGACTAAATGTATTTGTTTTTTAACGCAAATAATTATATTTTAAAAAGAAATATTTATGCTAAATGGACAAGTATTCTTAGAAGAATCCTTATCTGAACTAATTCGGTTTATAATAAATGTAACTTTTTCATGAAAGTTGTAATTATTGAAACGAAGATAAAAAGTTTGTTGTGCTAATAGGAACAGTTAAACAGTTAAACCTAAATGGAAAAGTTTCCTAAATTAAGTTCTGAAATAAAGGAAAATATTTGATTTGTCGTTTTTTTAGAAACTTTTCCGCATGGAGGGATCAGTTTTTATTGTTTTGAAATTTTTTTTTATTTTTGATCTACGGGTGTGACAACCCCGCGTACTCCAGTACTGCTGCTATTGACATACGAGTTAACGTGAGATATCACATACCACTGGCAATAGCAGTGAGATATCACTAGCTGTTACTAAGGTAACATCTTAGGGGTGGTGGCGGATGAACTGTATTCAGTCAACCCTCAATCTTAGCTGTGAAATAATCCTTGATGACGAGACGCTATTGCTTCCTTGAAGAAACGAGCCTTCATATAACTATGTGTGGGCTTTAATCTTCAAGAAAGACAGTGGATCAGGATCAAGGAATATGCAACCGGCTTGGCAACTACATTTTTGTTTTGTTCCAGGAAATTTTTGTAAAAATTTGCTATTTACTTTTTAATTTACTTTTATTTTCTCTATTCTATCATAAAATATTGGCCTATGTCATATTTTGTCAGTGATAGGATTTTTGTTTAGTTATCCATTCTTTAACAAAAAATATAAAAAAAAAAAGATTTACGTCCATCAACACCTTTGAACGTATGTTGTTGTGGGACCTTGGTCTTAAAACGTTTTTATGTGTTATTGTGACACATATTGTAATTCCTACTACACAACACATTTTATTTAAAAAAAAAAAAAATTGGTTCCATTACAACTGAAGCGAACGGATATTTTCCAACACAACTGCTCTTATTGGTAAAGTCAAACTGCAGAAAACCTCACCCTTTAGCGTAAATGTTTCTATTCGATAATTACAACTTTTGTGAACAACCGACATTTAATCTAACACAACAACCTGATATTTTTCAACCCAACTGTTCCTATTAGTTCAACAAACTTTTTATCTTCATTTCAATAATTACAACTTTCATGAAAAAGTTACATTTATTATGAACCGAATTAGTTCATATAAGGATTCTTCTAAGAATACTTGTCCATTTAGCATAAATGTTTCTTTTTAAAATATAATTATTTATAAAAACAAATAATGCTTTATAAAAACAAATATCGAGATCCTTTTGCAGATAACTATATATAAAAACGCTTAACACAGACCAAAGTCTTGATATCTCAGAGTCTTGAGATATCATCCCCTTCATATTTCACTTTTTGTTTTAGAACGATCTCTGAAAATGTAAGTTTAGCTTTTCGAATCGATCGGTTTTAGTAAATATATAGGTAAACAAAAAAGTCTGTTTAACTAAATTTTAATCATTATTATATGTCCTAAAAGGTATTAATATTCTGTTGTGCCACATTGTAGAATGCAGAGTATACTACACAACACTTCATTAAAAATATCTTTGATATTTATTTAATATTTCTTATTTTCTTTTTCAGGTAAGTACATCATTTTGAGCTTCAACACTTTGTACAACTCTACAACAATAATTGAGAATAAATTTCATCTAATTTATAATCATTTTAAGTTCTTCTCTTCTACGTTCAAGTTAAATCATCATTAATTTTCTCTTTAAGAAAAAAAATAAGTATGTGTATTTTTAAAAATTTAACTAACAAAATTTTTTAAATTATATAAATAATTTTCCTCGTAAAATAAATGGACGCCAAGTATTTTATAATTTAAGTAATTCAAATATTTAAGTAACTTTTCGTGTAAATGGTGACATACTGGAAAAATGTGGAAAAACAAAACAACAAAAGATTATTTTTAATTTTCAGAGGAATATAGAAAAAATAATTGTGTTTTAACTTTTAATACGAAAATAATTTATATGGATTCTGCTTTTGTTTTGAACGGCATCGAGAATATCTCAAAAAGAATTTATTTTGTCGTTTTAAGAAAATAAACGAAGTATTAATATTAATAATGTTTATATTGAGATTAACAAATGACACATCGTTTCAAATGAAGATTTTAGATTTGTTTGATATGAAGACGAAAAAAGAAGATGAAGACGAAAAAAGAAGATGAAGACGAAAATATTTCAATAGGATAATCTTGTTTATTGAAAATCCATTAATAAAAATGATTTTATGATATTTTAGATTAAAAAAATCATTCTAGTAGGTTTAATGATTTATTTGAAGTGGAAAGTAATTGATAATTTTTTATTTTTTAAGATTTTAATTAAAAAGCTGTGAGTGATGATTGGTTGCTGATGACACATAAATAAATAATTTATAAAATAATTAAAATATCTACATTTTCAATTTTCTCTAATAAATTAAATTTATTTTCAAACGTTTTCATTGAATTAATTTCTTAAGAAAACTCATTGATAAAATAGCAAAACTTGAGTGTTTCTTAAAAAATTAATTTGTGTTTATTTTTTTGCTTAAAAGAAATTTCTATTTTATGACGACAGACATGAATTTTAAAATAACTTTGAAATTAAAATTAAATATTCTTTAAAAACTATTTTCTTTTGAATTAATATGTTGTTTTTGATTTTAATTTGGGTACAACATTTTTGATTTAAGTAGAAGGAATGAAGAAATCAAATTTTATAAAATCAAACTTGATTTGATTATTCTAATGAATTTTGAATTTGTTTGATAATTTTAAGATAAGAACATGTACAAAATGTACACTGATGATACAACCGATATCATCTGACTCGATTTAAGGATAACCAACTGTAAAACGAACTATAAGCATATACGATTTAAGTATTTAGCTATTGATATGCTAACTAATACGGGACCACTTTCAATAACATTGACTTTCAATAACTAGTCTCGATGGTATCTTAGGGATGAACTTTATTCAGTCAACGGTATTTATTTACACTCTTTCATATTCAAGCTTACGCTTGTATGTTACTTATACCTTATGTTACCTTATGTTACTTTCTTAATAAGTTGGGTTAGTTCAATTTAATTTTCGATGTACGTATGTATATGGATAGCAATATATGAGAATGTAATTAAAGTACATATACAAAATCTAAAACAAAACAGTCATATCCTGTACCCAAATTTAAAATATGTGAGTAAAAAAAAATAAATCTAATTAAAACTGAAAAATTAATTCGTAATACAATTTCTAAGTATAGTAGAATTTTTTACCAGCGAATATAAAATTTGGTTGTTGTGCGCATATTCATATGCGCATCAATGTGCGAATATTCAGTGTCTCGATTAAAATTTAAAAAAAAAACTGTTGGTTCCTCTGCAGCCTCTGCATTCCCATTGAAATGGTCAAAAAAACGTATAAAATTAATAAAGTGCTATTGAAATTCAACCAATTATAATAGAAAACCAAAATCTAGTAAAAATATCAATGATTTTATAGGTAGTATAACAAAATTTTGATAATTAAAAATAATTATAATAAAAATAACGACGCCTATGTAAACAAATATCACAACAAACAAATGGTACGAACTAGGAGTCGAAATTTAACTAATATAATTGTTTTCAAAACAAGTTTATCCCAAAATAAATAATGCATTTCTGTTTTATTTTTTGTCTCATCTTTTATCTCTTGCTGCGTGCTTTCTGTCAAAAATTCATTGGTAAAAAATTCTACTATATGTGCGTTTAAATTCTCTCGATGTGTACATATAATTTTAAAAAAAGATGAGTGCTAAATCGTAATGGGCAAGATTTTAAATGTGGGGTGTACTTCCATTTTCCGTCCTATAGTAATATACTATAGATCTACATTATTTTCCAATCACTTTTCAACCCGTTTGTGTAACAACACAACTGGTTAAACATTCCAATGTAAAGCCAACACTTCCGGTATTAAATTGTTTTTTTTTTGTTAATATTCTATATTGTTTTTCTTCTAAATATGAAAGAATTGTAAGAATTAAAATAAAATTTATGCTGACGAATTTTTTTTGCTCGTGCGAAGAAAATTTTTGTTAATTTTTTTTTCTTTAATTAATAAGCTGGTGGTTGGCAGTTGGAAGAGTTAATTAATAAGTTTTTGAGTAGTGAATGGGTTGATAGCTAGGTATTGAGTTGGCGAGATGAATTATGTGTGGGACCGTAAGGGTTCGTTTTGATAAAATAATTAAATATAATTAAACTAAATACTAATTAAAATAATTAAAGTGATTAGCAATGATTAGTACTGTTTAAAATGATTAGTGATTAGTCAATTTAAAGAAATAGAAAAATTAAGCGTTATTATGTTTAGAACAGTTCATCTAGTAAAGTTACCACTAAACAATTAATTATAGTTAATAAAATTACTGTATGTATTTCAATGAACTTAAATTACTAAAAATAAAACAAATTTTATGTGTCAATAAGTAAAATTGAGTCGATATACCAAAAATAAAATTAAAAAAAAACCAATAATTACCAGTGTTAATTAATTGAGTGACGGCTACTGGAGATGAGTTAAACAGAAGGCATAAAACCGAAGGATAGTAAGATACCAACAAAGTAGAAGAGTAAGCAGAAATTGTCAACCAACCAGTTCGGAACTAGTTAGGATTATCCAGGTAGAGATTATTTTTTTTTATTTTAAATTTTTGCAATGGTGTTTTATCTTTTTATTTGGATAAACTGATATAAATAGAATAAAATGTATAGTATAATACGTAAGTTAATTATAGTTAAATTGGATAAGTACTAATGTTAAAAAGTTTATCTTCACCCAAAATTATATATAGAATGGTGAAAGAATAGTGGAATAATAAAATTCAAATTTAATCGATTGTACCCCCATTAACGGATGTTTTTTATTAATTGATTGCACTAATGCTGATAATCCGAACAAGATCGATCTGATATCCATAGTTCGTTTAATTAATCAAAATCCAAAACGATTTTGATTAATTAGGGAAGACGGATGATTGGGGTGATACAGGGAAAATTCAGCAATCAACCAAAAAAGGGAAGTTTACTTTTTACTTTATTATTTGTTTTTTTGTCTACTGAAAATTTTTATGCAAAATAATGCAGGGCTAACGTAATTTAAATTTAGGGACAGTTGTGATATGGCAGATCTCCCTTCTGGAGATACTGGGTGGTGGTTTAAGGCACGCGCGATGTCTTATTTTGTTTAAATTTTCTTGTACTGAGGTTGGTCAATAGAACCTTCGTTCAAATGAGCTAGTGGCAGGGTTATTGGCGTGCACGACCAACTGGTGAACAACAGACCGATTTGCTGGAATTAACAAAATATTTGATCGAATAGATGTAATTCTAATACTTTTCACAACTAAACTGGTGTTCTATGTTTTAACAAATTAAATATGTTAAAACATATCCGAAAGTCAACATTTTGCCATATACCACAGCGGGTGCTGCCCAAAATTGAGGAAGCAAATAGTGACATTTGATCAAATTTACGCTTGCGAACACTTTACTTATGAAAGTCGCTCATGTAGAGTAGGGTTTGATTGAAAAATATCTTAGTAGTCATAATTATTGAAAATCAGCATTTAGACTTAATGGTGGAGAGGTTTTCTATAAAGTTTTCTTTACTATAACAGGAACAGGTGGGTTGGAAAATATAATGTCGTTTTTTTCACAAAAGTTGTAATTGTAAATATCAAGTCATGCCATATCGATTTTTACAAAAGTTGTAACTATCGAAAAGAAGTATTTACGCTAAGCGAACCGTTTTTCTGGACCAATAAAATCAGTTTGGTTGAAAAAATTTAACTCGTATTAGTTGAGTTGATTTTTGAGAATTTTCCCTGATTGTATCACGGTTTCACTTAATTAGGTTAATTATGATCTGTTATAATTTTTTGACAACGTATTGATGTTTCGTGTTAGTTTTGTTACAAATTTCTAAACAAAGATAAAACACATTCAAGATTTTATTAAAATTTTTATCTATACGATAGCAATTGATCAAACCATTATGTAGTTTAGTATAATATGACACTAGAAATGAAATCGGTTAACCATAAACTCTGATCAGAAGGACGCCGGTTCGATTCCCGAATCGACCGGAATTGAGAAAAAACTTTTATTATGGATCTTTCGCTTTTCAAAGCAATTTTTCATTCCATTCAATTGAATACGTTCATTTCTAGTGTCTTTTAATTCCAAGATAAAACACTTGTACTTGTACAAATAGTTTATGTATAATATATATCACTGTCCAAAACTAAAAACAATGTCTTCATAAAAGCTTTTTGCCGAAAACTATACTAAACTATAAAACTATATACCGAAGTTTTTCTATCTCAGAGTATTTAGATTTTAGCACCTGCATATTTTTAGATTAAAAAGATATACGCCGTTTTCACTTAAAAATAGACGCACTATTGTGAATAACATTCCATCTATATATAAATACGTAAGCACTATTTTTGTGGTACAATTTAAAAATATTTGCTCCAACAAAAAGTGTGGCAATATGTAAATCGTTGGAAAGGTGAGTAGAGTAGTAGATGTGCCGAAAATATTTTTTTTTGAATTTTGACGATTTTTTGAGAAAAAAGGAGAAATATGTCATAGAAGTATTTTTTGAGTTTTTTTTTTTTTTTTTTTCAAGTTATTTGTTTCACAGTTCAAAATCAATCTATATCTTTTATATATAAATACTAGGGATTGCAATCCCGTGGTGTTTTATGAATCCCGGGACTACGGGATTCATAAATTTTAAATCCCGGGATTTAAAATTTATATGGAAAACCATAAATCTTAGATTATAAAATACACAGGATAAGCAATATTTTGTGTATGTACACTATTAAACTATAAAAAAAAATTGAAGCTATCGTTTAGATTAAAATTTTATTGAAAATAATTTCTACAAAAGAAAAGGCTCCTGTAAAAATAAATAAAAAAATACGGGATCCTATGCAGCATTTTTAGCTCTTTCCATTTATAGAAAAAAAATATATTAGTATTCTTCTATTGCCAAACTATATATATTTTATTTTAATTTCATTCTAAATTAAAACAAAACCAGAAACAGTAAACCGGCAAACAATATCCATTTCACTTTAAATTTAGTTTAAATGAAAATGTTTTGCTCAAGTAGAAATCCAATGAAATCAATTAATTTGAATTCATCTGATTGAAAACAACCAATCAGTACAACATTATACTAAAAACAGATCCCATGGGCTGTTTTCACTCTATCATGTTGCCATGGATAAATATTTATTTATTTCGATTTTGACGTTTCAAATATTTAATATGTATTTCAAAATGTCACGATTTGGTTGTAATACTGACGAGAAAATTAATGAAATTATAGAATTTTTGTATCGAATCAAACAATGATGGTTCTGTTACAAATCGAGTTGAATATAACCCTGTATTCAGCAAGACTTGCCAAGGTGGTTCAAGAATGTGTACTGAAAGCAAATTTTTAATAGAAAACAGCGACAGCAACGTTTTTCTTGTCAGATTATTTAAAAAATTGATGTCAAAAAGGGGCCCAAATATTAAAACCAACAGATTATTTCTAAAAACAAATCGTCACTGGAAATCCGAAAATGATCACTGGTATGATAATATGCCCATTGGAAAAAATATGATTCAAAATTGGACAAAATCGTCTGCCAAAGCGATTGGCTTGAATACCAAGAAAAAAAAATTACTAATCACTCCAATAGATCGACCGCGGTTAGTCGATTGGCCAAAAGTGGTGTACAAGAGCAAGAGCTTATAAAAATTACGGGTCACAACAATGCCAACTCAATAAAATCCTACTTGAATATTGACGAAGAACATCATAATCAAATTATTAACAACATGCGTAGTGGAAATACATCTTCATCAGTTATAGAAACAAACACGTCTGGATCTTCATTAAACTTTTCTAATTGTTCTTTTGTTAATTGCACCTTTAAATAAATTGTTTTTGCTCTGCATTTTTTCTATAATTAGCAAAAAAATTTCTATCCGAATCACCCTCGAACATTGATGAATGCTCAAAAATTTTATAACAACTTTCTCAAGCTTGTTGCTTATAGGCAAAAGGCCTACGGCGTCGGTCTGTTTCCAAGCAACAAGCTTTCGAAATCTGTTATAAAATTTTTTCGAACAATTATCAATGTCCTTGGGTTATTACTGAAAAAAAATCCAAAGCGTACATGATAAAATTTTAGTTAGGATCAAATTTTCAGTTTTAATATTAGCCGCTTTCCAATCGAGTGAATTGCTGAAGGAATTGATTGAAGCCAATTGGTCTATTATTCAGTAAATCATCAAAAATAGAGCCAAAACAACAAAAACAGCAATTTTTTGACATTTAAAAAATACTTAACCAAAATCGAAAATTTAGACACAAACAAATATGTACCGATTTAATTTTTTATTATTTTTAACGTTTGACCACAAACCGTAAATAAAAAAATATGAATATCTTGAACTGATGTACCTATTTTGTCCTTCACTTTATACAATTCAATTCAGTTCTGTAGCTCAGTTTACCTTCAGTGTAAACTGAATATTACCATTGGAACATGCAAATTCCGGAATACAATTCAGTTTAATTGAATCATTCAGTAATTCACTTAATTGGAAAGTGGTTATTATCAGATTTATTTAAATCGAAATACGTTTGAGAAAAATAAAATAAAAGTACATAAGTTTGAACATTTTCCGATCGGCAAATATGTAAAATACAAAACATCTACATAAGTATGTTATTTCGTAGGCATGTTTGGTCAAGATACGGAAAACCTTAATGATATTTAAATTTCTAGGCTACTGTGTCTTTTTAATACAAATACTATTTCGTTAAATTCGCACACTACTTTATGTTTAAAAAAAAAACTTCAACTTAAAACAATATTACTCACAGGATAAGTAATATTGTTTTAAGTTGAAGTTTTTTTTTATTTTATAATCTAAGCCATAAATAATTAAGAAAAACAAAATGTTCAGTTGTAATTTCTCAAGGCGGTGATAATTCGAAATAATTGTTTGCTAAAAATTTCGAAAGCAAGTATATTGATAAAAGCACGAGGCCGTAGGCTGAGGGCTTTTATCAATACTACTTGCTTGAGGAATTTTCAAAAAAATTATGAGAATTTATCAAAGAACGAGGGAATTCGTTTAGAAAATTTTTTGTCAGTTTTCATTTCTTTATATATTTTTTATGAATTATACGTTGACCTACTGTGATATCAGTTAATTATTTCAAAATTAGACTGATAATTTTTAATATCCCAGTAGGCCAGACGTATAAATATTTGTTATTAGTATAATTCAAATGTTATTGGTGAAATTGAATGATGTCATTACATTTTAGAGAATTTCATTGGTTTAAATTAAAATAAAACCGAGGCAAAAAATTTTCAGTTGTAATTTCCCAAGGGCGGTGATAATTCGAAATAATTTTTTGCCAAACATTTCAAAAGCAAGTATATTGATAAAAGGACGAGGCCGTAGGCTGAGGGCTATTATCAATACCACTTGCTTGAGAATGTTTCAAAAACTTATGAGAATTTATCAACGAACGAATTCGTCTAGAAAATTTTTCGCCATTTTTCATTTCTTTATATATTTTTTTTAATGAATTATATACGTTGACCTACTGCTATATCAGTTAATTATTTCAAAAAATATTTGATAATTTTTAATATCGCAGTAGGCCAGACGCATAACTATTTGTTATTAGTATAATTCAAATTTTATTGGTGAAATTGAATGATGTCATTACATTTTAGAGAATTTTAGAGAGAATTGACTAAACCTGAATTTATTAAATGTATGTTTATGTAAATTTTTTGTTTTTACACTTCGCTAGAGTTGTAACCTAATTTTTGGTTTATATACATTAGCGTTGACATTTTTTGGTAGAGTTTATCTAGTCGGCTAGCCCTGATGAGAATGATAAACTTTTTTAAAGTTTAAAATTTTCTCATTGGTTCGAAACTAGATCGCTCTAAAATTGTATGGATTGCAAAAAGTTTCATAATTTGCACCATAATTTTTTAGATTCAGTTCTTATATTATTCTTGATGGGAGATTTTCCATCGGGGTGATGTTATATCACAAATAATTTACTGAATTAATTGTTGATCATGTGTCAATAGACACAAGTGAAGACTAGTCTTCTTCCTCTCACCGATACAAGTTTGTTATTCAATACTAGAATGTCTAGAGTATAACAAAACAGTGATCACCAGAGAAATTAATTGACTAAACCTGAATTTATTAAATGTATGTTTATGTAAATTTTTTGTTTTTACACTTCGCTAGAGTTGTAACCTAATTTTTGGTTTATATACATTAGCGTTGACATTTTTTGGTAGAGTTTATCTAGTCGGCTAGCCCTGATGAGAATGATAAACTTTTTTAAAGTTTAAAATTTTCTCATTGGTTCGAAACTAGATCGCTCTAAAATTGTATGGATTGCAAAAAGTTTCATAATTTGCACCATAATTTTTTAGATTCAGTTCTTATAATATTCTTGATGGGAGATTTTCCATCGGGGTGATGTTATATCACAAATAATTTACTGAATTAATTGTTGATCATGTGTCAATAGACACAAGTGAAGACTAGTCATCTTCCTCTCACCGATACAAGTTTGTTATTCAATACTAGAATGTCTAGAGTATAACAAAACAGTGATCACCAGAGAAATTAATTGACTAAACCTGAATTTATTAAATGTATGTTTATGTAAATTTTTTGTTTTTACACTTCGCTAGAGTTGTAACCTAATTTTTGGTTTATATACATTAGCGTTGACATTTTTTGGTAGAGTTTATCTAGTCGGCTAGCCCTGATGAGAATGATAAACTTTTTTACAGTTTAAAATTTTCTCATTGGTTCGAAACTAGATCGCTCTAAAATTGTATGGATTGCAAAAAGTTTCATAATTTGCACCATAATTTTTTAGATTCAGTTCTTATATTATTCTTGATGGGAGATTTTCCATCGGGGTGATGTTATATCACAAATAACACTGGTCTGCAGAAAAAAATTTTTTTTTTCTCCTTATTGTTTTCATGCATGATTACATCATATTTGGTGCTCTTACCACGGAATTTAACATGCAAAAAAATACAGCACATAGATTTTAAATATCGTCGCTTTAATAATGAAATGACGTATACGCAAAAGTATAGTTTCGAGATATTTGAGTTTAAAGTTTGATGTGCGCATGCATTTGCATGGACGTTAATTTATAATTTATTAATTCTTACCCCCAGTCATAAAATAATTCGAAAATGTAAAAACGCCAATTGAAAGATGCCCTTATGGGGAATGCAGCGCACCTATTATATAAAAACAACGTATAAATAGCATACGTTGTTTCATTATTAAAGCGACGATAATGTCCATTTAATTAAAAAACGATATTATTTTAGTAACAACAATTACAAAATCGTTTCCATCGAAGTTTCTCGGCGAATCGACCAACAAAAATCAGCAAGCATTGCTGCTGACCATTTTCCATTGTATCGTCTTTCAATATGCATAATATCCAGATGAAACCTTTCACTATGAATGCTCATCTGATACGGCACCGAGATTTTCCGGAAAGAAATCTAAATGCGAGTCCAAAAAATGAATTTTGAGTGACATATTGCATCCTAAAGCTTTATAAGCATAAAGAACCTCTCGAATGATTTTTCGGTAGTTGTCAGCTTTTGTATTACCTAGAAAATTATGACACACTTTTACAGAAGCCACCCAAGCTTGTTTTTCAGCTTTGCTCAACTTCGAATTGAAAACTTCATCCCTCATAAGCTCTCGTATTTGCGGACCTACAAAAATCCCTTCTTTCAATTTCGCGTCACTGATTCGATGATTTTTGTTTTGAGATATTGAAAGCCTGCACTATCCTTGTACATAGCTTTCACTAAGTTCTTCATGAGCCCCAACTTTATATGAAGTGGTGGCAAAAAAATTTTGTCACTTGGCACTAGAGGTTCTTGAGATACATTTTTAAGTACAGCTGCCAAGCTTTTTTTTTGCGGCCAAGTTTTCACTTTGTAATGTTTGTCTCTTGCGCGACTGTCCCACTCACATAAAAAATAGCAAAACTTCGTCCTTCGTCCTTGCAATCCAGTAAGTATAGCGACAACTTTTAAGTCAGCACAAATGTTCCATAGGTATTGAGAATATTTTATTTTTTCAAGTAATACCTCCAGATTTGCATAATTTTCTTTCATGTTTGTTGCATGTGCTAGAGGCACTGATGTGTATTTATTTCCATTGTGAAGTAAAACGGCTTTCAAACTAATCTTCGACGCATCAATAAAAAGTCTCCATTCGTCAAACTCAGTTCTTCAAGAAGCCCTGCAGCATCATTACAATATACTAAATCATTTTCTTTGGAAAAGTAACTCGTAAAATCTTCTTGTCTTGTGCGAAAATATGAGACTCTTGTACTTTTATCCAACAAATTTCAGTGTTTCAATCTTGATCCGAGTAATTGAGCCTTAGATTTTGATAACCCAAGTCTCTAACGAGATCATTTAAATCAGGTTGTTTAAGAAAATAAGGTTCTTTTGATGGGCCTTGAAGATCCAGATAAAGCGTATGATGATGAAGATGTACAGGAAGAAATAAAACTCGATTGAGGCTGTAGACCAGAAGTATTTTTACTTTCCGTCTTCTCGCTGGAGCTACTGCTGGAGGAACTGCCTTCACCACCTGGTCTCTCTGCAGATACGATGTTTGGATATATAATCTTGTTTTTATTTTTTTTCGAGAATCCTCCTGTTGATGTCATGAATTTTGTGCAAAACTTAAAGTTTTTGATATAGAACGTAAACAATTAAAAGATAAGTTTTCAACTAACTGTTGTAAAGTCACAGTGTATACTGCGCAGGCGCATATGTACTACCATAGAAATCACTTTCGGCACTTTCCTTCTTTCTCTTATAACTAGCAAAAACCTATTTCGTATGTATATACATTGTTTATAATGTTAACGCATAAAACGAATTAAAAAAAACGAAATTTATGATATTTTGGAAAAAAATTCATATCGAAAAATCTAGACGTGATAGAAAAAATAGGCCATAGGGAACAGATTCAAAGCATCAAAATCTTCATACTTATGACATAATTTTTTGAAGGAGGTTTTTGTTGCAGACCAGTGTAATTTACTGAATTAATTGTTACTAATTCAACTTCTAAAAAAAATAAAAATTGAAGAACCAAAATAAAACTTCAATAATATTACATATAGAAAAACCAGCTTGTACCATACACTTTCGAATGATTTCTTGAACATAATTTGTCACACTGATTTATCGTCAAACCTGTTTGTTAATTTGGAAATAATATTTCCGCAGGTTGAAAAAGCCCGTTCCGATTCCACACTTCTTGGTGGAATGGTCAACAAATTATTATACATTCACTGCAAATGGGGTCCTCTATGACAACTTTGCTTACATATTTACATTTCTTTCCCAATTGCGGTGACCAGTTTAATATTTTTATGTTGTTGCATTCTGAGCAAAAAGTTTTTTTATAAGTATTAAGCGTGAATTAAACTGCGTTACAGTTCATCTTCCAAATTGCTTTTTTCTACTAAATCGACTGAAACCTTAGCCTTAGTTACTACATTTTCGTTGTTATCTGTGCTCGATGATGTAGCAGTGTGAGTAGTTTGATCACCCGTTTCACATCCCACGTCTGCTGCTGCTGATGTATAACGTTAAATAATCTTCAATAAAAAATTTTATGGAGCTTCGACTTGGAACAGTAAATACGTTCGATGTATCATCAACAAAAGCATAGTTTCCATTCTGCTAATACTTAAATACTCAAAATGTTTCGGTTCTCCTTGCCTTTATGCTAGTTATTGAGACATTCGTCAACTCGCAAACTAATGGGTTGCTTTGATTTTCTAGCTCAGTACAACCTGAAGAGCTGCAAGGGCATTAGCCAATATTTCATGATAGAGCGGAACAAGATTGAAGGTGCTACCGTTGACTGAATAGAGTTTAACCGCTAGCACCCCTAAGATATAAACCTTAACAAGTATTTTCTCATTGCTATTGCCAGTAGTATATGATCTCATTGCACATGACCAAAAATAAAAAATTACAAATCAACAAAACAGGATAACAGGATTCCATGTTTTCATTGATTAATCCCAGCAAATATGACAATTCCATAATCCCGGGATTTTATTTCATTAATCCCGGAATTGCACGATCATAAAAATGGGTCGAGATCCCGGGATGGCAATCCCTAATAAATACGTAAGCACTATTTTTGTGGTACAATTTAAAAATATTTGCCCCAACAAATGTGTGGCAATATGTGTATCGTGGGCAAGATCTTGAGTAGTAGATGTGCCGAAAAATATCTTTTTTTTGAATTTTGGCGATTTTTTGAGAAAAAAGGGGAAAAATGTGATGTGTTTTTTTGAGTTTTTTGTTTGGTTATTTTGATTTTTTCAAGTTATTTGTTTCACAATTCAAAATCAACTATCTTTATTTAAATACGTTAACACTATTTTTGTGCTACTATTTCAAAATATTTGCCCCAACCAAAGTGGGGCAATATGTATATAGTTGAAAAGGTCTTGAGTAGCCAAAAAATAATATTTTTGGAATTAGGACGATTTTTTGAGAAAAAAGGAGAAAAATATGAAGATGTGTTCTTATGATTTTTTTTTCAATTATTTTGTTTTTTTTTTAAAGTTATTTGTTTTGCAATTCAAAATCAATTATATCAATTAATCAAACTCTGAAATAATGTGTTGTGTGTGTATTTAAAATTGTTAATAATATAATTGCAAGCTGCAACTTATTTAACTCAATTAGTACAACGTAGTTTTATTTTCCAGATGTTTTGTGTTTTTGTCTTTATTTTTGGTAAAATACTTTTTATCCAATTGCTCAATACCGTACCGTGGATAAGAAATTTAAATATTTTTTCAGTATTGGCAAAATTGATTATTTTCCTTTACATATACAAGTATACATAATACATAAAAGTGTTACACCGCATCTCTTTCATTTGTTTCCACTAAAATTAATTAAATTTGTTTAAAAAAAAAATTAAAAAACAAGGTTAACATTTTTACATAATAAATTTATTTTATTGCTCCTGGCACTCTATTCGTGTGTTCAATGGAACAATTTGAGTAAAATATTTTATATAAATTATTAAATAAGATATAATGCTTCTTCATAAAGAGCTAAAGCATGAGTTTTTGCGTTTTACGTCAAACTTCCAAAACAAAATGTAATAGTTCAAACATATTGTCCCTTTTCAAGTCTTACAACAGATTTTCACTACAATCAAATCAATTTTACCTATGAATACCCTCTATTGTTTTCATTTTAATGAAATTTTTTTATATCAATAACAAAAGAATGTTTCCAAATCACTTAATTTGAAAACTTTGACATTTTTATTTGACGTTATTGACTTTGATTACAGAGTCTGTTTGATTGTGAAACGTACGATTCGTTTATAACAAAAAAAATGATGATGTTTTTTCTTATTAATTGTTTGTTATTTCCTAAAGATTATAATAATTCACAAAGGTCATTTTAGCAAAAGAAAATGAAAAACCTTTTATTTTTTATTTACAAATTAAATTTTATCCCTTTTCCCTATTTTCAGAACAAGCTTATTTTCTTCAATAAACTAGCACAGCAGTATACAAAAAATGAACAAGTAACAAAGTCGGTTTTTTTGGTAAATCTTCCTATTCCATTTCAAGTAAAACGAAAGCTAAAATATTCAAATTTTGTTTACTTACCTACCTTTACCTTTAAAAATTTTTGTACCAGTTTGATAGATAGAAACGCAAGAAAAAAACTTTTCAGAAGTTTTAATAAATGATACTTTGATGTTAGTTGAAACGTTGAATACAGTAAATTTATAATATTTTATTAACGATTCATAACAAAAATCAAATTTTATTTTTAATGGTGTCCGGTTTTAATTTTCTTTTCTTTCAGGATTGGTGTAAGCATAACTTTAAGAAAATGAAAACTATTCAAAGCGGAAATGTTGGAAAATGAGTTTTTTTTGCCACTTTTTACCATGTTTCAATAAAATGTTAATAATATAACTGTTAAAAAAAACATAAATTTTAAAAATCACAGTGCTCTAGGGTGCTGTTTTTTTATCTAATGAAAAAAAACGTAAAAAAGGGAAAATGAAAATCAAATTTTTACAAATAAAAAATTATAACAAATGAATTGTACTCTAAATATTAAAATTATTTAGTTACAAACAACGGCACAGATTTGTGTACCGTTTTATTTTCCAAAGGCGTATTTTTGTATAAAACTTGTTTAATGCTTGAATATCACAAGCATTTAAAATAATAATACAGGTAAACATTTTCCTGACAAAAGAATGAGGTTTATTTAAAATATAAAGTGTTACATACAGTTGAAAGTACATAGTTGAATAAAGATAAAAAAATTTTCATGAAAAATATTTACTTTGTCCTTATATCATTTTTCATTTCAGAATAGAAGTATGTATTTGTAATTAATTGTGCCCATAATTATGAAAGTGGTCTAAGTCATACATTTCTTGTTTTGAGATATTTAAAGGTTTGCAAATGATTAAATTAAGAAACATTTCTATATTATGAAAATTTTTATTTTAGAGCTTTGTTAGTCTTCAATAATGAAGTTTATTATGCATGTGAAATTTTGTATAAATCTCATTCCGAAATATGCTTTTACAGTTTGAATTGACTTACACCATTTTCGAAATTAACTGAACGGCGTATAAATGACATAACGCAAAAGCAAACTTCGAAATTCTAATGTTATTTATTAATTATTTTCCGAACTCATTATTTTGTCACTATTAACTTTCACTTAAAAAAGAGCAATTTTGACATTTAGGAGGAACAGCTCATTTGAATGGGCCTTTGGTCCGACAATATAAAAACTTTGCAACACAACGTTTTGGCAATTATTTTTGACATTTTGTTCGACTGACTTCTTTGTTATTTTTTCTTCACATTTTATCTTAGATTACTATCATAATTAACACTATATGAATTACATATTTGTTGAAATAACAAGTACTCTATAACGGATCTTTTTTGACAATATCGTACAAATTACATTGGACCAATAGGGTTTGAAGTAATTTATTGCAAAATAACGGATAAACTCATTTTTTTTAAATATCGACTTAGACCACTTTCATAATCATGGGCACAATTAAACTATATTTTATTTTTACATAAACATGACGTGCACATAAACATTACGTTGTCTCAACTATGTCGTTCTGTAACTGTAAAGCCGTAAATCAATTTGAATGAATCAATTGAATCAATTTGAAAACGCTCGGTTAAATAGGCGGCGAAGCAACATGTTAAAACTCAGTATCTACCGATAGAAGATTTCTGGAAAGCAGACCAATGAAGACTACTGTCTTTTTAAAAAGGTATTCAGCTCTTGAACATGAGGATGCAAGGCACGTTAGGCTATGAACAAATTGTCACCTGAACCAGAAAAATCGAGGCATGTGCTAAATCATTTTGGATGTAATGCTAAAGAGCACTTTGGCAGAAATAGATAGTTTGACTACCACATTTCTTTAATTAGCACCGAAGCCTTGTTTTGTTAAAATTGCCTTTCTCACGAATTTCAATCACAACATGATTGCAAGACTCATGTGGAAGCAGGGTTAGAGGTTTGTCAGACATTCTAGCAGGGTTAGAGGTTTGTCATTGGCTAAATCGATATTTTCAGTTGATTGAAGCATCTTTTCATCTAGAGCTTACCTTACGGCAGAAATTTAACAGCAGCGGTACGGAAGTTAATTTAACTATTGCCGTATTTACGAAAAAGTCATCCATTCTCGATCGAATCTATCGATCGATCATGTCGTCGGTACATTTCTCTATTTGAGCGTACTAAATTATAATCTAAACAATGTGTCTGAAGAACCTTCCACATGGTTGAAAATTTAAAAAAACGTCCGATGAATTAACTAAAAAACCGCATTAGGTTCTACTAATTCTACTTTTATAATATATCCTTTTCATCTAATTAAGCTCCGTCTATAGTTTCTAGTGAGGTGCTACTCCTATATATTTTCTATCTAGTTTAAAGATAAAATATGTAAGTTCTAATAAATCTTTTGAGACTTATTGGTCATAGAATACTACATTAGATGTTTACTTAGTAATTTCTTATGTAGAACTGACTTCATTATATTTTTTAACTAAGGGTGCGTCCGATTTGACTGAAGTATCTCAGTTGTTTCACTCAAATCGAACGCGGCTTAATAGTAAGTACAATACAATCCTTAACACTAATACATTGATCATCATTTGTAATATCATTATTACGAATTTAGCACGGTAGAATAATAGCAAAATAGCTATTAAACTATTACGATGTATAATCAGATACAATAATACTTTTTACTATGAAATATATAGGGAATTCTTTTCGAATGCCGAACAAATTTCGGTTCAGTTCCAACCTTGGCATTGTAATGATATGATTTTGTTAAAACCGTAACAATATCACTAATTAACAATTGACATCTACATGTTACGAGTTTTTCTTAATAATAAAAAATATCTTGATACGTTTGGTGTTTAAATATCTTGATACGTTTTGGTGTTTATTTGTGAAATTTCTGATAAAAAGTGATACATTAGTTTATCTTCTTACAAAACTATTTAAAAGTTAAGTTTTTAATCACTGTTGTCGTTAAAAAGTTTGAGGATTGTATTAATAAAGTTAAATAAACAACTAAAAAGTTCTGTTGATAATGTTAGGTTGTGTATTTGATTCTATAAGCACGGTAACCATTAATAAAAGTCTACTGTTTACATCACGATAATGGAGTCAACCAAGTGTCATTCTTGTAAAGGAACCATTTCAGACGTCCATTAAGGAATTAAATATATAACGTGTAATAATGTTTACCACTCACGTTGTGTTGGTTTATCAGGGAAAAAAAGACAAGAAATTCAACAGGGTGAATCTAATTGGCGATGCTGTCAAAATAAAACCGCCGAGGAAGTGCCACCGTCAACATTAGGGTTTCTCAAACGGAATCCCGTTTTCCCCGGGATCCCGGGGGTAAATTTTCATCCCGTTTTCCGGGATTTCATCCCGCTGGGATTGTATCCCACTAATTTTTATTAACATTTTTTTGTACTTTTTTCAAATATATTAAAAGTTTTCTCACTCGAAAATCGAGTAGTTTTTAATTCTTTTCCCTCTGTAGTAATTAATTTCGTTCAAGATTACAAAAATGTTTTTTTTGACACATATGGTATCATGTTTTTTTGTATGGTTTTTTTGACACATATAAACAGAACAAATTAAAACCAATCAAACTTAAAATAGGTAGATTTTTCTGAGAAATCTACCTAAAACTTGCGCTTCATTTTTCTTAATTTATGTTTAATGGTTCTCTTGGACGGATGGTTCAATGGACGTTTCGTCACGAAAATTCGGAAAAAATTGAGTGATGGCGCCATTGGCAACCTAGTTTTTTGAAAAATTCTTTAAAAATTAGTATTATGAATTGATTTTTGTTTTGTTTTTATGTATTCTTTTTTATTTAATTTTTGAAGTTTTTCTAATTAAAAATAATGGAAATTTAAAAATCATTAGCGCATTTTTTGTGCTGTTTTAATATTACACATTTTTCTACCACCCAATTAGAAACATCTAGCCTTTTAGCGTTTCCCGGGATCCCGGGAATTTAATATTTTTTGTCCCGGCTTCCCGGGATTTAAATTTCTACGGGAAATAAGAAACCCTAGTCAACATCCAATAATGAGTAATTTTCAAGTTCAAATTTGATAACAAGATCACATATTCAACAACCACCCAGTGTAGTAAACTTGTTCAACACCGAATCCAGTAGCAAAGACGGAGCCAGTATCAACGCTGAGTTACTGATGAAACTTCAAAATATGATGTTGAATTTTCTGAGTTGAAAACATTAATGCGAGATATCAAAACAAGAGTTCATGTATGCGGAATTCGAAACAATAAAACTGGCATATCAAAAGGCAGTAGCAGATAATAGGGAGTTACTAGAACAGCTACATAGTTCTTTTGGGGAAAACAAACTAAAAAAAGAGTGTATTAATGAGCTAGAAGCAATGGTGGATGATCTACATCAGACTCGAATTGAACGAAACATAACTATTGCTGGTATTCCAAATGAAAAATTGCTCCAATAGAAGTATTTACAAAATTGTTTTGTGTATTAGACTGTAAGGAATCGATTGAAGAAGTTCAAACATGTCGGTTCATTAAACATAGGTTTATTCAAAATAAATCATCTAAAATTGAAACAAAGATTTTGGTAACATTTAAAAATAAGGAAGAAAAACAAAAAAAGTGCGAGAATAGAAAAAGAAAAAAATAGTTTACACTAGTCAGCTTGATTTCCCATTACCAACTGAACAACAGATCTATTTGAGGGGCCACTTGACTCCTTTCAGGAGTCAATTGTATGACATAGCACGTAAGCTTAATAAATTTATCAATTATAAGTTTCTTTGGATTAATAAAGCAGTTATTTACTTTCGTAAAGAAGAAAGGGCACCTGTCATTAGAATATCATCTCAAAATGACATTAATAAAGTTTTATCAACAAACAATATTAATCCAGAGCTACTATTTCTGATCTCACTATTTCTGTTTATATAATGATCAACTTTTTATTATACTAACAGCACACACTTCACATTTATTCATAGTAATATTCAATTACGGAACTTATAAAATTTTTTCGTGGAAACTACACTGCCAAGTATACTCCTATGTTTATTATCAATTCGAACGGAAGATACTAGTACCTACAAACAAAAAAACAAATTTTTTCGTATTAACTAAAATTTCCATTTTTGTGTTTAATTATATGATTACAGTCATTTTTATTTTATTCCTTTTTTTAATGTTAGGTGAAGATATTGAAATCGACAACGAAATTTGTTGTCATTCTATTATACATACAACTGAGTTTGAGCCCCAACAAATTGTTATGATCGGTAAAGAGGATTTGGTTATTTTGTATCAGAACCTACAAAGTCTACGTAATAAATTATACGACTTAGAGTTACTATTTAATAATATACAGTGTACCATCGATATAATAGTCTTAACTGAAACCTGGTTAATAGAGGTGGAAAATAGATGTTTTAATTTAAAAGAATTTAATAGTTTCTACTCAAATAGAGCTGGTGGTTATGGAGGCACAGCTATATTTGTAAGGTCGAATTTAAAGGCTGCCAAAGTATTTGCGGATGATTTTGACTTTTGTCAAACACTGGGAATTAAATTAACTGATAGAAATGTGAACATTATTGCAGTATATAGTCTAAATGTTTCTTATCAATAATTACAACTTTTGCGGAGAACACCATTGATTCTGGTACGATCTGATTTTTTCCAACCCAACTGTTCATAATGATCCAGAAAGCTTAGCAGAAAACCTATTTCTATTTTGTGCAAATGTTTTCTTTCAATAATTACAACTTATGTGAAAAAACGACATTTAATATGACATGATATTTTCCAACCCAACTTCTTCTATTGGTGCAGAAAACCTATTCCATGAGCGTAAATGCTTCTTTTCAATAATTACAATTTTAAAAAAAACTAATTTACTATGAACCTGATATTTTCCAATCCAAGTGTTTCAATTAGTCCAGAAAACTGCTCCATTTAGCGTAAATGCTTGTTTTTAAAAGTTTTTTATTTGTTTTGGAAAAAACGACAATTAGTCTTCAACAAGCTAGCATTTTCCAGCTGTATCTATTCGTCATCAGTGACCCAAGCAGTGGATTCAATAAAAAAATCGTTCACAATACTTTGCCGTTTATCGTAAATTCTTCTTATCATTATTTACAACTTTTTTAAAATACAACATTAATTCTTTAACTACTAGATATTTTCCAACTGTTATTATTACATATTTAGAAGTGGTGAACATCTTCTTATAATACTAATAATTTTTGTAAAAACACGACTTTTAATCTGCAACAACATAATATTTTCTAACTGTTTCTATTAGTTGGGAGTAGCTGAAGCTGGATATAACCATATTTCATGTCAAATTTAATGTTCAATTAAATTTATGTTATCAAAATATTACTCTTATGTTTTATATGTTTCTAGTCGAAAATGTTTCCCATTTTATGTTTGTCAAAAAAATTGGGTAGTAAAATGTGTGAAAATCATTCTTTGGTTGAAGATCAATTGAAATTTAATTTATTTTTTTTTGTAAAAACAGTTCTATCCTTACTCTAAAATATTACAAATTTACAAAGAGGCTAATATTCGTGTTCTTGAGATATTTAATTTTTAAGATTTTTAGTACGACTGAAATTCTAATTGTTGATTATTTCTTCGAACAATTTTTATCAAGTTCGAAAACGAAAGCATCTAATTATTCATAAATGTATTTCCGAATGATCGTTGTTTACGTAACAATAAAAAAATAATATGATTTTATTAATTAGTAACAATTATTCAACGATAAATATGCAAATTACCACGAAAAAAGCAATTTTTTCGGTTTTTTCAATTTTCCCGCCTTTTTGTCCATAGATTTATACTTTTTTTACCATTTATCAAAAATAGACGTAAGAACGAGTAAATGAGTCAAAACTGAACTCTTTAGGAGGCCTAGTTTTAAGAGGAATCGCAGTTAAAAATTTCGGTTTTTTTTTTCAAAAAAATTAATTTTAACAACAACGTCTAAATATTTCCCTCCGAAAAAATTGCTGCCTTTTTCCAATAAATGGAGGTATCTTTTTCCAAAATTTGAACTTCATAAAATTTTTTTTGTAAAAGAAAACAAGAAAAAAGAAAAAAATCGGTTTTTCGCATTTTTTTCGAAAAATGTTGAGGTGAGGGTAAAAATGGTCCGTACAAAAGTGTAGATCTTTTTATTCCCTACAACTTTTACATATAACTCTTTTTGATAGGATGCATGGTTTAGCCAGAAATCACGAAAAACCTTTTTCAACCCCTAAAAACCCTCCCCATTCTCCCCCGGATAGCAGCTGGTGGTTCGATTTATGTTTCCCTCTTTTACAATATCGTGTTCTACAATATCCCGCTGTCAGTTGGCTGTAACGAATTTTTTTGTTGTTAAAATACTATTTTTCCTGGCCTATAAGTCAAATACGTTACCAAGGATTATTAATAATTTTGTGTTATATATTAATTATAGAAGTGTTAGAAAGTATCGGAACCTGTAAAAAAATTATTGTATTGGTTTTTATAAAGTTTGAATAAGTACAAATTAAAGGAAACATTAATTTAAATTTATTAATTATTTTTTTAAATTATTCATTGATCTTCAATATTAATTTACAAAAATCAAGATCAAATTGAAAAATACTCTTATTTGTATTGCTAAAATATTACGATTAGAGGTAAAAAAAAATGTCATTAAAACTGGATGAAAAACTACAGTCTTACCGCGAACATAAGAACCGGTTCTTATATGCGATTTTGGAAAAAAAATTCCTTTTTGAAAGTTCTATTGTTTTTTTCGAATAAAAGATCTTTCAAATAGAAGGATCAGTCCTTAAATTTTAAAAATAATTTAAGCAATTTTAACGTTAATGAATAAATAATACAAGAACATAATGGCCATTATACAATTTAAATTTTAAACATATTAAAATAAAATGGTATTTCAAAATTAATAATTATTAAATTTGTATAAAAAGAAATATATGTAATATAGTTTTACTAGCTAGAGATGGCAGTGATAAAGTTTGCATAAAAATTTCAAATAAAAGAACTGGTCCTTCTAATTGAATGAACCGACTATTCTTTTATTCGTTTAAAAGAACCAGCGCTTATGTTCGCGGTAAGATGGTAGCGAAGTTTATTTTACAACCTCTACGCTCTCCAATTTCATGTCATATTTTTTTTATTGACCAATATATTTGATAGTGTTATATACGCCTCATAAATTTGGGTTAGCCAATAGATGGTGCCGTATTTGTATTTAAAACGTTGTTTTTAACGTTGAAAATTTGCAAATACACTACGATTTGCTTTTTCAAATTGTCGTGTATTATTTTTTCATTCATGGTGATTGGTGATAATTATTTTAATTGGTTTTTTGTTTAAATATCGGTTTATGCGCGTAGTTTGCTTTGATCAATGTTTTTTATAGTAATAATTAAAGAATTCAATAACGAATTAAATATATACTCCCGCAGGAAGATTTGTAAAATTTTGAATTTTTGATCTATGGGTGTGACAACTCCGCCTACTTAGATCCCTGCTATTTGCATATGAGTTAGCTTGAGTTATCGTAAACCACTGGCAATAGCAGTGAGATATGACTAGCCAAAGTGATATCTTAGGGATGTTGGCGGATGAACTTTTTTTCATTCAACGATAGCACCCTTAGTCTTAGTTATAGAATATTCTTTGATGATGGCACGCTATTTTTTTAAAATAAAATGTAAAAACTCATTTCTTTATTAATTAAATATACGTTTCTTATTGAAAATTGAACGTAGAATACGATTATTACATTAAACACTCTTTATTTATTTCAGAAAATGACTAAAAACTGATATTAACATTTTATTTGTTTATAACAATAAGCATTTGTTAATAATTTTTATAATCGACAAATTTTTTTTTAAATTGCATCTCTATTCTTTAAAATAAAACAGACAAAATGTGTCTATCTCTACCAGAACCGAAGTTATAAATCTTTGAAAAGAAGTCTTCAAGCCAAAAATCACAAAATTCTTCGAAATTTAGAACCGCTCTATTTCCCCTAAAAAAAAGAAAAAATCCTCAAACAAGTATATCTTTATGTTTATATAGAACCCCTAAAAAAATTTCAACTGAATCAAAAATGTCTTAGTCACATTTTGCCCTAATCTGTTCGGTATGTAAAAGAATGACCCATATATGGAATTTTTTGTCGTCCCGCGCTCGATAAATTAATTTATTTCTAACAGTAAATATCATTTCTCCATTAAAAAAAAAACTTACGCATGGAGGGATCAGTTTGTATTAATTTGTTAATTTTTTTCTATTTTTTGATCCACGGGTGTGACAACCCCGCGTACTCCAGTCCCTGCTATTGGCATATGAGTTAACGTGAGATATCGCATACCACTGGCAATAGCAGTGAGATATCACTAGCCAAGGTGACATCTTAGGGGTGCTGGCGGATGACCCGAAAAAAAAAAAAAAATCACGATATTCTCGAAATTTAGAACAGCTAAAAATTAAAAAAAAAAAAAATCCTCAAACACGTGTATCTTTTTTTTCGATAAAAAAGTCCTAAAAAAAATTTCAGCCAAATCAAAAATGGGTCGGTAACATTTTGTCCAAATCTGTTCGGCTTGAATTACCCATATCCGAGAATGAAAAAAAACACGGAACAAATATATCAGATATATCCGAGAATGCAAAAAAACACAGATAATTTTTTTGAGGTTTAAAATATCTCTCCGATCTTCTCCGATATAAAAAAAAACACACTCAATAATATTATTTTACACTGTTAAAAATTATATGTAAATACAATATTGCTATTTTGGTTTCCACTGGCAAAGTTAGCTCTTGTAAGTTTTTAGTAGATGAATTTGTAAATATTATCATTTATATTTACAAGCGTAGAAAAAATAGCGTTTTCTACGCGTGGTAAAAACCTTTTTGCGTTCCTGAACTTATTCCACTTGACGCTATCGCGTCTCGTGGACAAACCGTCCAGTCACGCAAAAAGGGACGTTTTCACCACTTGTTGAAAAATCTACTATTTTAAGCAAAACAAAGTTTGCTTTTTTTTGATACACTTATTGTACAGTGATCGAACCCATAATCCTTTCGGCTCTTACCATTAACATAACATAACTTATTTTCAGAAACTAAAATTTAAACTATAGGTGGTATAAACATAGTATGTATTAGAGCATTCAAATCCGAATATTCGAGTATTCGAATATCCGATTAATTTAGGTATATTTTAGGTATTCGTTATTCGAATATTTATACGCAAATATTGGAATATTTTTATCTCCCAAAATATAATGGTTTTGAATCCCTTCATTTCTTTTTCAAACTTCGAAACTAAGAAATTTCAATATTTTGAGGGAAAAATTTTATTACAAAAAGTGCTTGACGTATAAACTCCGCTGCAGTCAAAGGATTTAGCGAAAAAAATTCAACACTTATGACAGCCGAAAACATATGCAAATTCTTATTTACTTCTCTAACGGAAGTGAACAGTGATTCAAGTAAAATCTTACTCCACGAAATCAGAAAACGAATGGATCAGAAAAGAAACAAAACAACCTTAACAACCTTATTTCTATTCTTTCTATTCTTATTTCTTTCTCGCCTCCTCAGCCTTCAAAGATGTACCAGATCCTAGCGATGAAAACAGTAATAACCATGAATGCAGGTATCTGGTAATATAAATGACGCACTTGCAGTCAACAATCAAAGTAAAAATATATTGCAACAAAAGCTGCAACCAGCGATTAGCTCAATTACTGATTCCACGACATGTGGTAATGAAAATCGCGGTTAATAGTTTAAAAAACAATTTTTTTGTTATTTAAACTCGTTCAAAACAAGAACAGATAAATTCGACAATTTGAATAATGCTCTATTGACTATCAGCCCCACTTCAACAAAAACTGAAAGAGGTTTCTCTACGGCGGGATATCTGAAATAAGAAGTAGCCTAAAATTTAAACATCTAAACGCACTTCACTTTTTTAAATGCATATTTTATGAAAATAAATAAAATAATAAAATGCATAATATGTTAAACCTGTTTGATTTTATTCATAGTTCTTAGTACTTCTTTTACTATTCGAATACTAGCCGAATATTCGGATATTTAAAGAAAAAGTTATTCGATATTCGGATAACTTAGAATAACTGCATGCTCTAGTATGTATATGGTATACACTACAAATTACAATGTTATAAATAGATTTTAGAGATTCAAATAAGATATCAATTTTTTACGTTGATAGAATTGTTAGGCCTTACCAAGTTTTGAGAATTTAATAAGTTTATAGTAAGGGTTGAAATATTTTTGCATTCAGGATTATTTAGGTCTTAAGGAGCATTTTAAGAATCAATATTCTTTAAATAGATTTTTTATTCGCCTACATGTTAAAGTGGTACTTTATTACTGTGATTTGCGGTCGGTCGTAAAGTGTCACTTTTTAACCATATACTTTGTTGTCATAGCTACGTCCAAAAAAGGAAAAAACATTTGTATTTGTTTAAATTCTATAAAAAATAGAAATATTTAAATAAAATATTTAAATAAATATGCTAAATAAAGCAACCATTAAATTCAAAATTTCATAATCCAATTAAAATTATTGTTATTATTTGTTGTCATGGTTATACAATAATTTGGAAAAAATAACAAATATTTTGTCAAAGGTTCTAGTTCAACATATTTTTATTTCAAAATTGATGCAAATTTATAATTTTGGTTTGGAATAATAAAAAATAGTATATGACGCACGGACGTAAGCTATTTTGGACTTAATGTGGACTCCGTTAAACTCCACATACGTCTAAAATCTTTAGCTTTACGTCCTTGCATCATAATGTACTATTTATTCGCCTACATATTAAAGTGTTACTTTATTACTGTGATTTGCGGCCTTAAAGTGTCACTTATATTTTGTTGTCATAGTTACGTCCAAAAAAGTAAAATTCGTATTTGTTTAAATTCTATAAAAAATAGAAATTTTTATCAAAGCAACCTTTCGATTCCAAATTTCCTAATCTAATTAAAATATTTGTTATTCTTTATTGTCATAGTTATACGATTTGTTTGATAAGAAATAACAAGTATATTGGTCAAAGGCTACTTGTTCAAAATATTTTTATTTCAAAATTTAATTATAATTATTATATTTAATTTAGATTAAACAATTTTTTTAAATATTTTGCTTGTGGCGAATAAAAAATAGTATATGATGCACGGACGTAAGCCATTTTGGACTTAATGTGGGTGCAAATCTAGGCTGGCTCGATTCCCAAACTCCACATACGTCCAAAATCCTTAGCTTTACGTCCTTGCATCATAATGTACTATTTGAGATTCTAATTAGATGTTAATTAGTATGTTTATAGAATTTATTAGAGTTAATAAGTTTGTCGAGAATTAAAAGTTCTTATATTTAGGTGCAATTAAGAATAAAGAGTACTAAAATAGATTCATTTGAGGATGTGGAGTACTTAAATCGTAGTTAAAGTTTGACTCAGGATATTGTAAAGATGGATATTGGTCTTAAAAAGGGAGACAAAATTTCTTATTTTCAACGATATTTTGAATGCTAATCATTAAATGAAAAGATTAATATAAAATTAAACTGCTAGTAAGTAATTTTTCATCCTTATCTGTTTCCGGTTTTAAGGCAAAATAACAGTATTGTTTTGTTTCATAACTTTTAATTGAAGCAAAAAACTATACAATTTTTTGTATCGCTTTCCTGAAATTTTTTCTAATTTTCTCAATTTTGTATTCTAGCAGCAAATATTATCATAAACTCAGAGAAAAAATGTTTAATAATTTTATATTTGTAATTAAATTTAATCGTTAGCAGAAGAAAAAGCATAAAAAAATCATTATAAAACGAGATAAACAAGATAAAATTTATTCTTAGTTTTATAAAATGAAAAACTCAGAATATCAAAGGAAAAGTCGAAAACAACCAGAACGAAATGACTTAATATTATATGAATTTTAAGAATTATAATGTTTCTAAGATTTTTAATTTAAAATTAAAATTGCGCCTATTTCTCAGCCTGTTTTTATTTTATTTTGGTTTTCAATTTTTATTTAATAATAGTAGTTTAACCAATAAGTGTTTAATGTATTAGTTTATTCTTAAGCAAAAGTTTGAAATTCGAGCGAGTTACGAGCGAGAATTGTTAATTTGCGAGAGAATAAAATAGATTTTTTTTTTAAATAAAAACGGTTGCATTATAGCGTTTAGAATATGTGTCACAACAACACATAAATACCTTTTAAGACCTAGGTCCCACCACAACTTGCGTTCTAAGGTGTTGACGAACGCTTTTTTGAAAGCTCTGCGGATTGAAGCCACCTGAGACTATGGATTCCGGCAAACTATTCCATTTGTATGCAGTTCGGACAAAGAAGTCTTTCTGCGATCTGCTAGTATGACAACGCGGGATCTCGGCCGTTTGACTGGTTGCGGTAGCCGATTGCCGAGTGAAACGGGGGTAAGAACTAGTTTGGAGCATTATGCTGCTGATTTCATCTGAGCTCTGTTGACGATATTTGTAAAAAACAACGAGGTCAGCAGCAGAGCGACGATGTGTAGGGAATCAAGCTTTGATGTCAAAGCTCGATCACCCACAATTCGTATAGCCCGCTTTTGAACACAGTCCAAGAGGGCCAAGATGGAAACAGAATCAGCACGAATTGATTACTCTACTTTATTCTCTGACAAAGAATTATGTATTATATAAAATAGAAAGGTTTTCTACAATTAAAACAATAAATCTTTATTGTTTTAATTGAAAAATTAAATTTCTGATAAAAACCCTGATGATAAAAAACCCCCATTCCATACAATCAACCAAATTAAACTAAAAGGTATAAGAAAATTTAACTGAAAAATATGATATGGTTTAAGGATTTTGATATAGTTTTCGGCAAAAAACTTTTATGAGGACATGGTTTTTAGTTTTGGGCAGCGATGCATTTGTATATCAAACATAACTTTTTGTTAAAGTACATGTATTTTTTATCTTTGTTTAGATATGTATTACAAAACTAACACGAAACATCAATATTCAATACGTTGTCAGAAAATTATAACAGACCATAAATGAACATAATTTAGTGAAACAATTTTATTTTTTTCTAAAAAAATAAATGAAAATCATTCTTTTGACACATTTTTTTGACAAACTTATAATGCCATAATTCTCAATAGATGAAAAACGTGTTCTAGACAGAGTTGTGAAAACGATTTGGCTCTGTTCAGTTTAATCTAGCACAATTCCTCTGAAACCAGCAGACCTTAATTTTTCAAATAATAAAATATAATCTACAGTATCAAAAGCTTTAGTAATATCAATAAATAATGTAGCTACCTTTTTACCTATATTTAATCCATCATATAGAGGGGACAAAAAGTCAATCAGAGTAGACTGAGAGCTTAGACCCTCACGATACCCATACTGTAAGTTACTTAGAAATTTAGTTTTGACTAAAAATGATAAAATTCTCGACTTCATTAATTTTTCAAGCAATTTAGAAAAAACCGATAAGAGAGAAATTGGCCTATGATTAGAAATATTCGTTGAGTCACCATTTTTGAACAGAGGAACTATCACTGCTTTTTTCATTTCAGAAGGAAAAATCCCTGAACTAAAGCTCATATTAAATATAAAGAAAAATTATTAAATATAATTGTTTGTTCCTGTGACGGAACAAAGAATTATATTTAATATAATTATTCTTTGTTGTCGTGACGGCCGGCAGACATACATACATTTTTTGAAGTTATACTTCTTTGCGCTCGTTGTAAATATTTTGATGGGGTGTTAAACGAGAAACCGCGTCACGCTGTTTCAATTTATATTTTAGCCCTTATGCTGTATGGTAATAAAGACGAAATTAGTAAATCAACCTTATGCTGTATGGTAATAAAGACGAAATTACTAAATCAATCATATTTTATAATAATAAAACATTATTCGCTTAGTTATCTTTGATCAATTTTTTTTTCACTTTTCGGAATTATCATTAAAATGAATAGTTAATGTATAATGTGACAAACAAATGTGTACATTTATATGAAAATTATGTTAAATTATTTTTTAACAAATACATATTTCTAATTTACAACAAATATGTTCTTATGGTTTGCAATTATATAAAATATGTACATATTTCTATGCATTAGCACCAATACGATACATATAAGCATTGCTTATATATGATTAAACAAACCTGCTTGCATTAGCAGAACTGCCCTAACATGTTCCAAAAATTGGAAATTGACGTTTCTTTTCCTCTTCTTAGAAACATTGATGAACCAAGAATTTGCATTGGAACCTTAGTACCGAAGAAAAAGATTATGAACAATATCAAAGTTACAGATTTAAAGTGTTTTACTTATTGAGTGATATATGCTTCTCCATTACTTTCAAAACTATTATTGTTATTGCAAGGGATCTATAAAATATATGCAAATATGTTAACATATGTTGTGATTTGACTGTTTTAATAATAATATATAACTCTGAATTTACAAATGAAATTAGTCTTATTATTATTTTTTCCAATTTTTGTTTTAAGTTGTGGGAAGGAATGTCGAAATAAGACGATGACTATAAAGCAATAAAACCCATTAAACGAAAATATTCACTAAAAATGGTGGTATTTTTTAATCCGCCGGCGTATGCATCAATGGAGTAGAGTATTGCAGACAATCGATAAAATATATTTGCAAATTGAAATACGACCCTCTTCAGAACAGCAAATTTTCTGGATTGATAAATGATTATAAGTCTACATTAAATAGGACGCTAAACCAAAAGCAATGAACCAGTGTACCTATATTTTGTATGACGAGTACGGTGGCTTCGGAGTAAGTAATTGACAATTGTGACATCCAATAAACAAATATATTTACGCTCACCTAATTGTTCGTTACACATTGAATTATTTGAATTAAATCTTTGGAATAAAATTTTAACTTTTTTCTAACCCTAATCTTTTGCCATCTACATTTATAAAAATTATTTAATTATTATTTGCCTGTCAATGTGTTTTAATTTTAACGTACATATAATATGTAAATTTATCTATAGCTTTAGAGACATTTACTTAATGGCTTTTGGTGACTGCAAAATGATACTATTACATTTTTTTCAAACTTTTTATATATTACTAATAAAATAAGTTAAATTAAATGACATTAAAAAACACTATCGGACAATTTGCTCAAAAAAAAAGCAGTTTTCAACCACTTTATCTGGAAAGCATGGGCATCGCCGTGCGGGTGTACCTTCTAGTAATTAATAACTATACGTTCTTATACTTTTTGAATAATAATTTTTTTTTTGAATAATATTTTTTTTTATTTATTTTTTGAATAATATGTTTCTTTTTTTTATATTTTTTTTTTGAATAATATTTTTGTTTTTTTTAGTTATTTTTTTTAATGGATCCTATCTGTCTATCTGTGTGCGTGTGTGCGAGCGAATGGGCAAAGAAGTATAACTTCCACCGTCTGGTCCGACGCAGACCCTACTTTTTTTTGCTTTTTTAGAATCAGTAGGTCCTAAAACGTCGAGAAATGCCAAAAAAGTGGGGGTAAGAATTTTACTTTTGACTCATGAATGTAATACTTAGGTCTTTCAGACTGAAGTAATTTGATTTTTGAACAAAACGTAGCAAAGTCATTGTGATCATAATTCGGAAAATAATTTTAATAAAATCAAAACAATTTGACCAATTAAATCATACTAATTGAATAATGATAAAGTTTCAACTTCGAAATTGTCATCGTCTCAGTGGCTTTTGCTAATTGCTAGCGTGTCTGCCTAATAATTCGAACAACGCACTGAAGGGAAGGTTCAAATTCATTAGAAACACGTTAAATGAGATGTGCAGTTTATCTGAGAAATTTCCAACCGAACTTTTGAATTGAAAAAATTCATTATGTAAAGGCTCAGATCTGGATCGGATACGGCTTTCCCTATTACTGATAGGGACCGTATCAGGCACACTGAACAGGTCCTGATCAGTAATGTAACGCCTCAAATTATCCAAACCGGATCAGGCAGCCCTACTAGAAACGGACCAGGACCGGATCATTTAAAATAGGAATTTTTCTTTAACATACATTAGAAAAATTACTACTACATACATTAGACAAAAATGTTTATAAAAATATTCTAACTTTATTCATAACGCAGGGAAGCGATAACTAAAGTATATGTGAAATTTCGCAAACTATGTATATCTAAAATGGATAATACTCCAGTAAATTTTACCCAAACGAAATAGGGCTCAGTCAGACCAGGACAAATAGGGTAAACCTTAATTTGAAAATCAGATATGATTCTGATCCGGCCCTGGTCCGGCATTTATTACTAGGGATGAAATAGGTTTTCGAAAGCCGGGCCGGATTAGGACAAATACGGCACGCCCTAGAAGTGAAATCAAGTATGATTTCTGATAGGGGCCGGATGCAAATGCCCTATTAGGATTTACCTTATTACGCCCTGATCTGGCCCGGATCATAATAGGGCATACCTGAATAATTTCCTAGCCGGGTACTTGAGATTAATTGTTCTCAAAATCCCCAATAAATGTAAATAAAATATTTTTTATTCGATATATGCTATGAACCAAAGTTCAACGGAATTGACCACCACAGTGTGGTTTCTGGCCCCTACGCTCTCTTCTGGTCCCTACTCAATTTGATTGAGTCACCTTTGAAAAGTATTATAATTAGAAATAACAATTTAAATTGGGACAACTAAATCAAAACTATTTGGAGTTAAAATGCGATTATAAAATAATCGATTAAATTGATTTTTAAATTCTTAAAATTTACTGGTGGTGAATAAAATTTTATACATACTTAGATAGAGAGATGCATCCACCTCAGAATGATACTAAATATATTAATTAACAATAGCTAGCTACCATAAAATTATTTTTTGTAACACATGCGTAAAAAATATTCAATTTTGTACTAGAATAGAATAAAAGAAAAAACTACTTTTCCGCACATATAACTACAAAATATTTTGTAAGCCTGGACCGTAACGCCGCCTGCATGTGAGATTTGTAGTTAAATCTATCCATATATCTATCTATATATAATATTTTTATAGCACTAAAATATCAAAATAATAATTTAAATAACTTACCATATAGTAAAAACAACTTAAACACATTGCATCATTTGAATTGCAAGAAAAAACAATTTATTTAGGTTTTCAAAGTTTACAATTTTGACAGCTCTTATTGGATTCCTATGTGTTGTTTTAGTTGGATTCTTATGTTTATATTTTTGAGCTAGTATAATTTACAACTATTACAACGAAGATGGCGCACTATAATTATTTAAAAAGCTTAAATTTGTTTATAACTTTGTTAAATAGATGATTAAATGAACAATTAAATAAATATTTATAAATTTTACGCACTTGTTACAAAAAACAGTACGTTTAGCTAGTGCGAATGCGTTTTCCAAACGCGAGTTATTTGCCGCAAACTAACTCTTGTTTGGAAAACGCACTAGTAATACAATCTACTTTTTTATTCGCCTATATATTAAAGTGTTATTTTATTACTGTGATTTGCGGCCTCAAAGTGTCACTTTTTAACCATATATTTTGTTGTCATAGCTACGTCCAAAAAAGTAAAAAACATTTGTATTTGTTTAAATTCTATAAAAAATAGAAATTTTGACCGAAGCAGCCCTTAAATTCAAAATTTCATAATCCAATTAAAATAGTTGTTATCATTTGTTGTCATAGTTATACAATAACTTGGAGAAAATAACAAATATTTTGTCAAAGGTAACTTTTTCCACATATTTTTCTTTCAAAATTTATGCAAATTTATAATTTTAATTTAGAATAAACATTTTTTTTAAAATATTTTGCTTGCGGCTAATAAAAAATAGTATATGACGCACGGGCGTAAGCTATTTTGGACTTAATGTGGGTGCAAATCTCGACTAACGCCTCGATTTGCAAACTCCTCATACGTCCAAAATCTTAAGCTTTACGTCCTAGCATCATAATGTACTATTCGTTATAAATCGTACATCTAAGGATGAGCAAAAGTTAGAATAAAAACTTCAAAGTAAATGAATTGAATTATTCACGTTCACAAAAGCACGAGATGTTAATAAAGGTCGAAATCAACAAGTGAAATTAGTGTTTGTAGAAGAAAAATATAAATTTTCCATTTTATTTTTTATTGAGTAGAAAATAAAAGAAAAATTGAAAAGTAAAGAAAAGCTTATTTTAACGCTTGAGAAAATTGTTAGAAAGTGAATATATTTTTATGAATAATTAAATTTTTCTTTTGTAATTTATTTTTCAAATTTTTATCATTTACAATGAATGTGTAAAAATTGTATAGCAAAAAAATTAAATGAAGTTTTCATTTTCTGATTTTCAATCTTTTAAGCTTCTAGAAGGTGAATACAAAATTACGGAAATATTTTTTTATGGGGAAATGTGTATTTTGAATCATAATTCATAAGTTATTGAAACATTTGATACCGGAACGTAATTGTTTTTTTCTATGATAGCAAATGAAAATTCTATTTTACAACGCTTAATCCCCCGTGAAAATGGGTTCTTTTTCACTAGTGTAAAAAGAATAACAAATTGTAGTTGCTATGGTATCTTCATATAATTTTACAAAATTTTTAAAACAAAACAACCATGAAAAAGTAGAATATGAATTTTAACTATCGTTTTTTTTTAAGAATCGGGTACAAAACGTGGTTTTTGGAAATTTTTTTGACTCGATATTGTGATTTTGGTATCAATCGATCGGGCTTGGCCGTCTCCCGAAAACTTTATGAGATTGGGATGGTAGGACCCACCCCCACCCCTTTACACCCTCTTTATGTCAGCATATAAAAATCTATATAAAATAAATGGGAAGAGATAACAAAAATTTAATGGCACCATTATCTTTTATTCAGACCGGCGCAACTTTTGAGTCCCAAAGTTGGTTTGCACCCCCACCCCAACCAACCTTGTGGGTGGGGTTGACACATTAAATGAGTAAAATATGTGGGGTATCGTTAGAATACATAACATAACCATTTTTTACTCCCAAGGGGGTGGTACCCTTATCGTAGAAAAAAATATTTTTTTGCATATCATGTTTGGTGTCGATTTCAATATAATCGGGGCTGCTGAGCTCAATGATGATGATAAAAATGGGGGCCGGACTCGGGGTAGTCCAAAAAGAGGTGGAGCTTGAGGGGTCGGTTATGAAAAATATCAAAATTATCGTCATAATAAAAATTGGGGTCGGACTCAGGGTAGTCCAATAATAGGTGGGGGTTGGGGGGTCGGTTACACAAAGTATCGAAATTATTTTCATTATTATCGATTTTTACATAATCGAGGGTGCTGAGTTCAATGGTGATGGTAAAAATGTTGACCGGACTCAGGGTAGTTCAATAAGGGGTGAGGGTTGGGGGACTGGTCATGAATAGTATCAAAATTGTCGTCATTAGTGTTGATTTCAACATACTCTACGACGCTGAATCCAACAGTGATGTTTAAATTGGGATCAAAAATATAAGAGTGTCACTAAAGGGTGGGAGTTGGTGGCTGAAAGCCGCAAATGTTCACATTTATATTATGAGTATTGATTTTGGATAAATCAAGGGCACTGAATTCAATGGTGATGCTGAAATTAGTATTTGGGCTTTAGGGAAGAAACTAGAGGATAAGGGTTTGGGTCTAAAATTGGGGTAATGTTCAAATATACATAATAAATATTGGTTTTTCTATGAATCGAGAATGCTGAATCCAATGGCGATGTTGAAATGCAGAACCACGTAATAAAAAATTTGTGCTGTGTATGAAAATAAAAAAATTGTACTATGTTTAAAGACGAAGTTCAATTATTTATACAAGAAAATGATGAGCACTCAAATTGATACAGTCTTATTTTTGTGGCATTTGTTTGTATGTTTCAATAATAAAAATATAAGAAATATAAAGAATTTGCTATTTTAGTTTTATTATTTTTCTTATTAATAATTTTAAAATATTTTTCTGCCATGTTTCGACGATGCATCAATTTGTTGACGATATAATTCAACTAACAATTAAGAATAACCCACTTTTAAGAGACTCCTCTGCTTAGTAACTTTAGCCTTGGTGTATAATGTATATTTGAACATTTTTTTATTCTCCACCCCATCCTCCAGCTTCTGATTTTGCTCCTATGGTTGCTTGATTGCATATTCCAAGACCACCATTCGATTCAGTATCCTCGATTCATAGAAAAACCAATATTTATTATGTATATTTGAACATTTCCTTAATTTTAGACCGAACCCCTTATCCTCTAGTTTCTTGCCTGGACCCCAAATACTAATTTCAGTATCACCATTGCATTCAGTACCCTCAATTTATCTAAAATCGGTACCCATAATATATTTTCGGCTTTCAGCCCAAACTCCCATCCTTTAGTGACACCCTTATATTTTTGATCTCAATTTAAACATCACTGTTGGATTCAGCATCCTCAAGTAGCTTTCAAACTCCCACCCTTTAGTGACACCCTTATATTTTTGATTCCAATTTAAACATCACTGTTGGATTCAGCGTCCTCAAGTATGTTGAAATCAATAATAATGACGATAATTTTGATCTTATTCATGACCAGACACCTAACCCCCACCCCTTATTGAACTACCCTCAGTCCAGTCATCATTTTTACCATCACCATTTTTTTTTTTTTTTATATATTTATTTTCCACAAATTTGAAATTTATAATTAGGAAAATATACATTATGTTATAACATTTATATTATATAACGTAAAAGTAGAACTCTACAAACTATATACAAATACTTTATTTTTAAGCTAGAAATTTTCTTTTTTAGTTTTTAAATTTATAATTATTTCTAATAAATATACGAGGCGTGCTGCGAAACATAATTCGGTTTCCATTAATTATGCATGTGTCATATTATATTCGATGATAAAATCATTGAATAATTTTAATTTGATTTCTTTTTTAAAATAAGTCAATCTTAAAGTTTTAACTGTTGATGGTAACTTGTTAAATTGATCAAAACCATTGTAAAATATACTAATTCTTGTTATTAGAAGTGTATAATGAGGTAAACGATAATTTAATGCATTTCGTGTCTGTCTCTCAGTGATTTCATGGTTGGTGGTGAGAGAGTTACTGAATTTCAGAAGCTTGTTTACCATTTTATATATTGTTAGTAAAAACTCATAAATGATCAATTTTCGTATAGGCAATAAGGAGGTGTTATATAATAGTTTAGTTGGTGTGAATTTATTCAATCCAAATAAGGCTTTAATGGCTTTGTTTTGTATTATTTGTAGATCATCTATTCGAGTTGAACAAACTGCACCCCATATTGGTGCCATATATAGTAGGTGTAACAAAATATGTGAGTAATAAATGTTTAACGCGACGCACAGTGGGATTTGTTCATACAATGTTTGGCAAAAAATATAAGGAGTGCTCGTAGAATGTTGAAATTTTGCTCTGAGCCTTTGGTTAGCTCAATTAAGAAAAATAAAAAGTTTCATCAAAATTGGCGACGCCCACTACCCCCGCCCATAAAACCCAAAATGTATTTTTGGCCCAAAGTTTTTGAAATTTGGCACAGAGCCTTTTATTACCTCAATTAAGAATAAAATAAAGTTTCATAAAAATTGGCCACGCCCACTACCCTCCGCCCATAGAACCCAAAATTTTATGATTTTATGATATTATAAATTTTATGATTTTATAAAAGATTATTAATTATTTAAACTTTTTTTTTTTTTAATTGATAGCATGGAGTCTTACCTTTCATTTTATTATAGCGGGAGCACCTAGCACGACCGAGCAACCTTTTTTTTCTTCCAAGGAAGTTTGCAATCACGGCACATTATAGAACAAATTTTATTCTATCATATCTTTTAAACCATATGAGCGAACTTTATAATTTTTTTTTTAAATACGCAGAAAAGGCTATATTTGAAAATAATCAGTATTTAAATTAGAGCAATAAAGTTATCTTACGTACAAACACTATAGAAGTGCGTAAACAGTTTTCAATATTATATTGGACCAAAATTTACATTTGACTTTGGTTCATTATTTCAAAGACAAATAAACGTTTTTTTGGGATACAATTTATGGATTCTTCATACTGAATCAATTTTCTAAAAAACTGCATCATTACATTTTTAAATTTTATGTGTCGAAAAAATTACTTATTGCACAAAAAATCCCACTGTGCGACGTCCTTTTTTAGAATCTTGCCTACTCTTTTGAGAACTCCAATAATTGGAGCTATTTTTGATTTGATGTTGTTAATGTGGTTGGACAAATTTAATCTCGAATCTATTTGAAGTCCTAAATATTGACATTGTTCGGAACGTTTAACTACATTCCCGTTAAAGCTGATTTCATCAAAAGAAGGAACTCGAATATTAGCTCTAAATATAACAAACTTTGTTTTTTCTATGTTTAATAAAAGTTTAATTTTGCTAAGCCAACTTTCAATGAGTTTTAAATCATGTTCCATATTGCCTTTAAGTTCACATGAACTCATTTCACCATAAGTCAATACAGCATCATCGGCAAAAAGTTGGATTATACCACGTAATGGAAGATTAAATATATCATTAATGTAAATGATGAACAAGAGAGGATCTAAAATTGAACCTTGTGGTACTCCACATTTCAAAGTTAAAAGTTTGGATTTAAATTTATTTACTCTAACAAATTGTTTTCGATTAGTTAAATAATTTTTAATTAGATCCAATGCATCACCAGTTATACCGTATATTTCTAATTTCATTATCAATATTATATAATCTACACAATCAAAGGCTTTTCTGAGATCTATGAAAATACATGATGTTTGTTTTTTTGCTTCAATGTTATTATAAATTTTTTCCATTAGATTAAGTGTAGCCGATAACGTGCTGCTGTTCTCCAAAAACCCAAATTGATTTTGATGAAGTATGTAATTGTCTTTTATGTGTGATTTAATTCTGTTAAATATTGCTCGTGCATATATTTTAGAATTGATAGGAAGAATTGATATGGGTCGATAATTATTGAGGTCTGTTTTATCACCAGATTTGAAAATCGGCGTTATTCTTGCAATTTTTAGTTTGTCTGGGAAAACCTTTTCTTTAAAGCAAGTATTTATTCCTTCACTTAAAAGGCCTGTTATTTTAAAAGAGTATTGTTTTATCATGGATGGAGATATGTTATCCCAACCTTTTGCACTTGTAGGATCGAGGTTAGCTATAATATTACATATTTCCTGCTCAGTGGTATTTGAGAAGACATTCAGCGTAGTTTCTTGAGTGTCATTAGGATTAATATTATCAGGTAGCGCCCGCCTTTAGAGAACTTGTCAATTTAGTTCCTATATCATTGAAAAATGAATTAAATTTCTCGACTATAACTTCTTGATCTATCACTAATGTTGGCCCAATTTTAAGTGTGATTTGTTCAGATACTAATGTATTTCCACAGTGGTTTGTGAGTATTTCATTTATAAGAGACCAGAATTTTTTGGGGTTATTTTTATAATCCGAAAACTTGGAAGTGTAATATTCAGTTTTAAGCCTTATTACTTCGTCTTGTATACTTTTTTTTATTATCTTAAACGAGGATGTAAATGTACCGTTTTGTGGGTATGTTTTTTTTTTAATTTATAAAGTTTGTTTCTTTTTTTTATATCATTTTGCAGGGACTCTGTAAACCATGGCTTCGAGAAACTCCTCTGGCCTTTCGGTTTGATTATGAACGATTTTTCATGTTTGATTATTTCGTCACAGAGAGCTTCATAGAATTCGTTGCATGTAACGTTCGTAAAATTCGTCACATTATTATTTCGTCACAGAGAGCTTCATAGAATTCGTTGCATGTAACATTCGTAAAATTATAATTTTCAATAAACAAGTCAATTTTCTTTTTATTGGTGCTACTTACTATTAATGATTCGGAAGCTGAGTTCAAATACTTGGTATAACTGAATAATAACAATTTATGGTCACTCAAATAAGTATCATCATATAATACATGAAATTTTCTATTGATAGATTTAGGGCATAGAATATGATCTATAACTGTACCAATTGAATTGTTACGACGAGTAATATAGGTATCATTTATTTCATTTACCACCGAGAAATTATTCAACTGTACAGTATTAAGATAGTTGATAACAGATGAGTCACGTTTGTTTAACAGGTTTATATTAATATCCCCTACAATAACATAACTTTGAAATTTTTCCATCTTTTCATTTAAAAAATCAATAAATCTAAATTCATCTGTATGTTCATCCATATTGTTTATTTGTGAACATTGAACTCAGCATCCTCGATTATGTAAAAATCGATAATAATGAAAATAATTTCGATACTTTGTGTAACCGACCCCCCAACCCCCACCTATAATTGGACTACCCTGAGTCCGACCCCAATTTTTATTATGACGATAATTTCGATATTTTTTAAAAATGACCCCCCAACCTCCACCCCTTTTTGGACTACCCCGAGTCCGGCCCCCATTTTTATCATCATCATTGAACTCAGCATCCCCGATTATATTGAAATCGACACCAAACATGACATGCAAAAAAAATATTTTTTTCTCGAATCCCCTTGGGAGTAAAAAATGGTTGTGTCACCGACCAGGGGTAATATAGGGGATTGTATTTGTTATGAAATTCTGATTCTAACGATACCCCACATGACATATTTTACTCATTTAATGTGTCAACCCCACCCACAAGGTTGGTTAGGTGTGGGGTTGCAAGCCAACTTTTGGACTCAAAAGTTGCGCTGGTCTGAATAAAAGATAATGGTGCCATCAAATTTTTTTTATCTCTTCCCATTTATTTTATATAGATTTTTATATGTTAAAACTTAAAGAGCGTGTAAAGGGCTGGGGGTGGGTCCTACCACTTCAATCTCATAAAGTTTTCGGGAGACGGCCAAGCCTGATCGATTGATACCAAATTTGTAAAAAAAATTTTGAAAATTTCCGCGACTGCCCGATTCTTAAAAAAAACGTAAATGTTATTTTGTCGATTTCTAATTGAATAATTTCTAATAAATATCGTTTATATATTAACTATCATAGAAAAAATTGCATTTCCTACGCAAGATAAAAACATTTTACGTTCGTGAAATTGCCCCACTCGACGCTAACGCGTCTCGTGAACGAATTTTCACTCACGAAAAAGCAGAGTTTTCATCTCTTGTAGGAAAACATACTATTTTCTGTTATTCAACACTCAGCTACGTTCTCGTTTAAATAAAAGTATTACTTTATTGCCAATCAAATGTTTTGGTTTTTCGTATGTTTACTAATCTGTAAATATCTGTTATTAATCTTCTGCAAATAAATTGCTATGATTCTAATTTAATAGAATCGTTTGGTTGTCGGCATTAAAAACAGCAGTAAAAAACTATATGTATTATTATTATTATTTTTATTATCATTATTATTCTAAAACTTGTCTTCCTTAAACGTTAATTCCGTGAATGTAAAAGAACACAATATCAAAAATTACACTAGTTTACAAATTTTGGACTTTTTTGTCTCCCTGAATAAAACCCAACTTTTCTTATGAATTTGGACCTCTTGAACACGAATATCATATTCATTTTTTTTGGTTAGCTCTTGTTTTTGAGATATTCACGAAAAACCAATTTTTTCGGTGATCAAAAATGTTGTTTCGGTTTTTGGGTCTCATATTTTACAAAACAAACAAATAAAATATATTAATGAAACAAGTGCATAGTAAATATGCCAACAAACATTTTGAGCTATATTTTGTAAAAATCCATTAAGGACTCTGGAAGTTACAGTCGAAAAAATTTGAAAAAATACGAAAAATTCATGTTTTTTTCAAATTTTTCCATTTTCAACACCATAAATTTTGAACAAATAAAGACACTAACTTTTTTTGATTTCTTGGAGCCTATAGCAACTTCAGTTTTCTTTCTTTCAAGCTATAATATACGAATATTGGTGCAGTTTGCACCAAGTTATTCAAGTTTTCCCAAAGAAAGTCAAAACTCAAAATTTGGAATAAAAAATCAACTTTACGAATAATTTCAATTCTGCAACATAATTGATTTATATATTAGTTGTTTTCGTAGTAGATCTAGTTCCTCCCACCTCGGACTTATGTAAGGAGTTGGAAAATATTAGTTAGTTGATTATGAAATGTCTTTTTTTGACAAAAGTTGTATTTTATTTGTATATGATTTTTCTCGAAATTGAGATTTTTTTTGTGAAGTTTTTGGACATGATCTAGCTCCTCCCACCTCGGATTTATTTTAGGAGTTGGAAAATATCAGTTAGTGGGGTGATTTAGCAGTATGTATTATGAACCTTCCACAAATAAAAGAAAATCAATTTGTGCTATTTTTACACTTGAAACTTCTTGACGACGCCATTCAAATAAACTTGATTTTACACTTTACTAACAATTTATTTTGCTTTAAAAGACAGCTATCACCATTGATTTATTGATTTTTAGAAACAATACACAATACACAATTTAAAATTTATATTTGTAATATTTTTTTTTTTTTAATTATTATTTTGACTTGAATGTTTGGAATTAAATTTATCCTCAGAGAGATTATATTTGCAACTAATCATACGACAATTATCTACTTAAAAAGAAACCTTTTTAAACTAATTAAACAAAAGTTGGGAAAACCGAAAAACTATTAAAAAGGAGAAGTAATTGCTTTCTTAAATTAAACTTAAAATGATCATAAACGTAAGGAGTAACACAAGGTGGGCGGTGATAGAAAAAAATTTACATTATCAAAAAACAAAAAAAAAGAGAAAACAGAAAATAAACAAACCTTACAGGTATTAACAGACATAAATAGGGGCTTAACTTTATGGTGCTTGAACTAACTTAAATAGCTCTGATGTTTTGCCTCTCCTCACAATTCATTATCTTTTGTTTATATTTTTCTATATACGTCTCATATCGATCCAATTCCCAACTTCGAAAACAGAAATGGAAATTATACTTTACTATTTTAAAATAATTCTTTACTGATGTTTGAGAACGACTGAACTTATAAAATTATTATTTATGGCACAATAAATTAAGTAAAAAATTATTTTTTCCAAATTTTGAGTTTTGACTTTCTTTGGGAAAACTTGAATAACTTGGTGCAAACTGCACCAATATTCGTGTCTTTTAGCTTAAAAGAAAGAAAATTAAAGCTACTATAGGCTCCAAGAAATTAAAAAAAAATAGTGTAATTATTTGTTCAAAATTTATGGCGTTGAAAATGGAAAAATTTAAAAAAAACGTGAATTTTTCGTATTTTTTCAACTTTTTTTTACTGTAACTTCCAGAATCCTTAATGGATTTTTACAAAATATAGCTCAGAATGTTTGTTGGCATATTTACTATGCACTTCTTTCAATAATATTTTTAATTTGTTGGTTTTGTAAAATATGAGACCCAAAAACCGAAACAACATTTTTGATCACCAAAAAAATTGGTTTTTCGTGAATATCTCAAAAACAAGAGCTAACCAAAAAAAATTAATATGATATTCGTGCTTAGGAGGTCCAAATCTATAAGAAAAGTTGGGTTTTATTTCGAGAGATTTTTCTTGTAAACTAGTGTTATTGACAAAAAATTGTGTTGTAATGTCTTTATATTTTCAGACCAAAGACGCATAACACAATAAATGTTAAATCGTAAATGTGCCGTTTACTGCACAAAGCGACTAACTCCACATTTTGGAAAATTTTAAATTTAAATGTCAAAGTACTTGTTATAGTCATAACTTTTTATGTTAAAAACAACTTTCCTGAATAATTATGATAAACACCATTAAAAGTCAAAATTTGTCTGACCATTAAAAAATGACTGTTATAAACCTGACATTAAAAACTAAATATCTATTATACTAATTAAATTACTACTATAATAGTTAATTGATATACATACTTAGTAACCAAAATTAATTAAATTATGTTTATAATAACATTCCTGAATGATAAAGATTAACACCACTAAACATCGAAATTTATTTGACCTTTGAAAAAAATTCAATTTCTCAACATTTTGTTTTATGGGGTTAATCGTTTTGTGCAGTGATCGGCTCAAATGTCAATAGTAAATTTCAATCAAATCTACATTGATCAAAAATAACTCAAAAAATGTAACTTCAGGTTAAATCTGATCCATAGATGTTTATGGTAACTCAAGAAAGATTCAATTACACCAGCTTGTAAATGGTTTAAATTTGATTATTTTTTCAGTCAATCAAGTGTCGAAATTTAGGGGGGGGGTGAAGAGGCTACATACTAAAAATATTTTTTTACAATAAAACAAAACCTGCATTGCATAATTCTAAAGAAAATTCTAATGTTTCTTAAATTAAGTGCTTCTTCATATGAATCCTTTATATGACCCCACTCATTTGGGTCAAAAATGGTTTTTTTACTCGCTCCACACCCATCCCTTAAACACACAGAAATATAAGTATTTGAGACTTTGCTATGATTTTCATTTAAAATTTATCAATCTTCCTGTATCTGTGAATTTTTTCAAATTTTTCTGGCAGTCATTGTCGAAACGTAGGGGGCGGAACGGCCTTGAAAATTGCACTTTTTTTAAAATAACTCAAAAACTCTGCACCGCAAAATTCTAAAAAAATTGCAATGATTTCTAAATTTAGTGCTCTTTCAAATGACACCCCACTTGCTTAGGTCAAAAAAGATTTTTTTTTACCCTCTCTGCCCCCGACCCCTTGATTTGAGACTTCGCTATAATTTTCATTCAAAATTTACCAAATTTCCTAGCTCTGTGAATTTTTACAAATTGTTCTGTTAATCAGTGTCGAAACGCAAGGGGGGGGGGGGGGCGCACTGAATTTTGCACTGTTTTATCCAAAACTCAAAAACTGTGCACCGCAAAATTCTAAAAAAATTGCAATGATTTCTAAATTAGGTGCTCTTTCAAAAGACATCCCACTCGCTTAGGTCAAAAAAGGTTTTTTTTACCCTCTCTACCCCCGTCCCCTAACCACACAGAAATATAATTATTTGAGACTTCGCTATAATTTTCATACAAAATTTATCAAATTTCCTAACTCTGTGAATTTTTTCAAATTTTCCTCTCAATCAGTGTCGAAACGTAGGGGGGGAAGGGGTGGGGCGGTGTGAATTTTGCACTCTTTTGACCATAACTCAAAAACTGTGCACCGCAAAATTCTAAAAAAAATTGCAATGATTTCTAAATTAGGTGCTCTTTCAAATGACACCCCACTCCCTTAGTTCAAAATAGGTTTTTTTTTACCCTCTCTACCCCCGTCCCCTAAACACACAGAAATATAATTATTTGAGACTTCGCTATAATTTTCATTCAAAATTTACCAATTTTCCTAACTCTGTGAATTTTTACACATTGTTCTGTTAATCAGGGTCGAAACGCGAGGGGAGGGGAGGGGACGGTCTGAATTTTGCACTGTTTTGTCCATAACTCAAAAACTGTGCACAGCAAAATTCTAAAAAAAATTGCAATGATTTCTAAATTAGGTGCTCTTTCAAAAGACATCCCACTCGCTTAGGTCAAAAAAGGTTTTTTTTACCCTCTCTACCCCCGTCCTCTAAACACACAGAAATATAATTATTTGAGACTTCGCTATAGTTTTCATACAAAATTTACCAAATTTCCTAACTCTGTGAATTTTTACAAATTTTTCTGTCAATCAGTGTCGAAACGTAGGGGCCGGGGGAACTGTCTGAAAGTCGCATTTTTTTTGACAATAACTCAAAAACTGTGCATCGCAAAATTCTAAAAAAATGGCAATGTTTTCTAAATTAGGTGCTCTTTCAAATGACACCCCACTTGACATTTTAAATAGTTTTTTCACCCCTTCTCATTTCCACCCCCTTAATAAATATAATTATGAGTATATGACACTTTTATATATTTTTTATTAAAAATCTACTAATTTTTCTATCATTCCAAATACATTTGAAGATTTTTGATTAGTTAGGTTCGGAGCTAATCGAGGTAAGAAAACACGAAGAAAACGTCATTATTCAAAAATCTACAAAAAATGGTTAGGTGTAAAATTCCAAAATAAATTTTTAAGGACAACTGAAATGAAGCCGTCATATGATACCCTACTTGAATCTATAAAAAAATGTATTTTCTCAAAGGTCTCACATCGTACCCCTGTAAACCAAACGAAAACCCCTTTAGTTTTATTTGTATCCGTCATTTCATGTGGACAGATTACTTTTATACGCATCTCAAATTTCAGGTCCATAGCATTTATAGTTTAGTTTATTTATAGTTATATAATGTGAAAAACTCGTTTTACTCTCACCAATAGTGTTCCGTATAAAAAACGGAACCCTAAAAGCGGCTTGCGGTATAGAATGAAGTGGGTAGATCGTTATCTTGTTGCTTTTAACCAAATTTTGTCTTTATTCGAGGATGCAACAAATTTAGACTTTCATATATAAGGTAAGGTACTATGGACAGGTAAACTATGGACATCGCGTGTAATTGAAACAGTTACACTTTTTTATTGAGTAAAGAAAATAACATGAAACCAAATCAAGTCACTTGCTAAAACCGGAATGTAAAAACTAGGGCTGATCTAAGAAATTTTTTAATGCTTTATAGATAGATGCCCGTGGATAACTCTAATTTTTATTCTTCCATGGAGTGCTATTGTTATATGTGTGTGGGGTGGAATTGGTGATATCGAATCGAGATTTTCAGCTCGTAACTTAAGGTCTTTAGATTGTTTAAAAAAGCTTATGTAGTATTCTTCAGTGAAATTTAGTCTGTCCCGCTCATGTTCCATAGTAGTAGTCTTTAGTAAATTTCAATTCACTTGAAGACTTTTAATCGGTTAGTTTGATATGGTTGATGAGTCCAAAGTGGTTTTACATAGAAGGTTTCACTTCAGTTAAATATGTTCTCTAAACAAATATAAGAAGGATCATCTTTTCAGATTCCTTTTCAGTATTTGGTTTTAGTCAAACTATTGGACTTGGGATTAACCAAATCCTGATTTTCGCAATATTTTAATCTTTTTGTAAACATCCCTGTGGTGTCAGCATTCAAAAACTGAGAAAATTCATCATTGCACAGATCAGATATCGGAAGTTTTCTTAAAGCCTTAACTGATTATATATGTAATAGCTCCATCTGGTTTTAAGTTTCAAAAACGCACAGATAAAAAAAATTTAATTAATCTCAATTCATCCTAGCTGCTCTCAAACAAGATAATGTCTGTTTTTGATTGAAAGCAATTAATCAGGACATTGTTGAAAAGATTTTCATGAATAAAATAAAGCAATTAATAAATGTTGAAAAAATCCGAAGCGAGATTTTAAATCCAAAAATGAGTATACCAATATAAAAAAACAAAGCACCTTTTCATACTATACAGGCTATGTATATAAAACAAACATAAACATGGAATTTAATTAAATGTAATTGTTCGTTCCTAGAAAATTTTCGAATTTTCTGAAATTTCCTTCTAATTTAATTCAATTTCTTATGCTTGTTTCTAACGCATAATTTAACGTTTTATTTTTATATATGTATTAAAATATACATAGAGTGGTTCATATTGTTATTTTACTATACTTTTGATCAGGAGCGTTTAAAATTGCTCGCTAGTGTAGGTAAAATATAGGTTTTGGTTACAGTTTTTTCGACATTTTTTATCACTTAAGCTGAGTCAGTTTTAAATTGTCTTCGTTATATATCGTTATATATTATATAGAATATATATTAAATATGTACTTGTTTCACTTTTAGTGGATTACACTGTTTGTATTACATTTCATAATAAACAATTGCGCCCATAATTATGAAAGTGGTCCAATACTGCATTTACAGCGACATAGCAAATTAGTAGATGTAATTTAAATCTGTGCTGTAAACACTTTCTATTTTAAAATCTTGTAACTAATTTGATATCTACGCTTACTACAATTACAAACGATTCAAATACATACTTACAATTCAAATTACAATCTACGTTTTAAACTCATATTAAATATACCAAGATGCAAATCATAATATACTATCTACTAATTTCCCGAGCAGAAATTAGTTAGGGAAAACCTGAATACAGTCAGGGCGTGATCAGGGCCTGGTAAGTCCTACAAGGGCAATCCCTATTAGGGCAATCTGATGTGGGCCTGTTCCGGGCCTGATTTAGAATACCCTTTTAGGGTTTACCTCATTTGAATCTATCCGGCCCTGATCAGGTTTTTCGTATTTGACCCCAACCTGAAATTTCAATTGGTTAAAATTCACTAGAGCATTATTCATTTTAGAAATATATAGTTAAAATCGTTTCATGTATATTTTAGTTATCGCTTCTCGGCTGAAAGACTATAATAATAGTGATTAAGGTGGTATGTATGTTTAATTTTTTTCCATTGTAATATTTTTATTTTAATTTGACTAATTTATGTATATATTATATAAATATATATCAGGGTCTAGTCCGGATACCCCAATCAGGGCCTGACCGATTATCCAATCAGGGTCTAATCCGGTAATCCCAATCAGGACCTGATAGGGCAAAAGCGTTACACTCGTGAACAGGGCCCAATCACGCAGCCCTACCAATGCCTGATCCGGGTTAGGGCAAACCAGATCAGGACCTTACTTGAGCCCTGACAAATTTCTGCTCGGGTTGCTATGTCGCTGTAAATGCGGTATAAGTCATATATTTCTTGTTTTGAGATATTTAAAGGTTTGCAAATGATTATATTAAAAAACATTTCTATATTATGAAAAATTTTATTTTAGAGCTTTGTTAGTCTTCAATAATGAAAGTTTATTATGCATGTGAAATTTTGTATAAATCTCATTCCGAAATATGCTTTTTACAGTTTGAATTGACTTTTTTTTTTTTTTTTTTTTTTAATAAGAAGTATTGTGTAGTAGGAATTACAAAATGTGTCACACATAGATACCTTTTAAGACGTAGGTCCCACAACAACATGCGTCTTGAGGTATAGGTGGACGCTTTTTTTAAATCTTTGTGGATTGAAGGCACTCGAGACTATTGATTCGGGCAAAGCATTCCATGTGTACGATGTACGCACAAAGACTTAGACCATTTTCAAAATTAACTGAACGTCGTATAAATGACTTAACGCAAAAGCAAACTTTGAAATTCTAGTGTTATTTATTAATTATTTTCCGAACTCATTGTTTTGTCATCATTAACTTTCACTTAAAAAAGAACAATTTTGACATTTAGGAGGAACAGCTCATTTTTATGGGCTTACGGTCCGACAATATAAAAACTCTGCAACACAAGGTTTTGGCAATTATTTTTGACATTTTGTTCGACTTTTTTGTTTTTTTTTCTTCACATTTTGTCTTAGATTACTATCATAATTAACACTAGATGAATTACATTTTTGTTGAAATAACAAGTACTCTATAACGGATCTTTTTTGACAATATCGTATCAATTACATTAGAATAATTTAGTTTGAAGTAATTTGATGCGATATAACGGATAAACTAATTTTTTTCAAATTTTGGCTTAGACCACTTTCATAATTATTGGCACAATTGTCTCATTTGCAAATTTTTTTTGTATAGTCGAAATAATAATTGCTTGAAACCAAATAAATCAAATTAATTGTCGTAGGTGATTTCTTGATCAGAATGAATTGTAAATTTAGAAATAAAGATTTTTCAGGCGGATCGAGGAACAAACTGTAATTATTGACTTAAAAACTACAGTAAAAGATAAAAAAAACCTTCTAACTTTGACAATTTCGTCCACCTATCAATATACGAAACGACAATCAAAGTATGGTTAACAGCGCAAAAACCAAATAATAATGTAAATCAAACGCCTGCACTGTCATATGGCAATGAAAGGCACCTTGCTCAACCAGCACAAAACTTGTAGCTGCTGAAGGCGTAGAATTATTGAAAATTAAGTTTTTTCGATGATGTTGGGGTTTGTTATAAGAGAGTAAAGGGGCCAGAATAAAAACGTATTTGTGTATGTCAAAAACTACACGACGTGAAAAATTCCGTTTTATTTTTTAAGTTTGTGTTTTATTTAGACTTTAAAGTTTGACAAAACTGCATGACAAACCTGCATGGGATCTTGATGAAACTTTGGAATATGATCCAGGTTAACTCGAAAATGGAAGGTCTGGATTCATTTCAAAATTGGACAAATGTGCGGGGTGTGTCCCAAACACCTCTTAGTTTCTTAGTTTAAATCTTCAATAGCTTCTAATCCCGGTACCGATCTTATTGAAACTTGGTATATAAGGTTTTAGTGGTTTTGTTGTGATACTACAGCTTTCTTTACTTTTTATATATGTATTTAGAACTACGCAAAATCTATAAAATTAGTTAGTCATTAATTAAAGTATTTTATGGATATTCCCCACTATTTTATGGATATTACCCCACTAATCAGAACATTTTGATTCTAGAGCTTGGTGAAGTTAGCATCAGCTATGCAATATTACTTCGGTCTGAAAGACCTTGTTAGATTTCAATTCAACACAAATTAAAATATTTTCTATTAAATATTATCTATTAAAATTTATATACATTTAAAAAAAAAAAAACAAAAAAAAAACATAGTTACAGAAAGCATTACTAAATTCATACCAACATAAAAAATAATATAACTAATGTAAGGCTGTCTTTTTCTCTCAAATAAAATATATTCTCTACATAATTGAAAGATTCAGTCATCTTCTAACCGTCTTTTCGGAAACAAATATGTTTTGTAACAAAATGTCAATTTAGTTTTATCTATTAAAACTAAATTGACAGTTGTCTGCTAAATTTTAAAGAAAAAAAAATAATCGAAAATGGAAAAATAAATTGTATTTTGTTTTATTTTTGCATGTATGTCTTTATAAAGACAGTAAAGGTAAAATAAGATAAAATACACTGAAGTTTGTGTTAGTGTTTATGAAATTAAAAGTGGTGAAGAACGAAGGCGTACAATTATATAATTGGTGAGATTGTTCTTTATTAAAAAATTATTTGGTATTTTATATTCACTGTTACCAGGCAGTAGGCAGGTAAAATTATACCTTTTATTGCTTTGATGTAATAAATTTATTTATTATTTTTAAGCATAAATTTGTTTTGTATTGCCTGGTAACAAGAAATGTAAAGTTTCGTTTTAGTTGTTACTAGGAATTTCGAATTTAACCCTTTATTTGTACTCTTCAATTTTGTAAGTGTCTTTTGTGTCCCCATTTTTTGCGTTTCCCTTATCGTGCAACTGATGCATGACACCTGCTTACGTGATTTTGTGACAGAGATACCCAGTTTCTTGTGTTCTGTGTAGTGTTGAAATATAGGCCTGGCAGAATTTCAGTATCTATACCTGCAATGTCAAAGGGTAAGTCTTTGTCTCAACAAAATGGCAGCAGAGTGAACAAACAGCTTAGCATTGACTTCACCAACATAAGAGGTCACAATTCGAATCTAAACGAGGTTTATCAATCATCACTACATCGAAAAAATAAACCTGACATATTGTTTCTTACCGAAACAATTGTTAGTGTCAAAGAATCGAATTTGGATCTCGATAAATACCGGATACCTAGTTACGAATTGGAACATTCCTTTTATAACAAGCATGGTGTCTGTGTATTTGTTCGAAATTCACTTTCATGTGTGAGAATTAAGGCTTACGAGTTGAACTCTAAGCACCATAATTCTCTAGCACTGAAGATCTCAGGTGTTGATGAAACTATGTTTATAATAGGATTATACAGATCCCCAAATTCCTCCCCCCCCCCTAACCCCAGGATGTCCCTTTTTTGATCAAATATCGGCTAATCTAGACAAGAGTACCACGGACTACAGCATAGCAAGACTGGCCATTCTTGGAGACTTTAATATTCATAATAAAGAATAGCTTAAGTATTCGTCGCGCACTGACGATGTAGGAAGACAAGCCGAATTGATACTCGCCGATTATAACGGTTTGACGCAAATGATAGAGTGTCCCACAAGAATCAAATCATCATAACGTAAAATAATCGAATATTCTAGTGTTTTCTCAAGGTTTCTAAAAAGTGACCTCGAATGATCGAGATTATGCAAAATCGTATATAAAAAGGGATGTCTTGCAAGACAAAAGTTAGTTTTATTTTAAACCTGCGACGGTAAAGTTAACATTATAAAAGTGATTTTTAAATTAGTTTTTGTGAATAAAGTTAAAGTGTTATTGAGTAGAAATATTTTGTGTATTTTTTTGAACGTTGTAACTGGAAATTTCTACAATCAACCGTTGGAGTTTCTAAAGCTGTTGAAAAAATATTCTAGTTAGGAATATTGTTTGCTGTATTGTTTTCCTGTTGTTGTGGAACAATTGAATCGGTCATTTCAAAAACCTCATAAGTCACTCAATTAAAATTTTTCAGAAATCAATAAAAACTGTTTCATACACAAACAAATGAGTTTTAAAGGACTTTTTTATGTTTAATTTAGTATATGAGTGGTAAAAAATTAAAATAACAAATAACCTTTACAGTTTATTAATAGAAATAATGAAAAAAACCTAAAAACAGTTCTTGACTTATGTTGTTTTAGCAAGAAATAGGGTTAGTGGTAAAAAATTTAACCAAAACAACCGTAATAATCATATTTTTTATTGCTTATTATTGAGAATTACACTTAAAAATAATCTTATTAACATTTTACATGTATTAATTTATCATGTTTTAATATCTTTATGGCGAATATTGTCATATTCTCCATCATTCTTAATTATTAATAGAGTTAATTCATATATAATACGAAAAGGATAGAGTTAATTCATATATGTAATACGTATATAATTCATATATTATTCATATATAATGTGAATCCTCGAAAAGAGGACGAGTCTCAAGGGATCGCAGTATGACGGCTGCTCTACCCTTTCCAACGCTTACACCGATAATAATGTCGTTTGCAATTGATTCTGGGTTTTCACAGTGTCAATGCTAAAGATTTGTATTATTCTGATCTTTGGTAAAACTATGAACATTTAAATAGATCATAACAGTCTTAAACCAAAATATATACACATTAGCATCAATTAAACCAAAAGTATCGAATAATAAGTAAATTACTATTTTAGAATATGGTTTTTGCTTAACAGATTGTTAAAACCCCATTTCAATTTTCGTAGACTAGCTTGAATACGACCTTAGAGGCGTTCAAGCATAATCCAACGATCGTTGTTCCACTGTTCTCTCGAATAAGTATTGAACCATGGGTCCGCACCTGCGGTTACTCTCGTACTACGCTGGAATGCAGGAATCTATCGCTATCGACTTACGTGGTTTTTACCCAGAATACGCATCTCCCTTTAAGGAACCATTTTCAGCAAAAAAAGCATGTTGGAAAAAATTTAAGAGGTTTTTGAAATGACCGATTCAATGTTGAATACTTAATAAAACCTGGTGTTTGTGCTTAATAATCAGTGATTGAACTCTGAAAAGATTTGGGAATTGCGTTTATCGAATTGTGAGTTAGGCCAATTCAAAGGAAGTTTGGAAAAACATAACAATATGTATATGTTATGTTAACATATATAATAATTTTAACTCTTAGTTGGTGGTATGTATATGTTTCTAATGCATATTATGATAAAAATTCTCCAACTATCAAATATCAATTTGGAAATTGGTGGTGGTGGTATCACGGATAACAATCTTTCTACCTTTGATTCTTATTTTCACTTTTGTTTTTGTTGTTAAAGTTTTGATTAAAATTTTATTTTCGATACTGTTTTTACAATATCAAAATATGGAGGGGCTGAAATCTCACAGCTCTGAGATATCAAGACTTCGGTCTGGGTTAAGGATTTTGATATAGTTTTCGGCAAAAAACTTTTATGAGGACATGGTTTTTAGTTTTGGGCAGCGATGTATATCAAACATAACTCTTTGTTAAAGTAAAAGTATTTTTTATCTCTGTTTAAAAATTTATTACAAAACTAACACGAAACATCAATACGTTGCCGTAAACTTATAATCAAAATTCCAAAAATATTGTTAAATTAAATAAAATCAAACTTTTTCAAAATTCCAAAAATATTCCAAAAATTAGAATAAAATCAAATATTTAAAGTTTTTCTAAATTCCAAAAATTATAATAAAATTCTTAAAAATTCAAACTTTTCCAAAATTCTAAAAATATTGCAAAAATTATTAAAAAATCAAAAATTCAAACTTTTTTCAAAATTCCAAAAATTATAATAAAATCAAAAATTTAAAATTTTTAAAAATTCTTACAAAATCAAAAAAAGGAAACTTTTTTCAAAATTCGAAATATTTATACATATATATAAAATTCAAAAATTCTATTTTCTTCAAAATTCCAAAAATATTGCAAAAATTAGAATAAAATCAAATATTTAAACTTTTTCTAAATTCCAATAATAATCCAAAAATTCTTAAAAATTGAAACATTTTCCAAAATTCTAAAAATATTGCAAAAATTAATACAAAATCAAAAATTGAAAATTTTTTCAAAATTCCAAAAATTATAATAAAATCAAAAATTAAAAATTTTTCAAAATTTTAAAAATATTCCAAAAATTCTTACAAAATCAAAAATTAAAACAATTTCCGAAATTCTAAAAATATTGCAAAAATTATTACAAAATCAAAAATACAAACTTTTTCAAAATTCCAAAAATATTTCTAAAACTATAACAAATTCAAAAATTTCCATGTTCAATTTCATTTTCAATTACATTTACGTCATAAAAACAGCTACATTTTTTTTCCAAAAAATTGGCTAAAAAAATAAATGAAATCATTTTTTGACACACTTGACATTATTTTTTTGACAAACTTATAATGCCATAATTCCCTATAATAATAATAAAATTTCATGTCATACAAACTATTAATTTTATTTTTTTCTTAAAAAGTTGGATAAAAAATAAATAAAAACCTTTCTTTTGACACACTTGACAACATTTTTTTGACAAACTTATAATGCCATAATTCTCAATAATAATAATAAAATTTCATTTCAAACAAACAATTTTATTTTTTTCCGAAAAATTGGGTAAAAAAATAAATAAAAATCTTTCTTTTGACATACTTGACAACATTTTTTTGACGAACTTATAATGCAATAATCTAGTTTTTGATCTCACATACCAATCGCTACCATCAAGATTTCTCCAAATTTAATGTTCCTACTCGTAATCACTTAAAATGAACGTTTTTTAATAATAATTTTTTTTTTTGACACACTTCCGGTACAGTTATCGAACACAGCGTCCTTTCGGACCTGTCCCTTGAGTATACCTATTTCTAGTAAAAAAATTTTTTGAAATCCCTCCAGCGGTTTTCCCTGCAGCGTTGGTAATGACGGCGGCCGGCCGGCCGAAAGACAGACATACATTTTTTTTTGCTTTTAGGTAGATTTCATATAAAAATCTACCTATTGCAATGGGCTTCATCTCGGAGTTTCGGAAAAGTTTTTGTGCCAAACGACTATATATAATAGGCGGAGACGAAAAAACAATAAAAAAAAATTTATATATATATAAATTGAAATTTTGTTGGAAATACCCAAGAAAACGTCCTCCTAAAATATGAGCCCTCAAAATTAATGTTTAGCACTCGGCATCGGCGTTTGAAGATTTTCCATACAAAATACTGAAGATTTTCCACACAAATGGATGTTTTAAGAGATTTTCGTAAGTTCTAAAATAATAACCGCAAGTTCTAAAATAATAAATGTTTATTATCTCGAGAAGTATCAATCATAGAGATTCGGTTGTTATGAGTTTTTTGTAGGAAACTTAATTAACTACAACTTTGTTGTTGACATTTTTCTTGTAGCTTTAGCCATTTATGAAATAAAAACAAAAGAACAAGAAATTCATATAAAATTTGCTTTTGTGATCTGTACTGTGTCACCGGTGTAAGTTACAGTTACATCTCCATAAGCTTTTTTGTAGATAATTTAATCCTGAGTTGCTTTTTTCCATTTTGAAATAGTATAAAATGCCGCTGAGCTGTAATTTTTTTTTTTAAAAACACTAAAGTTTACATGTATTTTGTATGGAAAATATTCAAACGCAAAGGCCGAGTACTAAACATTAATTTTGAGGGCTCATATTTTAGGAGGACGTTTTCTTGGGTATTTCTAACAAAATTTCGGTGGGGCACCAGAAAAAAAGAATTGTCGCCCCAAAAAAAAGCACCCTAATATATATATATATATATATATATATATATATATATATATATATATATATATATATATATATATATATATATATATATATATATATATATATATATATATATATATATATATATATATATATATATATATATATATATATATATATATATATATATATATATATATATATATATATATATATATATATATATATATATATATATATATATATATATATATATATATATATATATATATATATATATATATATATATATATATATATATATATATATATATATATATATATATATATATATATATATATATATATATATATATATATATATATATATATATATATATATATATATATATATATATATATATATATATATATATATATATATATATATATATATATATATATATATATATATATATATATATATATATATATATATATATATATATATATATATATATATATATATATATATATATATATATATATATATATATATATATATATATATATATATATATATATATATATATATATATATATATATATATATATATATATATATATATATATA
>OY856186.1:144720474-145012135 GCA_963693315.1 Diogma glabrata | reverse complement strand
GAAAATGAAAAGTTCTTTCTCAATTTTCTTTTTTTTTTATTGTATTATATTTCAAGCATAATATATTTATAAATAACATTCTTTTTCTCTTCAAATTTTTTCTTCCACAGTTCTGCATTTGATTCAGTGACAAAAGCAAAAGTTGCTATTAAAAAAATATCACCATTTGAACATCAAACCTATTGCCAGCGAACGTTGAGAGAAATAAAAATTTTAACAAGATTCAAACATGAAAATGTAAGTTTTTGTTTTGTTAATAAATTGTTTTTTTTTGTTACGAGAAGAAAATTTATTTTCATTTTAATTTCTTGTTTTTTAATTGCTTCTACTTACCTTTTATTCTTTTTAATTAAAAAGTGTATGGTTAAGTTGAACAAGCCTATTTTATTTTTGATATCCGACTATAGCTAGAAAATTTTTAAATTAAAAGTTGTCGGGGTAATTGGTATAAAATAAATTTTACGTAGACATCTTTTGATGTATGAATAACCTTCGATACAGAAATACTCAAATTTATATTATAGAACGATAACTGGGTATATAGAGCAGCAAACCATATTAAATTTTAATCGTCAAATCTGATTCTTGGTAACCTTCACTTTTCAACACAATTTCCGTTTCCCTATAAATCTATAACTCATAATCAAATACTTTTCGAAAATTAAAATAATCTTTCGTTAACTTTAAGCAGTAGCCTGAATAAACAATAAATAAAAATTATGGTTTACCTTTTTCATGAGTTTGATCCCTAAAGTCGGAAAATAAAGTTTAACCTGTGATAAAAAACTGGAAAAATTTTAAAAATTAAAATTTGTTTCAAAACTTTTTTAATTTCAAATCATAAATTTTATGCATCAACATGTTTAAATTGTTCTTATATTAATTAACTTATAGCTTTTTGATATGTTGATTAAGGTTTTTAATAATAAGGTAAATAATTCTAAATAGCACGACAGACCAAAATTTTGTAGAAGATTAAAACCAATTTTTTCTGGAATTATTAAATACTTATTGAAAGTTGTAATATAATGTTTTATCCACGACTCTACTAAAGAATATATGCTTTCCATGCCTATGTCTTCCATTGTAATTGTATTCATTCCACAACTAGTGAAGTTGATTAAAATTCTTTAACAGTTCTATAGTTTATTAGATATTCCCCTAACAAATTAAACAACAAACTTGTTTTGTTTTTCGCTATCTTTGATGTATTTATTTCAATATGGCGATACAAATTTTTGCATGAAAACTGGAAATTAAACGAAATATTTTACAGTGGTGGATAAAATAGCATCTTGTATTCGCTTAGCATGATGGCAATTCTTCACTCGGATGATTCCCACTTCATCCTCGTGAAGAATTGCCTTCATTCTAAGCTCATACAAGAATCTACTATTATGGAGTTTTTTCGAAAAGTCAATATTTGTTAATAAAAGTTATTTGTGACCTTTTCAGTTTTTTTCCGAATAACTCAAAAAGTTAACATTTCTCGAAAAAATCATCATAAACAAAACTGTAGCTTGTAAAAACAAGTGAGATTTATTTTTTTATTGTTACTATAAGCCCAATATTAATCGAGTTATGGCTTGTTGGATGTAGGCTAATGTTCATCTAATGTTTAAAAACCCTTTAAAATTACAACTGATAAAAAACCCTTGCATTAAAATTAAGGTAAGTTATAATAAAAATAAAGTTGTCTATTTTTTGTGGCATAAAAAGCAACGAAAACACCCTCGTTATAACCACCCTATTTATAACTAATCATTACCCATTTACAATTTGCTATTTATTATAAATTTTTTCATTGAAAATATTTACATATATCCGAAACACGAGTTTATATTTTAAAATAAAGTTGTATGAAAAATAAACTATTGAGATTGAGGTGTAACCTTTAAGGTCGCGCGAAGAACGTCCCGTTAAGTTGAAAACTAACCAGGTCCAAGACTGCTGTATAAGGATAGGCTGAATATTTTGACGCTGTAAAGTTAAGCAATATGATTAATTGCATCGTCCAAAAATATGTTTTTTATTAGCCTACATATATTAAAGTGTTTATTACTGTAATTTGCGGTCGTAAAGTGTCACTTTTTAACCTTATATTTTGTTGTCATAGTTACGTCCACAAAAGTAAAAAAACTTTAAATTAGCATTAGCATTATTTATTTAAACTCCCGCTAATCGATCCCAATATCTAAAGGCCAACAAAATATCTAACCAGATTATCTCAAACGAAAGATCTGAAATCGATAGAGCGAAAGCTTCAAAACTTACGTCTATGTCTATTTCTGACAAGAGTTTCTACAGTGCCATTAATTCTTTAAATTCTGGTACAAAATTTTCTATTCCCCCTATTATTGATAGTGATTTAATCGTCAATGATCCCGCAAGAAAAGCTAACTTGTTCGCTGAACGCTTTGCTCTGAACTCCACTGTTTTGGAAACTCCTAAAGAAATACCTCAAATCCAGTCTTCAGGAGTTAATATGAATGAACTTCACTTCAAACCCAAAATAGTCGCTAAACTTTAAAAGGGGTTGAACATCAACAAAACCTCAGGAATGGACAATATTCCACCCATTATTTTAAAAACCTTTTCCAAAGAACTTGCACCAACTTTAACTAAAATATTCTACCAATCCTACAAATCTGGTATATTTCCCTCGTGCTGGAAGTTGGCAAATGTCCAGCCCGTCCTCAAAAAGGGACCAAAATCCGATATCTCAAATTATAGGTCAATAGCTTTACTATCGGTCCTATCCAAAGTCTACGAGCATTATATTAATACACATATTTCAAAATTTCTGGAAGCAAAATATTTAATATCCGACAGCCAATACGGTTTTCGAAACAAAAGATCAACTACCGATCTATTAAACTATGTAGCGCATTGTTGGAACAGCATACTTGATAAAGGTGGTGAGACATACGTTATCGCTTTAGACATCTCCAAGGCATTCGATCGAGTCTGGCATGCCAACTTAATCAACAAGCTCGTTGCGTATGGTTTTCATCCCAATGTTGTGAAGCTGATTCAAAATTTTCTATCCAACCGATACATTTCGGTCTCCTTAGGCGGATTTTCTTCTAAGTCTAAACTAATTAACGCTGGTGTACCTCAAGGCTCAGTATTGTCCCCAACCCTATTTTTGATTTATATCAACGAATTGTTGCAAATCACCAGCCACCCAATAAATAGTTTTGCAGATGATAGTACTCTGCACAAGTCGTTCGAGCCCCTTCCTTCAAAAGGTAAAATGCACGAACGAATTAAGACCTAAAAAAATCGCCGATTGGGTTGACCGAAACCTGGTCAAATTCAACTCTACCAATACACAGCTGTTGATTGTTTCCAGATCAAAGACCGAGTTCCCCAAAGATATTTTATTCAGTATGAGTGATGAACCAATAGGTGAATGTAAAAACATTCGTTTATTGGGTGTCACAGTATCAAATGACCTACTCTGGAACGATCATGTAATGGCGATGGCAAAAAGCGCGTCTAAAAAACTCGGCCTCCTAAATAGATGCAAAAAATTTTTCACTCCATACCAATTGCTCCATGTTTATAAGTCCTATATTCCTCCCTGTATGGAGTACTGTTGTTAAGTTTGGGGTGCTGCTTCTGTTTCCATCTTGGGCCTCTTGGACTCTGTTCAAAAGCGGGCTATAGGAATTGTGGCTGATCGAGCTTTGACATCAAAACTTGATTCCCTACTGTTGTGTTTTCAATTACACTGCACTACTTCTATTCCTAATCACTTATAAAATCTAACACAACTTTTTATTATTATTAAAACAAACTTTATTTATAAAAAGTCAGACAAGTGGAATAAAATTCGCTCGTCAAGGGTTCCGTGAATGTAAAAGAACACAATATCAAAAACTATTGACAAAAAGTTGTGTTGTAATGTAATTAACAAAATAATTAATGTTTAATCGTACACGTAAAGTAAAGTAAAGTAAAAACTATTGACAAAAAGTTGTGTTGTAATGTAATTAACAAAATAATTAATGTTTAATCGTACACGTAAAGTAAAGTAAAAAAAATGTTACATTAGGTTAAATCTCATCCATAGATGTTTATGGTAACTCAAGAAAGATTCAATTACACCAGCTTGTAAATGGTTTAAATTTGAATATTTTTTCGGTCAATCAAGTGTTGAAATTTAGGGGGGGGGGGGGGGTGGAAAGGCTACATACTAAAAATATTTTTTTTCAATAACACAAAAACTGTGCACCGCTAAGTTCTAAAAAAATTGTAATGTTTCTTAAATTAAGTATGACACCCCATTCGCTTGGGTCAAAAGTGGCTTTTTACTCTCCCCATACCCATCCCCTAAACACACAGAAATATAGTTATTTGAGACTTTGCTATGATTTTCATTCAAAATTTACAAATTTTCCTGTCTCTGCGAATTTTTTCAAATTTTTCTGTCAATCATCGTCGAAACGTAGGGAGCGAAACGATCTGAATTTGGCACTTTTTTTGATAATAACTCAAAAACTTTACATCACAAAATTCTAAAAAAAATTGCAATGATTTAGAAATTAGGTGCTCTTGACATCTCACTCGTTTGGGTCCAAAAAGATTTTCTTTTACCCTCTTTACCCCGGTCCCCTAAACACAAAGAAATATAATTATTTGAGACCTCTCTATAATTTTCATACAAAATTTACCGAATTTCCTAGCTCTGTGAATTTTTTCAAATTTTTCTGTCAATCAGTGTCGAATCGTAGGGGGGGGAACGGTCTGAATTTTGCACTTTTTTGAAAATAACTCAAAAACTGTGCATCGCAAAATTCTAAAAAAAGTTGCTTTGTTTTCTAAATAAAGTGCTCTTTCAAATGACACCCCACTTGACCCCATTTTAAATAGTGATTTTACCCCTCCTCATATCCACCCCCTTAATAAATCTAAGTATGAGAATGTGACACTTTTTTATATTTTTGATTAAAAACGTACTAATTTTTCTATCATTGCAAATACATTTGAAAATTTTCGATCAGTTAGGTTGGGAGCTAATCGAGGTAAGAAAACGCGGTAAAAACGTCATTATTCCAAATTATACAAAAAATGGTGAGGTGTAAAATTCCAAAATAAATTTTTAAAGAATACTGAAATGAAGCCCTTTCATATAATACCCTACTTGAATCTATAAAAAATTATATTTTCTCAAAGGTCTCACATCGTACCCCTGTAAACCAAACGATAACCACTTTAGTTTTATTTGTATCCGTCATTTCATGTGAGCAGATTAGTTTTATACGCACCTCAAATTTCAAGTCCATAGCATTTATAGTTTACGAGATAATCGATATAATGTGAAAAACTCGTTTTACTCTTACCAATAGTGTTCCGTATAAAAAACGGAACCCTAAAAACAATTTCTTTAATTCACAAATTAATATCATATTTATTTTCAAGAAATGACCGATACCGAAAAGAGAGTTAGCCATCAGTTGAATCATTTTTATATAGCTGTCTGAATTACTCAAAAATTCTGTACTAAATTTTCTCTCGATTTTATTATTAGTAAATACAGTTGAGACATTGAATATTGTTACATATATTTCAATTCTCCCTTTTTAAAAAAAATGATTCGCACTTTACATAATTTCATAATTTTTTCAAACAATAAACAAGATATGAAACAAAAAAAAAATTTAATTTTTACAATTTAATTGTAACATAATCTATCAGGTTATCTTCTGTCTCTTTTTGACCTACGTAAATCTAAGGAGCAAGAACGTTTTCTTTTTCTATTACTTTTATTATAATTTAAATCCTCAGCTGATTCTGATTTTGACCTTGCCCTACACAATTTTTGTTTATCTTTAAAAATTGTGTCATTGACTTTTGCATCAGCTGTGTGAGATAATAAACAATCTAATGGATGGGCTTTTTCCGGTAATTTTGAAATTTTAATTTGATTTTTATGAACTACTCGGCAATGATTATTTACATTTATTAAATAGGTATGTAAGCTTAATTTTTCTAATACTCTAGCCGAATCCATCTAATATATTCTTTAAAATGATTTAAATATAAAATTTTATCACCCTTTTTAAATTGTATTTCTAATTGACTATTTACATTTTTGGGACCATGGATTTGATTTTTCTTATAACTAATTTTATCTAAATTTTTATTTGAATTTTTTAAGTTACTGAAATTAAATCTAATCTGTTTTTTCTTATTGAGATGATCAAGCAATCCCTTTGGCTGGAAATAAAATATCATTTCGTTCGGAGACTTCAATGTCACAGTACTTGGAGTATCTTATATATTAATACGCTAACTTTGTACTTTGTACAGCCTAAGGCTTTTTTATTCGAATTTTCACTCATTCCAAATTTTCAATGCTAACTGATAATAGTGTAACCTAGATCTGAGAGATTTTTGGGATTTTCCGGATCATAAATAAAAAAGTTATAGACGAATTATAATGTATTTTTGAATTCAACTGCCTCAAATCAAATAGAATCAAATCAAATAGAATCGTCTAAATCTTTTCTTTGTTTATAGTATTTTATATTTTCTTTTCTTTGAATACTTTTTATATTTATATATACATACATTATAAGTTTACATACAAGTAAAAATATTCTACTGGGTGGTACTGTTTACAATTTGCATATTTATATTCTCATTTCTCAAAACAAATAAAATATACATACATTATCAGTTTACATACAAGTTGTTAAATGTGTGTGTTTGGTATGATAGTTTGAGATCGTAAATTTGATTGTTAGAATTTTTAATATATATCTTTTCAGTTTATGCATTGATCTAGGAGAGTATGGACGTTATTTTTCTTTGTTGTTTTATCTGATATATTAATGCGTTGAATATTTAGTTAGATATATATTGTTTATGAATGAAAGAGGATGTGTTTGGTATGATACTTTGAGATCGTAAATTTGATTGTTAGAATTTTTAATACTAAGAGGGCCCGGCGTGCTTCGCTACGCTTATAAATAAAGTTTTTGCGTAGACAGTTTGTTGACCTAGAAGCAATGATTTCAAAAACTGGTAATGAGAAATGCTAGCATATAATTTTTAATTTTTCTTTTTAAATATATGAATGAAAAATAATCAGAACTCTAGCTGATCAGTTCGGATATATGACAAATTAGCGATCAAATAAGTTAGAGATTAAATAAGCTTACTTGAAAACTTATTTGATCGCTAATTTGTCATATATCCGAACTGATCAGCTAGAGCTCTGATTATTTTTCATTTATATATTTAAAAAGAAAAATTAAAAATTATATGCTAGCATTTCTCATTACCACTTTTTGAAATCATTGCTTCTACGTCAACAAAATGTCTACGCAAAAACTTTATTTATAAGCGTAGCGAAGCACGCCGGACCCTCCTAGTTTCTATAATCCATTAACAATTTTGACACCCGATCGATGATATTGTATGAACTGTTTTCAAGAAGAAACTTTTTGAACGTTTTCTTGACCGTTGGACGTTTCTTTCCGCCAACCCATTAGATTGGTGATGGTATGATGGTGAATGCATTAAGTTGATGCCAAATCGTTTGCAAAATCCTTGAAATTCATACGATTTAAATGGAGGTCCATTATCATTCACTAATGTTTTTGGTAATCCAAAGACGGAAAAAAATGTTTTCAAGTGGTTGATTACTAAAGTTGCGGTGGTTTTCTTCACACATATAATTTCTATATATTTACTAAAAGAATCAACAACTAATAAAAATGTATATGAGGAAAATGAAAGAAATCTACATGAATTCGTTCTAACGGATAAGACGTTTCTGGCCATGTCGAATTCCCAACTTCTTTTGGAACGTTTGCCGTTTGTTGGCATTCTACGCATTCTGTGACAAACTTTTCGATATCCTTATTGTTGGTCAATTATTTATGACAAACACTAGAATTTTCTTTAATACGGGATCGCGTTTTGTTTGATTAGCGATTAAATTTGTATCTATCGGAAACTCAATACTTTCGATTTGATTTATAAAACATTATGACTCTTCATTTGTTGTGCCTTCAACAGGTAAACGTGACAACGCATCCGCATTTCCCATTTTCTTTCCTTTTCTATACTGAATTATATAACTGTACATTGACAAAATGACTGACCAGCGATGTAAGCGCATTGCAGCTACTGCTGGTGTACCTTTCTTGGGATTGAAAATTTCCTTTAACGGTTCATGGTCCGTATATATTATAAACTGGTGTCCATAAATATATTTGTGGAATTTTTTGACTTCAAATATAATTGCTAAAGCTTCACTATGTAACTGAGAATAATTTTTCTCAGCTGGAGATAAGGTACTAGAAGCAAACATAATGGGTTTTTCTTCTCCCTTTATTATGTGTGATAACACAGCTCCTACTCCATATGGACTTGCATCTGCAGCAATTATAATGGGCTTAGCGGGGTCATAGAGTTCCAGAATTTGATTATCAAGTAAAAAGTTTTTACTTCTTTCAAAACAACGTTGACAATTCTGATCCCACTCAAATTTTACTTCTTTGCGAAGTAAGCGATATAATGGATGAAGCTCACTAGAAATATTAGGTATGAAACGACCATAATAATTTAATAAACCCAAATATGACTGTAATTGTGTGACATTTTGTTGTACAGGTGCTTCGACTACAGCACGAACCTTTTTTTCATTGGGTCTTATACCTTCTTTGGAGATAGTATGTCCTAAATATTGGACACTTTTTTCCAACAACTTACATTTATCTAAATTTATTTTCACATTATACTGACTAAGACGATTTAATACAGCATATAATTTATTTAGACAATCTTCGATAGATTTTCCTCCAATCAAAATATCATCTAGATAACACGACATTAATTCTAAACCTATTAGGATTCTATCCATGACAGATTGAAATGTACTCGGAGCTCCCTATAATCCAAATGGGAGTCGAGTATACTGAAACAGTCCTTTTTATTAATCGTTAAATATTTACGACAATCTTCGGAAACTAACAATTGTTGGTAAGCTCCAGACAGATCAAGTACACAGAAGTATTCTGCGTTTGCCAAACTCGCAAATATTTCCTCTATATTTGAGATTGGATAATGCTCTGAGACACTATATTTATTTATGGTTATCCGACAATCCATGCATAGTCTAATGTCTCCTAACGCTTTAGGTTCTACTACTGGACTTGCCCAGCTACTATTTTTCACAGGCTGTAAATTTTTTTCTTTGCATAACCTATCTAACTCGAGTTCTACCTTTTCGCGTAATTTAAAGGGAACGGCATACGGTTTATGAAAAATTGGGGTCGCGTCCTGAACGAAAACTATTTCTGCCATAAATTCTTTTATGGGAGAAGTTAAATTATTTTTAACTAAATCGGGATACTGCGACTTAATTTTATCTAAAATATTACATGAAATCAACCTAACTGTATTTTGTGGTTGTATAATGTTTTCCTTCCAATTCGGAACAAGAATATTCAGCCAGTTTCTTCAAAACAACGGCATAAAATTTTTTTCTGCTCTTATTACTACAAGCTCCAAGTTGTGACATCTTTGGTTGTAGTCTACACGAACAATAATCTTTCCCGCTGTTTGAATTGCTTGACCTGTAACAGAAACAAGATTACAAAAGTATCTACTAATTTTGAATTACTAAAATTGGAATTGTATGTATTTAGATTAATGATAGTGGTACAGGCCCCCGTATCAATTTCCCATTGCATGTTTTGATCTTCGACTGTGAGTATACATACAGCTGGTTCTGGTACAACGGTGTTCAAACTTGAAATCCGATGGTTTTTTGACTTTTACTTGACACATTGTAGAAGTGTGTCCTTTTCTGTTGCATTTATAACATATCCAATTGACTGCTGGACAGGTTTTGATATTGTGCTGTCTTCCACAGCGATAGCATTTATCATAACTTTTATTTCGGTTGCTACTTGGACTACTTGAAGAATTTCGTGTCCAACTCCTGTTATTTCTGGATTTTGAACGTCCCCTGGATCTGTTGCGACTCCTTCTTGATGCTTGCGTTTCTCGATTTTGATTTTCCCAATTTTGTTGATAACTTTGGCTGGATTAACTACCAATTTGGTTTTGAACTTGGGGATGAATTTCCCTTGACTCCTTACGAGCCATCTCCATGTTTAACGCTTTTGCACAACATTCCTCAAAGTTCAACTTATCATCGTTTAATAATTCTCTTCTAATTTCTTCGGAATGTAATCCCACTATAAAACGGTCGGTCAGCACCTCATTTATGATTTGACTTTTAATATTCGCATAATTTGCTGTAGATGTATCCATAAAATAGCCAAAATTGCAAGACTGTGCCAATGACTTTAATTTCACAATAAAATCAGCAACAGATTCACCTTCCATTTGGACCGCTTTATTAAATTTATAACGCTCTGTTTTTTTATTTACTTTTGGAGCAAAACGACTTTTTAATAATTTAACTAATTCGTCGAATGTTTTATCCATAGGATTTTCGAGTAAAACCAAAGATTTTAAGATTTTGTATGTTGGCTTTCCTAAAAGACTCAAAAATAATAATTGTTGTTCATCTTCTTTAATTTTATTTATCTTGAAATAAATTCGTAGGCGATCTTCATATTCTTCAAAGTCGTCACCCGGTTCGAATTCCTCTAATCTGCCAATAAGACTTCGCGCCAACTTTGGCGTCTTCTTCGATTCATCTTCGCCATTTGTCATTCTTTTACTTTCTTGTGACACAACTTTCGTATTATGACTCTCTTTGACTTTTTTTACTGTTAATAAAGATATTTAATTTGGCTAAAACTTATAAATACCTTGAAATATGTATCTTCTTGGATACGTTGACTGCTATGACTGGAAATACGTATCTCCGTTGATACTTTAACTGCTGTGATTTCGAAAAAGTCTCTTAACCACAATTGAATTTCTTGACTTTACTTCTAAACAAATTTTCTAGATCTTTCTAGATATTTTTTGGCACTTTAGCGCGAATTCTTCGCGTTTCTCGTCGCCAAATTTTGTTGTGTTTTCAGTTACACTGCACTACTTCTATTCCTAATCACTTATAAAATTTAACACAACTTTTAATAATAATAAAAACAAACTTTATTTATAAAAAACAATTTCTTTAATTCACAAATTAATATCATATTTATTTTCAAGAAATGACCGATAGCGAAAAGAGAGTTAGCCATCAGTTGAATCATTTTTATATAGCTGTCTCAATTACTCAAAACTTCTGTACTAAATTTTCTCTCGATTTTATTATTAATAAATACAGTTAAGGCATTGAATATTGTTACATATATTTCACCTACAACATCATCGCACTGTTGCTGACCTCGTTGTTTTTTACAAATCAGCGGTATCATGCCTCAAACTTATTCTTACCCCCGTTCCACTCGGCAATCGGCTACCGCAACCAGTCAAACGGTCGAGATCCCACGCTGTCATACTGGCAGATCGCAGAAAGACTTCTTTGTCCGAACTGCATACAAATGAAATAGTTTGCCGAAATCCATAGTCTCAGGTGGCTTCAATCCGCAGAGGTTTTAAAAAGCGTTCATCAATACCTTCAAACGCAAGTTGTTGTGGGACATACCTAGGTCTTTAAAGGTGTTTATGTGTTGTTGTACACATATTCTAAACCCTATAACACAACACTTTTTATTTAAAAAAAAAAAAAAATCAAAGTATTAGAGCAATTCCACGTCACCGCAACATCGATGTTCCCGACCCTCTCTGATTTCGATAAAATTTCATATACAGATAGCCAATGACAATTAAATTTCGCTCTAGGGATGACACAGGGTGGCGGCAAAGTTTTAGGGGTTTGCGAAACATGAGTATCTTTGAATATCTATTGCTAACGATTGACTAAGATTGACTTTGAGCGTAAGATCCTACGCTACATTTTTGGTCCACTTAAGGCAGACGATGGAGAGTATAGAACCCGGTATAACTTTGAGATCAGAGACCTTCTTGAGGGTCCTGATATAATAGGTTGTATCCGTTCTAATAGGATTGCTAGGTTTGGGCATGTTCTACAAGCCGATTCACAGTCTGGAATGATTATAAAAATGTACGTCAGTACCCCAGGGAGTGGGCGACCGCGAGGTAGACCACGACTACAATGGGAGACTAACGTAATAAACGACCTTAAAAAACGATTGACTAAACCGATTTAAGTCATTTATAGCTCATTGGAAAGGTAATTGATAGGACTTATAAAAAAAATTACTTAAAATTTTTTAATAATTTTTTAAAAGTGTGTTAAACTTAAAAAAAAATTTCAAAGATGGCGCTCTCTTTTACCTTTTTTTTTTCCAGAAAAAAAAAATTTTAATTAGTTCGTAATCTAAAACGAAAGTTTCCCACATGTCACATATTTTGAAATTGCATAAACTTTTTTGAACTTTGGTGAAAAAGATATTGAACAATGTCATTGAAGCTACAATTTTGAATGGAAAATTCGAAGAAAAAGATGTAGTGTTGCCACGACAGATAGGCCACATATTTCAATGATCCCAACATATTCAAACGTTTAATTTCCAGTGCAACTCGCTTTTGCAATTACCATCAACAAAGCACACGGACAGTTACTGCAAGTATGTGGACTAGATATGGAGAATCCGTTCTTCTCACATGGACAACTGTATATGGTTGGCGCGTTAGGAAAACCTTCTGATTTATTCGTGTACGCACTAGACGGAAAAACAAAAAATATAGTGTACCCACAAGTACTCGAATAAATAAATAGAATTAAAACGACTTTTGAAATTCGTTCCATATTAAAATAAATAAGTTGCAATAAAAATGACAGTGTAAATTGAATGTTATCTTTACGAGTTTTCTCGAGTTTCCTTTCTTATGAGATAGGCAATATGTGACCGATGTCAAATAAACAAAACTTTTACGCTATTTGATGTAAAAAATAAAATTTTGAGAGATTTTGCGAGTGATTAAGATCAAAGTAATTATTTTAATTCACTTGAATTTTGCAATTTGACAGCATTTTTCATTTTCTCTCAGAAAAACTTCTTTCGAACAGTTTTTGTGTGTTTCGTACAAATACAATGCATGAGCACTGTGAACATTTGTGAATCTATTTTTGTTCTGTAAAATGTTCTTTATAGATATGAGTGATGGCACACCTCTACTAATTCAACTAGTCATTGTTTTATTGCTTACTTGAAAACTTATTTAATCGCTAATTTTTTATATATCCGAACAAATTAGCTAGAATGCTGATTATTTTTCATTCATATTTTTAAAAAGTAAAATTAAAAATTATGCTGCCATTTCTCATTACCACCTTTTGAAACCATTGCTACTACGTCAACAAAATGTCTGCGCAAAACTTTATTTATAAGCGTAGCAAAGCACGCCGGGTGCTGCTAGTAGTCGTTACTTATATATTTTCTCTTGTGATTTTAATTAAAATTTACCGACAAAATTTACCTTTATAGATATCTTTAAAACAAAACTGTTGACTTAACTTTTTTAGAACATCCAAATAATTTAATTTTACTAAAATTTCATTCATTTTTTGGGGTATTTTAATTGACACTATTCATTAGACTAGGAATCGCCCAGTGGCTGAAATTCGGCCATTGTAAATGGAATTTGTAAACAGACCTCTCAACAAAAAAACTACAACATAATATTTCAGAGTTTAATTAATTGATATAATTGATTTTGAATTGTGAAACAAATAACATGGAAAAAAATAATATAACCGAACAAAAAACTCAAAAAACACACCTATCACAATTTTGCCAATTTTTCTGAAAAACTCGTCAAAATTCAAAAATAAGTATTTTTTGCCACATCTACTACTCATGACCTTTCCAACAATATACTTACTACACTTTTGATGGGACAAATATTTTATAATTGTACCACAAAACTATTGCTCACGTATTTACATATAGATATAGATTGATTTTAAATTGTGAAACAAATAACTTGAAAAAAAAAACCCAAAATAACCGAACAAAAAACTGAAAAAACACATTCTTGCCATTTTTTCTGAAAAAATCGTCAAAATTCAAAAAAATATATTTTTCTGCACTTCTACCACTCATAACCTTTCCAACGATATATACGTATTGTCACACTTTTGATGGGACAAATATTTTAAAATTGTACCACAAAAATATTGCTTACGAATTTATATATAGATACAGATTGATTTTGAATTGTGAAACAAATAACATGAAAAAAAAAACCAAAATAACCGAATAAAAAACTCAAAAAACCCACCTATCACATTTTTGCCGTTTTTTTTCTGAAAAACCCGTCAAAATTCAAAAATAAGTATTTTTTGCCACATCTACTACTTATGACTTTCCCAACGATATACATATTGCCACACTTTTGATGGGACAAATATTTTAAAATTGTACCACAAAACTATTGCTTACGTATTTATATATAGATACTTTCACACTTTTTCTTAAAACTATGCTTTATATTTCACAAAATTTCACTTTTATTGTACTTCCACTAAGTTCACTATAAATTTCAAACCCTTACTACTCAATTTTTTTCAAATTTATGTTTTAATTTTTGGTTTTTGGCTATTTTATTCAACAAACGAAAATCAACGAACAGCTTGTAAAGGTAGTTAAAAATATTTTACAAACATGTTTGTTGAAAACTGGCAATTAAAAAACATGTTTGTTAAAACAATAGAAAATCAAGTAACGTGTCCTTTAAATAAATTCAATAGACCATTGTTTGTTGTATTTTACCTACAATTTTTTTTCAGTGTACCGAAAATTTAATATTCTTTTGAAATTTAAAGTGATTTTAATAAAGTATATTTTATTCAGTGTTTTAGTGTTTGATTGCACTATTACTAGTGTTTGATTGCACTATTGTAAAAGAGCGCGTAAAGTCATGTTGTAAAAGTTATATTATAAAGTCTTTATATTACTACCAGATCATAGACACTTAGAAAATAAATGTTTCATCGTAAATGAATGATCGGATGATCGGAATGACACAAAAAATGTTACTTGAGGTTAAATCTTATCCATTGTTGTTTATAGTAACCAAAGAAAAGTTCAATTACACCAGCTTCTAAATGGTTTAATTTGGAAAAGTCTGTCAATAAACGTCGAAATTTAGGAAGGGGGAGAAGTGTCGGGGGGGTTAATATATTCTCAAAATAACACTGTTTTGACAATAACTCAAAAACTGTTCACCGGAAAATTATAAAAAAATGCAATGTTTCTTTAACTAGCACTTTCAAAGAGTTTTTTTAATCCTTCTCCACTCCCATCCCCCAAAAATACAGAAATATAATAATTTGACACCTCGCTGTAATTTTCATTCAGATTTTATCAAATTTCATTTCTCCGTGAATTATTTTCAAATTTTTCTGTCAATTAAGTTCGGAATTGAGAGAGGACCAACTTTTTGTTGCACTTTTTTGACAATAATTCAAAAACTATGCACTACAAAATTCTAAATGCAACATTCCTAAAATCTAGTGCTCTTTGAAATGACACCCCACTTGACTGGGTTTTAAATGGCGTTTTTACCCCTTCTCATTCCCAACCCCCTTATAAAGATGTGTATATGACACTTTTATATATTTTTCATTAAAAAATAAAAACTTACTAATTTCTATCATTCCAAATACATTGTAAGATTTTCGATCAATTAGGTTGGAGCTAATCGAGGTTTAGTTTTATATGATACCCTACTTGACTCTATAAAAAATGTATTTTCTCAAAGACCTCACATCAAAGCTACAAACGAACACAACTTTATTTATTTTGAACCCGTCCTTTTGTGAGGATGGGTTATTTTTATACGCATCTAAAATTTTAAGTCCTTAGGATTTATGGTTTACGATATAAAGATATAAAGCGAAAAACACGCTGTACTCTCACCAATAGGGTTCGTTATAAAAAACGCAACCCATTAAATATCCACCGTGTCGTAGGAACTACAATATATGTATCACAACAACACATAAAAACCTTTATTAAGAACTAACATTGGGTTGCCGTTAGTCCAGCTAGTGGCATATTCCTTGATCATATAATGCACTGTTTTCCTCAATGATTCAAGACCAGATATAGTGCTATATGAAAGTTCGTTTCTTTAATAGCGATCAATAGCGTACCATCATCAAAGAATATTCCATAACTAAGATTGAGTGTGACTGAATACAGTTCATCCCCCCACTCCCTAAATATAATAATTTGGGTAGTGATATCTGACTGTTATTGCTAGTGATATATGACATATCACGTTAACTCGTGTGACAATCTTCATAGATTAAAAATTAAAAAAAGTTCTACTCATACCTGCTACCTTCATGCGGGCAAAATTTATTTTGATTTTTTAATTTTTACCTTCTCGATTTATGTACTACATATATTTCGGGACAATGTTTTTTATTTGTTTAATGTATTTTCGCTGAATTATTAAAAGATTAGAAAACCAGGATCAGGTTTACATTTAAATGACTGTAACATTTTTAGTTCATAGAGATTACTAAAAATGTCTTTAACCCATATCTTAATCGCTTCAAAACTAATAGGCTCTATCCATATAATATAATCTCTCTTAATGCTCTTTCACCAATATTCGCATCAGATGTAAGATCCATTACAAGGATGCAAGATCAGTTACAAATCAGAATGTTTGTCACGTTTTTATGTTCTGAATCTATATTTTCTGTGTAAGTGTTGCAGTGCCACCTGTTTATTTTTGCTAATTATCTTTGATCGATGTCAAATTGTTTGTGATAAAGATTTTTGATCTGACAAACGATTATGATTGAATTTCGATTAAAACTTAGTCGCTGTTATATTAATAAAATATATAGATATGCAACACTCTTACATTATATTGCACGTTGTAAACTTTATTAGTCATAATCATAAATTAGCAAATTTCTTAAAACTAAAACTAACTAGACACTTATAATATGACGCACCAATTCCTAATCACATGCATCTTAGAATAAAATTCTTCTTCCATATAATTTTTATAATTTTTACCCTTTTTTCCTCCTACTAGATGCATTCCTCAAACCTCGACAACAGTTTTTTAAACGTAAGTAAAACGTTTTTTAAATATAATTTTTATACGACTAGATAATATTGTTCAACTTTACGATCATAAATGAGGCCGTAAACTAATCACCGTCGCTCGCTGTAGTCACTAACTGTCAAATATATAATAAATTGCGTTATTAACATTATTATTAGATTTTTATGTTCATACCTAATTATTGAATTATGGTTTTTTCTTATCTTTATATGAGAATTAGTAGATGCATTTAAGATGCACTACAAATAGCTATTTATGTATTAAGGGCGTAAAGTAGATCTTGTTTGCTAATGAGAGCGAAATTGTTGGTTGATACGGTAACCGAGGGCAACAAACACACGAAAGCAAAAAAGATACTTTATGCCCAAATTACAATACAAGTTTTTTTTTACTTGTAAGCTTCTATATTATTTGCATAAATTAAAATACATATTTACACAAAATAGTAAAATATTTTCTGAGAAAATTGTTTAATCCAAGTAGTTTTTCGTTTGATAATTATTTTTTGTAACACATGCACAAAAAATATTCAATTTTGTTCTAAATTAAATAAAAGAAATATACCTATATATGTTGCACATATGCCTACAAAATATTTTTAATTTTTCGAAATAGTATTTTGTGCACGCGAAAAAAATATTTGTCACACATCAAAACAAACACACAATAGCTATTTATGTATTAAGGGGGTAAAGTATGTCTTTTCCGCTTGAGAGTGAAATTGTTGCTCGAGGCGTTAGCCGACAATACATTTTGTATCATACATTTTGTATTATAAGTAATGTATAATTTACTTTAAAATATGTAACGTTCGCAATATTCGCAAAACAATATTAAAACCAATTCATCTTCTGTTTCTAATTCAATAAAAATGTATTTCATTAGTTTCCGTTTATTTTTACATTAACAATAATTTTAAAATTTTCTAATACTTTACTGCTAGTTAAATTTCGAATATACTATAAAAAGCAAACGAACGTACTCAATTTTATTTCCAATTCTAACAAACAGATGTTGTTGCTAATCTTTGTTGAATTTTGGTATTGCACGATTTGTTTTTTTCTGATATGAAGATGTAAAAACAAGAAAAGTCACATTTTTTGTTTCAAAACGAAGTCGATGTTTTGAAGATTTTTCTTTGGTAGATTGATTCGGTTGTTAACTCTGAAAGTGAAAACACATTTTCTTAATTCCGGCTTTAGTTTTTAAAAAAAAGTTAACATCTAGTCAAAATTTGTTCATGCAATCATGTTTGGAAAAAAATAAGTTCATTGATAATTATATCAAAAACAATTTTTGTAATGCTATATTTAAACACAAAAAATGGTTTATGAAAGTTTGAATAGTGTGTTTTTAATTATAATTGCCTAGAATTAAAAAAATAAAATAATAAAGTGATACATATCAAAGATTACGTTTGATTTAATTCTAAATATGAAGATCAAATGCATATATTACACACAAATGAACATTTTCATATATTTATAAATAATTTAATGAGAAAATGTAAACAAGCTGTAAAACTATTTAAGGAAGTGAATTAAAAGCTATATTTCCAAATGGATTTTTTTTGCTGGTGATCAATTTCGTATAACAAAATCAGAGGCTGCTGAGTTTTGGAAATTAAACTTTGGAATTAAGAAATCATACTGGAAGTGAATGAGCTACACCAATCAACAGTTGTAATTTAAGGTATTTTGAGTTTTAGTTATATTAATTTTTGTTTAAATATTCCTTCTTCCCCTTTTTTGATGATAGAATAATTTTATAAAACTTAAGAGATTCCCAATTTTCAAGCTTCGTGTGGGGACAAACGCTATCCCGTAGTATCATTTTTATTGATTTGTGATAAAAGTTCAATCCGATTCACGAAGTGAATCACCTTGTAATAGTTGGCGTTCCGAAACAAAGACCTTGGTTTTTGTAGATTTTTTTTTATAAATGAGTTTAGTGATATTTGTTTTGATGAGTCATATTTTTTTTAGCGCAAAAATAGATAATTTTTATTTATGGCGCAATTATTTCTAGAAAACCAGTTTCGGTTTTGTCATATTTTTTTTTGAATTTGTAACGCAAATGGGGCGTGGTCAACCAGTTTGGTTTGAGTTGAAGATTTTTTTTTGGATAAACCAATTTTGGTTCTTTTTTGGGTAAACCAGTTGTGGTTTAATTATTTTTATGTACAGTATTTGTACAGGGTTTTGTAAATAATTTTTTTTTGTATATAGTTCCAATGTAAATTTTCATTGTACATATTTTCATTGTACATATTTTTTTTGAATAATATTGTACATATTTGTAAATATTTTTGTAAATAATTTTTTTGTATATAGTTCCAATGTAATTTTCATTGTACATATTTTTTTTTGGAATAATATTGTACATATTTTTATTGTACATATTTTCATTGTACATATTTCCATTGTACATATATTTTTTGGAATAATATTGTACATATTTTTATTGTACATATTTTCATTGTACATATTTTCATTGTACATATATTTTTTGGAATAATATTGTACATATTTTTATTGTACATATTTTCATTGTACATATTTTCATTGTACATATATTTTTTGGAATAATATTGTACATATTTTCATTGTACATATTTTTTTTATAAATAGTTTTTGGAATTTTTTTCGTGTACTAGGTTTAATAAATCTCTCTCGTCAGCGGTAGGCCTAACAAGCCATCCATGGGGCTTCTCCCCTTAACGATGATGACGTTCTTAGATCGCCTATGGCCACCGGGGTTATGCGATCGAAGAACATTGGTTTCTTCTCTTCATTCGGCGAGGAAGTTCTCAGGGACGAGGAGTGGTGTTGCTGTGTTTGTACTTAGGTGCAAACCAGTAGTACCATTCTTTGCTCAGAGGCTTCTTCGGTGTAATGAAGAGAGGAACCAATTGTACTTTTGCTTTCAGGATCAGAGGCTTCACCTCAAACAAATTCAAAAACTTTTCCACTTTTCCATTTAGCTTTTCAATAGATCAGTTTTTCATAGAGTTTAGGATTTGAAGTCTGGTGCTCGGGAGCGTTCTTCAACTTTCGCATTAGGTTTAGTTGTAATTTATTTGTAGGTTAAACAACCACAACTGGGTCAGTACCCAGTACCTAGTGTCTAATCGTGACAGTTGTGATTGTTTTATTAGGTTGGGGAGAATCTGTTCTGTAGAATCTGGTCGTTAGGGGCTTTTCTAGTCAGTTCTCACATGCATTGTTGGAGTGGGCTCGCGAACGCGATATTTTAAATTTAAACAATATGGATATTGTAGCCATACTTACTTTTTAAATTGTCTTCAGACGAATCTTGATTTTGGGAATCTCTTATGATATTAAATAAAAAAATAAAATAAATCAAACAAATTTTTCAAGAATTAAATAAATAAAATTTTTTATTAAATAAAGTAAATTTTCGTAATTAAATAATTTTAGGTAAATAAATAATTTTTTTTAGAATCTAAATAGTTTTAGGTAACTAAATAAATAAATTTTCTTAATAAGCAAGACATCAAGATATAAATAAATATTTTTTATTTTTTTCTAAAAATAAATCAATATTTTGAGCTAGGACGGTGCATCCAATAAATAAACATCCTTTCTGAATAATTTTCATTTTTTCAATTTTTTTAAAAATAAATAAATATATTTTAGGGGTGCTATCGTCAATAACTAATTTTAGGTATATATAATTATTTCAGTATATCTGAAATTAAATAAATAAATTATACTTTTACATATATAATGTTTTAGGAATTTTTGTGAAAGATTCAGCAAAGATTGGCTACGACGGTGGTCCTTTTTGTTCCTTTACAAAGTTTGTTTTTACAAAAAATCTTGTATGTTTTTGAATTGGGCGTTCGTTGTTTTTTTTTTTCGTTTTTGTGCTTTCATCCTTTTTACATTTCCGTCGTACTAACTCCATTTTTTTCGTTGAGAATTGGTTTTACTATTGTTGGTGATTGCGAGTCATGATTTTGCGGGTTTTACCATCGAAATCTCTAGCGTCTGTTTCCTATATACCAAGCCTAAGTTTTTCAATATATTTTTTTTATAAAATTAAATTTAGTGTTAGAATTATTAGTTGTCATAAATTAAACATCTATTCTTAATTATTAGTTATTATAGTTATAAATTTAATTCTCGGTTTTTAGAATTTAAATAGGTGTTATATTTAATATTACTTAGTTATTATAATTTTTTTTACTAGTAATGCACTCATACGCAATCCCCATATTCGTCATTGGTTTAATGTGAGTTACAATTTCGAGGTATTGATTTATGTATTATTCACACTATAGAGTGAGCCGGATCCAAATCATTATCTCCACATTTGTCATCATATTGATCCGCTGACGTACGTATACATATCTCGTATGAGTCCATTTTAGTTACCACCATTTTTAAAATTATTTTTTTATTGCGATTAATTTAAAAAATGGGATAAATATAGAAATAATTTTAGCTAACATTTATTTTCGTTTTGAATACAATAAGTAAAGCGATAGAAATTTGACCTGAACAAATATATTAGAATTGTTATTATTAGTTTAAGTTTAATAGTGGTGGTTTCGGACATGGAGGGGATGGCGACGTTTTTGTGATTTCAAGAGTAAAAATCTTGGCTTTTACCTTGAATTCATGGTGTAACGTTCGCAATATTCGCAAAACAATATTAAAACCAATTCATCTTCTGTTTCTAATTCAATAAAAATGTATTTCATTAGTTTCCGTTCATTTTTACATTAACAATAATTTTAAAATTTTCTAATACTTTACTGCTAGTTAAATTTCGAATATACTATAAAAAGCAAACGAACGTACTCAATTTTATTTCCAATTCTAACAAACAGATGTTGTTGCTAATCTTTGTTGAATTTTGGTATTGCACGATTTGTTTTTTTCTGATATGAAGATGTAAAAACAAGAAAAGTCACATTTTTTGTTTCAAAACGAAGTCGATGTTTTGAAGATTTTTCTTTGGTAGATTGATTCGGTTGTTAACTCTGAAAGTGAAAACACATTTTCTTAATTCCGGCTTTAGTTTTTTAAAAAAAGTTAACATCTAGTCAAAATTTGTTCATGCAATCATGTTTGGAAAAAAATAAGTTCATTGATAATTATATCAAAAACAATTTTTGTAATGCTATATTTAAACACAAAAAATGGTTTATGAAAGTTTGAATAGTGTGTTTTTAATTATAATTGCCTAGAATTAAAAAAATAAAATAATAAAGTGATACATATCAAAGATTACGTTTGATTTAATTCTAAATATGAAGATCAAATGCATATATTACACACAAATGAACATTTTCATATATTTATAAATAATTTAATGAGAAAATGTAAGCAAGCTGTAAAACTATTTAAGGAAGTGAATTAAAAGCTATATTTCCAAATGGATTTTTTTTGCTGGTGATCAATTTCGTATAACAAAATCAGAGGCTGCTGAGTTTTGGAAATTAAACTTTGGAATTAAGAAATCATACTGGAAGTGAATGTGCTACACCAATCAACAGTTGTAATTTAAGGTATTTTGAGTTTTAGTTATATTAATTTTTGTTTAATTATTACTTTTTCCCCTTTGGGATGTTAGGATAAATTTAGTAAAATAGTAAGAGATTCCCAAAGTTAAGATTCGTTAAGGGGAAATTGCATCCCGGGCAGATTTTATTAATTTATATAGTAGTAACAAAGGTCCAAGTATTATAAATAGTTGAATTAAGTTTTAGTACTTATACTTATTACTTAATTAAGATTTAGAATTAGCACATTTTCTACATATTTAGCGCCTTTCTATATTGACAACGCCACCCACTTTTATTTTTTGTAAAAAACTGTAACGGAATAGTAGATTCTTGTATGAGCTTAGAATAAAGGCAATTCTTCACGAGGATGAAGTTTCCCGGAACGAGCGTAGCGAGTGGAGGGAATCATCCGAGTGAAGAATTGCCTTCATCCTAAGCGAATACAAGATACTATTTTATCCACGACTACAAATATTTCAAATAATTTCATTCAAGTTTTCCTGTAAAAGTTTATATCGCCATATTGAAATAAATCTATGAAATGAAAAACAAAACAAAGCATGTTTGTTTATTTTATATGTATTGTTCTTGTTTTATCTTGTTTATATTACTATACCAACCAATCAAGTTTTTAATTTGTTAGGGGAATTTTGAATAAATAAAGTGGAATGAAATAAATAAAAAAGAATTTGATATATAGAAAGGAATGAATGCAATTTTTTTTTTTTTTTTTTAATAAAATGTGTTGTGTAATAGGGTTTAGAATATATGTCACAACAACACATAAATACCTTTTAAGACCTAGGTCTAGACCTGGGTCCCACAACAACTGGCGTTCTAAGGTGTAGATTAACGCTTTTTTTAAACATCTGTGGGTTGAAGCCACCTGAGACTAAGTGTTCCGGCAAACTATTCCATTTGTACGCAGTTCGGACAAAGAAGTCTCTCTGCGATCTGCCAGTATGACAGCGCGGGATCTTTACCGTTTCACCGGTTGCGGCAGCCGATTGCCGAGTGGAACGGGGGTAAGAATAAGTTTGAGGCATGATGCCGCTGATTTCATCTGAGCACTGCTGATGACGATATTTGTAAAAAACAACGAGGTCATCAACAGTGCGACGATGTTGTAGGGAATCAAGTTTTGATGTCAAAGTTCGATCACCCACAATTCGTATAGCTCGCTTTTGAACAGAGTCCAAGAGAGCCAAGATGGAAACAGAGGCAGCACCCCAAACTTGACTGCAGTACTCCATACAGGGACGAATATAGGACTTATAAACATGGAGCAATTGGTATGGAGTGAAAAATTTTTTGCATCTATTTAGGAGGCCGAGTTTTTTAGACGCGCTTTTTGCCATCGCCATTACATGATCGTTCTAGAGTAGCTCATTTGAAACTGTGACACCCAATAAACGAATGTTTTTACATTCACCTATTGGTTCATCACACATACTAAATAAAATATCTTTGGGGAACTCGGTCTTTAATCTGGAAACAATCAACAGCTGTGTTTTGGTAGAGTTGAAATTGACAAGGTTTTGGTCACCCCAGTCGGCGACTTTATTCAGGTCTTTGTTCACGTTTATGGCAGCGTCTCTCCGGGCAGGATTAATTCGTTCGTGCATTTTACCTTTTGAAGGAACAGGCTCGAACGACTTGTGCAGAGTACTATCATCTGCAAAACTATTTATTGGGTTGCTGGTGATTTTCAACAATTCGTTGATATAAATCAAAAATAGGGTTGGGGACAATACTGAGCCTTGGGGTACACCAGCGTTAATTAGTTAAGACTCAGAAGAAAATCCGTCTAAGGTTACCGAAATATATCGGTTGGATAGAAAATTTTGAATCAGCTTCACAACATTGGGATGAAAACCGTACGCAACGAGCTTGTTGATTAAGTTGGCATGCCAGACTCGATCGAATGCCTTGGAGATGTCTAAAGCGATAACGTATGTCTCACCACCTTTATCAAGTATGCTGTTCGAACAATGCGCTACATAGTTTAATAGATCGGTAGTTGATCTTTTGTTTCGAAAACCGTATTGGCTGTCGGATATTAAATGATTTTCTTCCAGAAATTTTGAAATATGTGTATTAATATAATGCTCGTAGACTTTGGATAGGACCGATAGTAAAGCTATTGGCCTATAATTTGATATATCGGATTTTGGTCCCTTTTTGGGGACGGGCTGGACATTTGCCAACTTCCAGCACGAGGGAAATATACCAGATTTGTAGGATTGGTAGAATATTTTAGTTAAAGTTGGTGCAAGTTCTTTGGAAAAGGTTTTTAAAATAATGGGTGGAATATTGTCCAATCCTGAGGCTTTGTTGATGTTTAACCCCTTTTAAAGTTTAGCGACTATTTTGGGTTTGAAGTGAAGTTCATTCATATTAACTCCTGAAGACTGGATTTGGGGTATTTCTTTAGGAGTTTCCAAAACAGTAGAGTTCAGAGCAAAGCGTTCAGCGAACAAGTTAGCTTTTCTTGCGGGATCATCGACGATTAAATCACCATCAATAATAGGGGGAATAGAAAATTTTGTACCAGAATTTAAAGAATTAATGGCACTGTAAAAACTCTTGTCAGAAACAGACATAGACGTAAGTTTTGAGGCTTTCGCTTTGTCAATTTCAGACTTTTCGTTTGAGATAATCTGGTTAGATATTTTGTTGGCCTTTAGATATTGGGATCGATTAGTGGGAGTTTTGTTATGAATCCAAATATTAAATGATCTACGTTTGTTTCTAAGTGCCGTTTTGGCAGCTTTCGAATACAAGTATTTTTGTTTGGGTTTTACTATGGAGAAAGGGACAAATTTATTGATAGCAAATTGGATGGTTTCTGTAAAGTTTTGAGCAGAAACGTTTACATTGTCAGTGTAAAAACAATGACGGTCGAAAAGGAAACCATGGAAAAAAATTTGAAGACCACTCTTATCCATTTTTGAGTAGTGAAATATTTTACGGGGTTTGGGAGCTGCAGTTTTAAGTAAATCAGTTTTGATAACTGATGAGATTAAATAATGATCAGAATTTCCAATACTACCTTTCGCGACATCGATACTCGTAATATCTGGCATTGTGGTAAGATAGAGATCTAAAAGAAAACTATTATCATCGCCATTACGGGGAGTGAAAGTCGGGCTTTTAACAATTTGGATCAGGGTCTATCCCTGAGATGCGGCAAAAATTTCTGCCAGTTTTCCACTACAACTGGCCATTACAATGAAAGATATACGCATGGAAAGTATATATTCTTTAGTATTCGTGGATAAAATTATTTATCTAACAAAACTTCTAGTTAAATAGTATTCTAGTATGTACATCTAATTTTTCCATCTGTGTTAAATTGTTTAAAAAGATATTTAAATATTTATTTCCTTATTATAGTTTGAAAGCAAACATAAAGTTATTAATAAAAGATTTAACGTTTGAATATAACCTTTGTTTCTTTGGAACATCGTGCTGTGTCAATGCAAAATTTAGTTTTTAGTTCGTTTTTACAAAAAGTGTGTTTTTTAAAATTTTTTTTTAATTTTGTTTTTATAGTTTTTAGCGATATACATTTTTTGAGTCAGTTTTTTTAATTTAATTTTACCTAAAAATAAGCTTACCACTTTAATATCACAGTAAATACATCTTAAGTAAAACCAGCTATTAAATCACTTACCTCAAATTTATTTTTTTTTTTCAAATTTAATAAATTCTTATAAAATATAAAATATTCGTTTTACTGCATAAACACAAACAACAAACGATATATGTAGGGATTGCAAATTTTAAGGAAAAAATCAATACCGGGATTTCGAGATCAATACCGGGATTTAAAAAAAAAATAAAAATCGCAATAATATAATTTTTTCTGTACTTTAATCGTACATTATGCTGCAAGGACGTAGAGCTAAAGGTTTTAGAGCGCTTCGATTTGCACCCACATTAAGTCCAAAATAGCTTACGGCCGTGGTCATATGCTATTTTTTATTCGCCGCAAGCAAACTATTTAAAAAAAATTGTTTTTCGGCAAACGGCTGTAAAGTTTAACTTTACTGCAGCTAGGGAGTTACTTAAAGTCTTACTTTTTTACTTATAATCAAAGCGACTGCAAAAGTAATGCCATTTTTATTTTGTATTACGGCGGCAGTAAAGTAGCATATGTTATTTGTTATTTTGTTATTTTTTAAACAAATTCAAAATATATGACAACAAAAAATAAGAAATTGATTCTGATTGGAATATGAAATTTTGAATTATTGTATGAAACTATGACAACAAAACATAACAACTAGTTTAATTGGATAATGAAATTTTGAATTGGAGCTTGCTTTGATAAAAAATTTTATTTATACAAATTTAAATGTTTTTACTTTTTGAATGTAATTATGACGGTAATAAATCACATTTATAAATTTTTGTTTATTATAATTTTATATTTATAAAAAATTTGAACGTTTGCTGAAAAAATAGTGTAAATAACCTACGGTCGGCCGTCAAACTATAGACTCAAAACAAAAAGTACCACTTTAGCTCCTAATTAAATAATGTACTATTTATTCTAAAGCATTATAAATTTGCATAAAATTTGAAATAAAAATATGTTGTACAAGTAACCTTTGACAAAATATTTGTTATTTTTTCAAAATAATTGTATAACTATGACAACAAATAATAATAATGATTTTAATTGGATTATGAAATTTTGAATTCAAAGGTTGCTTTGATAAAAATTTCTAGTTTTTATGAATTTGAACAAATACAAATGTATTTTTACTTTTTTGAACGTGGTAACAACTATGGCAACAAAAATGCTTAAAAAGTGACACGGCCGCAAATCACAGTAATAAAGTACCACTTTAATACGTAGGCGAATAAAAAATATATTTAAATAATAATATAGCAAAATAAAATAATTCAGTCTTTGTAAATCAACAATGGAACATGTAATAGTTAACAATTATATTGCAATTATATCAACATAAAAATGTCAATAAAATAATTTTTTGTATATTTAAAATATATTTAAATAATGTGCAATAATAATTCAGTCTTGGAAATTGTCAAAAAAGAACATTTAAATAATAAAATTGCAATCACAATTCACATTAAAAAATAGAAAATGATTTAAGACTTTGATCTTTATTGGCAGCTTTATTCTTTATAATAACAATTTCCACGAACCGAATCAACATAAAAATATCCTGTATGATATCCTATATGAAATGATGTTTCACATTAAAGATTTTTTAATATGTATAGAAATAAATACAATCAAATGATATTTCGTTATAAGGATTTTTGAGTTTAGATATAAAACACTATTTCCCCTTTAATATTGAATACCTGTGTTTTAAAATGCTAATACCGGGTTTTCGAGGTTGGGAAATTCGTTCGAATCCCAGTATTCCGGTATTCGAAATCCATTGTCCAAGCTGACAAAGGTAACATAACAGTTGTTATGAATTTATCTGATTATGATAGTAAAATGTCGTCTTTTTTAAATGACACTGATACTTACATAGACCAGGAGAAGCCTTTAAAAATAATAAAAGTGAAAAAAATAATAGTAGGATGAAACCCATTAGAAAAGGAGGAGAATATTATAAAAATGAAAGGAAAAATAATTTACGGGCGATCTGAGGTCGGGAAGGGGAAGGGGTGACTTTTTAAGGGTAAAAAACGGTTTATCTCGATTTCCGGCAAAACTAAAAGTCCTATCTAAAAAAAGGAAATGGCAAAGTTGTAGACAATAAAAAGATCTATAACTTTTGTATAAACCCTTTTTTCACATAACCTCAAAATTTATGTGAAAAATTCAAAAAACCAAATTTTTGGTTTTTTATTTTTATCTTTTACAATTATTTTTTTCACAAAATTTGGTGAAAACTTTCCTTTTTATGTCCCAAATACGCTGTAGTTTATTTGATTTGATATATTTATTTTTTCACCTTATTTTGAATTAATATCGAAAAAGCACCCTAATTTTCAGTCGAAAATTCAATTCATTTTTTGCATTTTCTGAGAAAATTTACTATAGTGATATATTTTTTTTTCACCATCGGAAAGTAGAGATTTCAACCAACAGAAAGCATACCAACTTTTTGAAGAAAGCTGATATTTTGACGGGTGAATCTTCGATTGAAAATTAGTGTGCTTTTTCTGTATTAATTGAAAATAAGGCGAAAAAATAAATATTTCAAATCAAATAAATTACAGCGTATTTGGGACATAAAAAGGTAAGTTTTCACCAAATTTCGTGAAAAAAAAATTTTTTTTGTAAAAGATAAAAATGAAAAACCAAAAACATGGTTTTTTGAAGTTTTCACATAAATTTTGAGGTTATGTGAAAAAAGGGCTATACAAAACTTTTAGATCATTTTATTACCTACAACCTCGCCATTTCCTTTTTTTCCATAGGACTTTTAGTTTTGCCGGAAATCGAGATAAACCTTTTTTTCACCCTCAAAAACTCACCCCTTCCCCTTCCCGACCTCAGATCGCCCGTAAATTATTTTTCCTTTCATTTTTATAATATTCTCCTCCTTTTCTAATGGGTTTCGTCCTACTATTATTTTTTTTGTTTTATCGACCTTAAAATTATCGACCCTTGTCTAATAAGGTTATTTATTCCAAAAGATAAAACTGCTTATTTGCAAAGAAAAACCAAAAGTATTGGTGTAGAAAATTAGAATTAAAAAGTAATATAACAAATGAACGTGCAACTCTTATGCGGAAATATAATAGTTCTTTTCCACGGATATATGGAATAGTAAGGGTTCATAAGATTAGTGAACCATTACGTCCTATTGTTTCTTATATTAATTCTCCTTTATATAATCTTTCAAAATTTTATCCTGTTATTCTATCAAGAGTTGTTGGAAAGACTTTTAGCTATGTTAAAAATTCTTATGATTTTTTATTGATAAAATTAAAGATTTAGTTATTCGTATATACTATTCTTTGATTTCTTTGAATGTTGCTTCCCTTTTCACAAATATTCCAAATTCATTAGTTCTTGAGTGTATTGAAAGTAAATGGGATGAAATTCAAATAGTTATTCAAGAACTTGCTAATCATGAATTTATTATTAGTAATATTCGACGACAAAATTCTGTTAATGTTAGAAAAACAAAAAACAATATTCAATATAAAATTTTAGAGAAGGATATTTTCATTGAAGGACTCTTGTTGGTATTAAACCATTGTTATTTTTCTTATAATAATGTTTTTTATCAACAAATTTATGGTTCTCCTATGGGATCTCCAGCTAGTCCAGTGTTAGCTAATTTGGTTATGGAATATGTTGAAATTAAAATTATTGAATCTTTGGACTTTGTGCTTCAATTTTATATACGTTATGTTGATGATATTCTGACCGCTGTTCCTAGTATTTTAATTGATTCTGTTCTTGTTAAATTTAATGATTACCATCCTCGACTTAAATTTACTCTTGAAATTGAAAATGAAAACAAAATTTCTTTTTTGGACACTTTAGTTATAAAAAACAATCTTGGTGAATTAATAACAGATTGGTATCTGAAACCTACTTGGTCTGATCGGTATTTAAATTTTAACTCTTCTCTTCCTATTTCGTATAAAAAAAATACTGTATCAATATTGACAGAAAAATTTTAAAATTATCGAACCCTATTTTTCATCATAAAAATTTCAAATTATTAAAAACTACTCTTCAAGAAAATTTCTATCCTGTTCAATTTATTGATCATCACATTAACTATACTATAAATAAACATAATAATTTGAATTTTGACATTTCTAGAGTTAATAATCAGGACAGCACTTTTAAATTTGTATCCCCACCTTATGTTAATGTTTTATTTGAGAATTTAAATCGTGTGTTACATATATTTATAATATTAAAGCAGTTGGTAAATTTTGCAACACTCTAAGAAATCGTATTTTCACACCTCTTAAAGATCCTGTTCCCAAAGAATATTTTTCTAATTTATGTCGTTTTCTTTTTGCCAGAGCAGAAAAAGTGATTTTCTTAAGATTTTTTTTCACAAAACTAATATGAAAAGTTTGATCTAATTTTGTAGTTGTGTTTGTGAACTCTTGTTTAATGTTTTTGTTAATTAATAGTATTTAATTAAATAATTTTTTATTACTTTTGAATTTAAAACACGATTTAAACAAAACATTTATTTAAACAAATAACTATTTCCCTTTAAAAAAATAATAATAAATAAATGGCGTCTTGTTTGTTTACTAATTTTACAGATTTGTAAATGTATTTGTGTAAATTTATTGTATTTGCAACTTGATCTACCAAAAAATCTAGATTCAGAAAAAATATTATCAGATCAAAAAAAGAGCAATTTTTTGTGCAAAAAGAATACGAAATGCAAAAAAAAAGTGATCTGACAGCTGCTTTTTTTGCTCTTAGATCACTTTTTTTGTCAAAAAGAAAACGACATTAGTTTACAAAATTAATTGTGCTGAACTTAATTGTGGCTTAACATATATTGGTGTAACTGGTTTCCAGGTTAAAAGACCATAGATATCATATTTCTAGAGGTAAAGGGTCACATAGTGCCTTATATGATCATGTTATTTCTAGAAATCATAAAATTGATTGGGACAATCCTGAAATTTTAAATTTTGAGTCTAATACGGTTCAGCGCAAAATTCTTGAGTCAATGTATATTAAAAAATTTCATAACAATATGAACATACAATCTGTACCCTATTTCACCAAACTTACAAATTTGTAATTTCATGCAAATTTTCACTAATTTTGTAAAAATTTGTATGAAATTACAAATTTGTAAGTTTGGTGAAATAGGGTACTGATTGCACATATTTAGATAATGTATACCTTTCTTTTATTTAAATATTTAAAATTTTTTTAAAATACTGTCTGTCTATCTTTGTTTTATATTTCAAAAAATTTTATCCGTTTGTTTAAAGAAGATATTTTGTATAGTTTCAGTTAAGTTTCATTTTTTTAATTAAAAAATTTTTTAATTTATTTGAAAATTAAAATTAATAATAATATATTAGTAACATCAGTGAAGTCATTTATTTTGACAATGAATTTTTGTAAGTGTTTTTTTCTAATATTGTTTAAATTGTATAATTTTCAAAAATATTTTGAAAAATTTTAACAAAAAAGCTTTATTTATATATTTTGGACTTAAACGATGAAAAGACAATAAATATACACAATATTACCAAAATTCCTACGCCAAAATGGGTCAACCAGATTATGATGATTTCAGTGCCATTGTTAAAGCTTTTATAGAATGGGGAAAAATTTGAATTTTCTTTTTTCAGTTTTATGAAGTTTTTTGCTTTAAAACTTTTAGAAATACGTACTGACTGCTTCAACAAACTTGTCTTTTAAATTTGGGATCAATCACATATTGGGAAGTTACTGAAAAATGGATCACAAAATTTCACCCAACACAGCTGTCAAAAGTCAAGTTAAATAAAAGTGTGTAAAAAAGGCCTGCCTTACGAACAATTTTTGATCCCTACAAGTGCATTTTACGGTTTGCTCGTACAAAAAATATTTTTTGTACGACTAAACCGTAAAATACGAAATATCAAACTCATATTGATAGTATATTGATAGGGTTCAAAGGGAGTTTACTAGGTTTCTGAACGTTAAACCGATTTTAGCCGATCAAATAACCCTTTATAAATCTTTAACCATAGTATTGAATCAGATTTGGCTAGCCTAATTCCTTTGAATATCACTCTCTCTCTCTCTCTCTGGCGTTTACATCCCATGAAGGGATTTTGCCGTCTGTGCCACCCGCTTCCAATCATCTCGTTCCATGACCAGTTGACCCCAGTTTCGACATCCTATATCACGAAGGTCTTGGATGATGTCGTCACGCCAGCGTTGTCTAGGTCTTCCTCTTCGACGAACACCAGCTGGTTGTTGTTGGGACGCTTTTTTTATCATTCTTTCCAATGGAGCCCTTTCTACATGACCAAACCATCTAATCCGGTTGGATTTAATGAATCCGATTACATCGCAGCCTCCAAGAAGCTGTCTGATTTCATGGTTCATTCGGATTCTATACTGATTTTCAGCAACTTTACATGGACCATAAATTGTTCGTATGACTTTCCTCTCGAATGTTGATAGAATTCTACAATCGGAGGAAGTCAGTGTCCAGCTTTCACTTCCAAATGTGAGCACAGGTCGGATTAATGCTTTGTAAAGTGTGAGTTTGCACGACTGCGAAAGATGTTTGGATCGCAAAAGTTTTGAGTATGCGTAGAAAACTCTGTATGCGGCTGAGACACGGGCTTTAATATCTGCCTGCATGTCATTTGACGATGTTATTACAGACCCGAGGTATTTGAAGTTTTCTACACGTTCCACTTCATAGTCGCCAGTATTCAGATTTCCGGGAGGTATATTCCTGGATGTTGTTAAAAGTTTAGTCTTGCCGGTGTTAATGCATAATCCAAGTCGTTTAGCATTTCTTTCAAGCTGAGAGAGACTATCCTTGATATCGCTCGTTCTACGTCCGAGAAGCACAATATCATCTGCATAGCCAAGAACCTGACTAGATTTGTTATATATGCAGTTTTGTGTCTCGATTCGGCTTTTTCTTATCGCGTACTCCAGCGCCAAATTAAATAGTATGGGCGCGAGTGCATCACCTTGTCGAACACCTGATGTTATATCGAAAGGATCAGAAACAGACCCTTCGATTACTATTCTACAATTTGATCCCGATGTTGTGAGCTTGCATAGAGAAACAAGTTTCTCTGGAATACCAAGGCATATGAGTGCGGACCAGAGGTTGTCGCGGATGATACTGTCATATTCTTGCCTGAAATCAACGTAGAGCTGGTGAATGCTGATGTTGTACTCCCAACATTTTTCCAGAATCATCCTTAATGTAAAACATTGATCTGTGGTTGAGCGGTTGGGACGAAAACCACACTGATAGTCACCGATGATAGATTCGGCGAACGGGATGAGTCGAGCAAGTACAACATTAGCTAGTATTTTATATGCAGTGTTCAACAGTGCGATGCCACGATAATTTTCACACTTTAGACGGTCACCTTTCTTATGTAGCGGAACAATGAGAGCTGTTTTCCATTCAGCAGGTAGTTCTTCTTGGTCCCAGATTGCAAGAATCAGATCGTATATACGGGAGACCAGAGCTGCTCCTCCATTTTTCAGAAGTTCTGCTGGAATTCCAGTGAAACCTGGTGATTTGCCATTTTTCAGTTTTTTAATGGCAGCTTCCACTTCTTCTATTGCTGGGTAAGGGACAAAAATCTCCTCAGTTGATGGAGCAATTGCTCGAATAGGATGAGCTTCGTTTGTCCTATTGAGTAGGTCTTGAAAGTGGGATCGCCACACTGCCAGCACATCACGTTCACTTGTTGTAAGTTCATTATTTTCATTTTTGATGGCTGTAGATCTTGGGTGGAAATCTTTTGTCAGATTCCGTGCATTGGCAAAGCACTCTTTTGAATTTCCGTTGGCCGCATGTTGGTTGATGTTTTCGATGCAACTCTTCATGTGTTCGCGTTTTTTTTTACGTAGAAGTTTTGCTGAGGCTTTCCTGGCGCATAGATAATCAGCTTGGGAGCTTCGGGTGTTCCTTGTTAACCATTTTTCTCGCAGTTTTTGTTTATTTTCAACGGATTGGCGGCACTCGTCGTCAAACCATTCGTTGTGTGATTTCGGTGGTCGTTTTCCGATTGTAGTTTGTGCTGCGGCTATAATGGTTGATTGAAGCGTTTGCCATTCTTCTTGTATGTTTAATGGCATCTCAGAAGAGATGTCATGCTCTTCTATGTTTTGTGTTATTATTTCCTGATATCTATTCAGCGTTTCCGGATGTTTAAATGCTTCGACATTCCAGCGCACGGTCTTTTTTGCTTGTTGTTAAATGTAGATGACAACTTGCACTTGTACTTAAAGATGACAAGCATATGATCGGTGTCCATATCAGCACCTCTGTATGATCGAACGTCAGTTATACTTGTAGAGTGTCTCTTAGAGATCATGACGTGATCGATTTGATTTTCCGTTCTTCCGTCATTTGATTTCCACGTTGCCTTGTGAATTCTCTTGTGAGGGAAGAAAGTGCTGGAAATTACTAGATCATACATCATAGCCAGCTCGGCTGCGCGGAAACCGTTATTGTTGCTGGTATGATGCAAGCTGTTAGGGCCGATATGTGTTTTAAGTTCTGCAATCCTACCGATTTGAGCATTAAAGTCACCTACCACGATTTTTATATCGTGCCGCGGGATGTTATTGATGACTGCCTCGAGTTCTAGGAAGAACAGGTCTTTAATATCATCTGCTTTATCTTCAGTAGGTGCATGAACATTGACGATCGTTACATTGAATTTTTTCGTGCGGATTCTCAGTGTGCATAACCGCATATTAATTGGACAGAAGTCGATAACATGCTGATTCACGCGACGGTGTATAAGAAAGCCAACTCCAAATTCTCCTCCGTTTTGATGACCGCAATAATACAGAGTGTATCCTTTCGCTGTTTCATGGATTCCACTGCCTGGCCATCTTAGTTCTTGTAATGCCACTATATCCAGTGTGTAGCTCTCGACTTGTTGGGTTAGTTTTAGGAGATCTCCTGGTCTTCTAAGGCTTAGCACGTTCCAGGTTCCCATTTTTAAATCGTAGTCCGGGTACAGTTTCCGAGGTCGTTCCAATAATGAATCCGAGATATTCCGAGGCCTGTGTACAGAATTCATGACAGTAATTTTTTTACGGAAATGGGGTGTTAGCCCTTCGCCCAACCCAAATTTTCGTGAATGGGTTCGTTCTGCATCTTAAGGTCACCAGAAACAACCTTTTTACACGTTTATATAGCGAGCCGCTTGATCCAAGACAGACGCCCGCTAACATGGAGAACAGACGCTTTCTACACATTTATATAGCGAGCCGCTTGATCCAAGACAGACCCCCACTCTGCCCCTCTCAACTACACCAACCTAATTCTGTTAGCGTTACCCAGGTAGCACGGCGTGGACGTAGAATTTTGGATTTTCGCTACCCGTTTGAATATCACACCTTGTTATAATACTAGGCATTCGTACACTCAGTATTATAATATGTACTTTTCTAACTAATCTAAGAGCACATCCAACGTTGATTATATAACAATACTGTCAGAACATTAATTTTAATCAAATCAATTTATTTTGCTCTATAACCTAGTCCAATTTAAAAGAAGCCTTTTACAAATTGTTAGTTAAATTTATTTTTATTTCCATATATATTTTAAATTCTAATAATATTCATTTTATCTTTTGTTAAACATTCTTAGTGATCTTACTAAACATTTAATTTTGGTTTTAACTATTATTATCTTTTTATAAACTAAATTTAAACTTTTTATTGAAATTTTTTATTTATTTCAATTTTTTATATCATTTTTTATATATTGTCTGTCATTGGAAGCATGTCATTGGAATTATTTCCGTTTGCTAGTATTTAAATTGAAATAAATAAATAAATAAATTAGCTAACGTTTTATGATGAATCGATGACTACACAATAAATCCTATCTTATAATAAAATATGATTAATTTTATGATACGATGTAAAAAATAAAAACAAAACAAGTGAAAGCAAATTTTTTAAAACCATGCACACGAGTTTGAGCGGAATGACGGTCAACAACGGGTTTGAACATGCAAGTCTATATACAACAACAAGTACCCACAGGAGGCTACTATACTTTATGGGTTTACCTCGCTTAAATAAACCAGTTCCATCCTTTGGTGCCCAGCCCACCGACCATATTTTGGATTTGGGATGCGGATAAAGTATGCAACTGCATGCCATACATGCGTCTAAGTTCAGATCCTTGTACCCGCCAGAGGGAATTTCGCTCTCTCGTCGTTTTGACACAATTTTTTTACGTTCTCTCCTAGAGCGCCGTGACTTGTGATAATTCATATCAATGATCCCATCTCGACTACCAAGGCATATTACATCTTTAAGTGGCTACTGACTGGTGATCTAACTTGGGGCATATTAATATTTTCCTGTTTATATTACTCTAATCCTATGACAGTTGTTTATAAGGCTAACAAGCAGCTTATTTCAGATTTACTGGAGGTTATGAAACTAAACGAAAAGGCAACTAAACCGTGTGAACTGCCAGGAAAAATAAATGTTTGGGTGAATAGTCGGGTAGTGGTTTTTATGAACACGTGTTTATTTGAAACTTCAATAATTTCAAAATTTGAAAAACGATTTTGATGAAACTTGTTGTACGTTTTTAATAAAAACTAAAACAATTCTGTGAGCCTACTTTCAGTTAATCGCTTACGGTAAAAATAATTAGTTTTCGATTTTAATTTCACAACAAAATATATGTTATTACACTACACTCTTGTTTCACGAACAATTTTGGTTAAATTTTGATGAACGGTATTTACGAAATGAAACTACAGTAAAAGCCCAAATATCCGGAATGCTCGGGGATTGAAGCATGCCGGATAATCGAAAATTCTGGATAATTGAATTTAAATGAAATATTATGACGATTTCATGTTATTCTCCATATAAATATTTTAGTAGGATTCTCGTCAATATATTTTCAAAAAAAATACTAGAAACCTATTTTTGTATGTGTATTTCAAGTTTTTCATAACATTGATTGCAAATAATATTTTATACAAATACAAAAACAAGTAAATAATAAGAATATTTGAAAATTTTTCTTGCAATTGCCAACCAAAAAAAAATTTTTTCTTGTGAAAGAGGAAACAATTCAAAAATCTTAAATTCCGGTTAACTGAATATTCGGTTAATTGAATGTCGGATAATCGGGCTTTTACTGTAATTAGTTTTCGCTCGTTATTGTTTAAAGTGGTGGACATGTGTTTGGGTTTGGGACATGTGTTACATCTACTGGACATGTGTTTGGGTTTGGGTTAAACCTAACGGCTGATTGCCGATTTTAATGATAATGGATCATAAGTTTTAGAAGAGAATCAATATAATTCTGCGGTAGAAAATGTTCTAAGTTTCGCCATCATTTTATTCACCGTATCGCCATAAAAATAAATATCTAGACAGATAACTGACATATAGAGAATAATAAATCGAACAAATCGAGTTTGAACTAATGTACGTATTGAATACGAATCTTAATTTTTAACATTCAAATTCTAACGATTTTCATTAAACTTCTTTCGATTTTAAATTTCATCAAACTCAGCTTTTATTAACTGTTGATATAAAAAAAGGCCTTTAAACGTTTTTGTGGTTATATACACAAAATGAAATCAAATAAATTCGTGATCATATAACATCTGGAAAAAAATAATGTTTTTGTTTTGCTTGAAGTCAACCACTCTTCCCTAGTAATTTTTTTTACATATTGAAAAGATATGTTTAATATTCAAAATATATAATAATGGAAAGCAATTTTAACTTATTCAAACGAAAAAGCATAAATCAACATATTTTGTGTACATATGTTTTATTAATAAAATAGTATTTGAAAAACATGAAACTTGACTCTATATAATTCACTTATAGTGAATTCTTTTCTACTTGTTCGGTACAAGTTCCGACTCCGAATTATCCAAATTTGTTTTTTTTTTTTGTATTTCTTTTTTTACAAAAGAATACGAATTTTGTTATTTCTGTGTTGGAACTTGTACTGAACAGGTAGAAAAGAATTCACTATTACAGTTTAGTTTTCTAAAAAATACCGAAATAAATGCAATTTTTTACCAAACTATGTCAGTTTGGATAAAAAGCAATTATATTCGATAAAGTTTGAAACTCAACAATATCGTCGCCTCCATTTACTAAAGCATTTACTTAAGCATTTACTTGTATGTAACTACGGTTTCAAAAAATTGGCACGAAGCGAAGAAAACGTTTAATTGCAATTCTAAACAAGCTTGAAAATGAAATTTATTATCAATAATTCAAAAAAATATATATTTTTTGTATTGATTTATTGTAATAAGCTTTATTTTCAAGGTTGTTTGAATTGTAGTTAAACGTTTATTTTGCTTCCTCCTAATTTTTTGAAAATCTAGTTACACGTAAATGCTTTGGATTCGACGATATGTGGACCACTATGTAGACATTAAAAACAACCTTTGCTTATTTTTGTTTTCTTCCAAGTATATTATTTTCTGTTGTTTATCATCAGCATCAGCGTAAAAGCTTTCCATTAAATTAATTTAACACAAACAGATGAACATAACATATTTAAGTACATGTGTATCCTCATAAAATTATGGATATTATGTGGCGAATTCTCATTTCTTAAATAATATTGAATAAATGTAAGTTAATTCTTCTTAATTTTAAGTCGGTTTTTTTTTTATGTTTTCTAGATAATAGACATAAGAGATATTCTACGGGTAGATAGTATAGACCAAATGAAAGATGTATATATTGTACAATGCTTAATGGAGACTGATCTTTACAAATTGCTTAAAACACAGGTAGGTTTCGTGTTATTATTTATTGAATTGAATTATTTAGTTAAATTGTTAATATTTATTGAATTATTGAACTTTTCGTAAAAATGTTATTAATTTTTTGTTTGTTACAGAGGCTTAGTAACGATCATATCTGTTACTTCTTATATCAGATATTGCGAGGACTAAAATATATTCATTCAGCGAATGTATTACACAGGGATCTTAAACCAAGTAATTTATTATTAAATACAACCTGTGATTTAAAGGTAATATCTTCTTTTAATTTAGTCAATTATATATAACCGATTATAAATTGTTTATAGATATGTGATTTTGGATTGGCTCGAGTAGCAGACCCTGAACATGATCATACAGGTTTTTTAACAGAATATGTTGCAACACGGTGGTACAGGGCTCCAGAAATTATGCTCAACTCAAAGGTAATATTTCAATTTTCATTTACAGATTATAAATGAGATATTTGATAAAGGTCTTAAATGCCAGGGCTCACATTTATTCATTATAATATTTTGTTCAATACTCTCTCTTAGGGTCGATCGTATGAACAAGGATGGATAGAATAAAAACCGAGAGTAAAGTTTTAGCTTCATTCGAGGATTTTATTTTTCGTCGATTGTATGAACACGGATAAATTTTTTTTTTTGTTTTTGTTTTTATTGCAGTTTAAAGCAGTGTAATTTTATAAGTGGCAATACTTTTTCTTTTACTTTTCTATTAAATTAATTTAATTATAAATTAAAAAACATTATTTCAAAACTGAAATTGAATATATTAAAATTATATTAAAAATATTATTTATTTTACTATTAATTTATATCAAAAAACAAATTTTAGAAACGCAGAAATTTAAATTCAAAATAAATACAAATTCAAAACAAAATTGTCCTGCTACGCGCATGTCAAGAAAAAAAAACAAATTGTTTTATTAAATTGTTTTTGTTTTTGGAGCACTAGATATTATATATAAAATATTTTAGTTTTGAGTTTAAAACACACTTTTTTAATATCTATATAAGTTTTTTATTTACCAAATAATTAGCTAATCGTTAGCTATGCTAACATTATCAAGGATATTTCTAAATTGTTTTATCCTTTGTTTTATACAATAAAAAGAAAGAATAAATCTAAGAATAGAATTTAATCTATCCTGATTCATACAAACGACGATTTATCCGAGGATTTATCTTCTATCCGCATTCATACAATCGGCCCTTAGTAAAGAATTCTGCATTTATTTGATACATTGGGGTGTGGCCATAGGCAATGATCGTTGTTTCCACATATTCTATTATCAGTATTTCTACTTGTAAGAATTCTGATGCATCTATGAATGGATATTATCGGTTTCTATCTATAATATGCATTCATAGATGCATCAGAAAATCAGTTTCATACTTTGAATATAAGAAATCAAGCGACCTGTTACAGCAATCAAAACAAACTGTAAAATATGGAGGGGCTGAAATCTCACAGCTCTGAGATATCAAGACTTCGGTCTGGGTAAAGGATTTTGATATAGTTTTCGGCAAAAAACTTTCACGAGGACATGGTTTTTAGTTTTGGGCAGCGATGTATATCAAACATAACTCTTTGTTAAAGTACAAGTATTTTTTATATCTGTTTAAAAATTTATTACAAAACTAACACGAAACATCAATACGTTGCCGGAAAAATTATAATCAAAATTCCAAAAATATTGTTAAATTAAATAAAATCAAACTTTTTCAAAATTCCAAAAATATTCTAAAAATTAGAATGAAATCAAATATTTAAACTTTTTCTAAATTCCGATAATATGCCAAAAATTCTTAAAAATTCGAACTTTTCCAAAATTCTAAAAATATTGCAAAAATTCCTACAAAATCAAAAATTAAAACTTTTTTCAAAATTCCAAAAATTATAATAAAATCAAAAATTAAAAATTTTTTAAAATTCTAAAAATATTCCAAGAATTCTTACAAAATCAAAAATTAAAACTTTTTCCGAAATTCTAAAAATATTGCAAAAATTATTACAAAATCAAAATAGCAAACTTTTTCAAAATTCCAAAAATATTTCAAAAACTATAACAAATTCAAAAATTTCCATGTTCAATTTCATTTTCAGTTACATTTACGTCATAAAAACAGCTACATTTTTTTTTCCAAAACATTGGCTAAAAAATAAATGATTTGACATTTTTTGACACACTTGACAACATTTTTTTGACAAACTTATAATGCCATAATTCTCAATAATAATAATAAAATTTCATTTCGAGCAAACAATTTTATTTTTTCCAAAAATTGGGTAAAAAATAAATAAAAATCTCTTTTGACACACTTGACAACATTTTTTTTGACAAACTTATAATGCCATAATTCTCAATAATAATAATAAAATTTCAATTCAAACAAACAATTTTATTTTTTCCAAAAAGTTGGGAAAAAAATAAATAAAAATCTTTCTTTTGACACACTTGACAACATTTTTTTGACAAACTTATAATGCCATAATTATCAATAATAATAATAAAACCGAAGTAGTTTCATTTCAAACAAACAATTTTTTTTTCCAAAAAATTGGGTAAAAAAATAAATAAAAATCTTTCTTTTGACACACTTGACAACATTTTGTTGACAAACTTATAATGCCATAGTTCTCAATAATAATAATAAAACCGAAGTAGTTTCATTTCAAACAAACAATTTTTTTTCCAAAAAATTGGGTAAAAAAATAAATAAAAATCTTTCTTTTGACACACTTGACAACATTTTTTTGACAAACTTATAATGCCATAATTCTCAAAAATAATAATAAAATTTCATTTCCAACAAACAATTAATTTTATTTTTTTTTTCCAAAAAATTAGGTAAAAAAAAAAATAAAAATTTTTCTTTTGACACACTTGACAACATTTTTTTGACAAACTTATAATGCAATAATCTAGTTTTTGATCTCACATACCAATCCCGACCATCAAGATTCCCCCAAATTTAATGTTCCTACTCGTAATCACTTAAAATGAACGTTTTTTCAGCCAAAAATATGAAAATTTGCTATTTTTGACACACATAATGATTTTTTTGACACACTTCCGGTACAGTTATCGAACACAGCGTCCTTTCGGACCTGCATCTTGTGAATACCTATTTTTAGAAAAAAAAATTTTTGAAATCCCTCCAGCCGTTTTCCCTGTAGTGTAGGTAATGACGGCGGCCGGCCGGCCGGCCGGCCGACAGACAGACATACATTTTTTTTTTTTTTGCTTTTTTAGAATCAGGAGGTCCTAAAACGTTGAGAAATGTCAAAAAAAGTGGGGGTAAAAATTTCACTTTGAGCTCATGAATGTAATACTTAGGTCTTTCAGACCGAAGTAATTTGTAGACATGCAAACACACCCATTAGCAGGAAAACAGCTGTTTATCTCAAATTTTTCTTTGAGATAAATCAATCTTTGTAATCTCTTTATAAATCAATCAATCAACAAATCTTTCTCAAATCTTCCGTTTTGTATTTTTATGATATTTTCCAAAAATCTTCTAATCTGCTTCCCGTCCCATTGCAACTATACACTGAAAAAAATTAAAGCAATGACAACCTCATCTCGAAGTTGGCAGTTTATTATTCAAAGAAAAAAAAATAATTGCAAACAATTTCGCCGTGATTGGAACAACTGCACGTTAACATTTTCCTGACAACAGAATGAGGTTTATTTAAAATATAAAGTGTTACATTCATCCAATATAACAGTACATAGTTGAATAAAACTAAAAATTATTTCCATTGGCCTTATGAATTTTACTTCGGTCTGAAAGACCTAAGTATTACATTCATGAGCTCAAAGTGAAATTCTTACCCCCACTTTTTTTGACATTTCTCGACGTTCTAGGGCTTCCTGATTCTAAAAAAGCAAAAAAAAAAAAAAATGTATGTCTGTCTGCCGGCCGTCATTACCTACGCTGCAGGGAAAACCGCTGGAGGGATTTCAAAAATTTTTTTTTCTAAAAATAGGTATACTCAAGGGACAGGTCCGAAAGGACGCTGTGTTCGATAACTGTACCGGAAGTGTGTCAAAAAAATCATTATGTGTGTCAAAAATAGCAAATTTTCATATTTTTGGCTTAAAAAACGTTCATTTTAAGTGATTACGAGTAGGAACATTAAATTTGAAGAAATCTTGATGGTCGGGATTGGTATGTGATATCAAAAACTAGATTATTGCATTATAAGTTTGTCAAAAAAAAGTTGTCAAGTGTGTCAAAAGAAAGATTTTTATTTATTTTTTCATCTAATTTTTTGGAAAAAATATAAAATTAATTGTTTGTTTGAAATGAAGTTTTATTATTATTATTGAGAATTATGGCATTATAAGTTTGTCAACAAAATGTTGTCAAGTGTGTCAAAAGAAAGGTTTTTATTTATTTTTTACCCAATTCTTTTAGAAAAAAATAAAATTAATAGTTCGTATGACATGATATTTTATTATTATTATAGAGAATTATGGCATTATAAGTTTGTCAAAAAATAATGTCAAGTGTGTCAAAAAATGATTTCATTTAATTTTTTAGCCAATATTTTGGGAAAAAAAATGTAGCTGTTTTTATGACGTAAATGTAATTGAAAATGAAATTGGACATGGAAATTTTTGAATTTGTTATAGTTTTTGAAATATTTTTGGAATTTTGAAAAAGTTTGTACTTTTGATTTTGTAATAATTTTTACAATATTTTTAGAATTTCGGCAAAAGTTTTAATTTTTGATTTTGTAAGAATTTTTGAAATATTTTTAGAATTTTGAAAAATTTTTAATTTTTGATATTATTATAATTTGTGGAATTTTGAAAAAAGTTTGAATTTTTGATTTTGTAATAATTTTTGCAATATTTTTAGAATTTTGGAAAAAGTTTCAATTTTTAAGAATTTTTGAAATATTATTGGAATTTAGAAAATATTTAAGTATTTGATTTTATTCTAATATTTGGAATATTTTTGGAATTTTGAAAAAGTTTGATTTTATTTAATTTAACAATATTTTTGGAATTTTGATTATAATTTTCCGGCAACGTATTGATGTTTCGTGTTAGTTTTGTAATAAATTTTTAAACAGAGATAAAAAACTTGTACTTCAACAAAGAGTTATGTTTGATGTACATCGCTGCCCAAAACTAAATACCATGTCCTCATAAAAGTTTTTTGCCGAAAACTATATCAAAATCCTTAACCCAGACCGAAGTCTTGATATTTTCATTTTATAATTGAAGTATCTGAAATTAACAGAACTATATTTTAATGAATGATTCTTTCGTAGTTACACCAAAAATAATTCACTTTATAAATAAAAAAGAATAAACAAAATTTGGTTTTTAATTTTTATCTACTTTTTATTTAACTACTACGCGTTTCAATCTGATGCAGATCATTACATAACTGTTACAGTTACAAAATATTACCTATCGATGATCTGCATCAAATTAAAACGCATAGTAGTTAAATACAAATTAGATAAAAATTAAAAACCAAAATTTGTTTAGTCTTTTTTATTTTTAAAGTGAATTAGTTTTGGTGTTTTGTAACTACCAAAAAATCATATATTAAAATGAATAATTCACGTCACTTCGAAAATTTTTTCATATTATCTTTTATTTTCACAAAAATATTACTTGTGTGTGCCCAACTACATCGTTCTATAACTGTGCAGTTGTTGAAACAATAAACGGTGAGGTTGAGACAACTGCATTTCGGCTGGAAATAGAACATTTTTTCAGTGTACATACTCAATCAAGTCTCGGACACTTCTTTATTTAATGTAAAGAGTTCTTTGGAGGTTCAACTGTGTCTCACTCACCAAAGAAATCATACCCTCTTGGCCCTTACTTACCCTTTTTTAAACGTCTCTGTTTAGTTAGCTCTCAATACGGCTTGTGACAAAAAGAACAACATCAAAAGTTGTAACACAATCCCTTATCAATTATTCTAACCGTTCGCAATATTTTGCACAGTCGTTATAAAAGGTAGGCCTTTTAAAATTTTAAATTTGAATCGGCTATAAAAAAAACTACCCATAATTTTTTGAAATTTCTGGTTTTATTGGAAAGGTTGAACTTTGTCATTTAATAATGGAACACAATATCATTCATATGACCACCACGACTGGCTCGGCAGTACCTCATCCGATCAACCCAATTTTTCAGTACATTTTCGATTTTCAAGAGAATGACATTTAATTCAAGAGAATGACATGGACAACATATGGTTTCAACAAGACAGGGCCACATGTCACACAGCCAACGCAACCATCAATATTTTACGCACTGTTTTTGAAAATCGAATAATCAGCCGAAATTGTGATGTCAATTGGCCGCCTCGGAGCTGTGATTTGAGCCCTTTGGATTATTTTCTGTGGAGAGGCATTAAAGATAAATGTTACGCAAAGCATCCTGAGACAATTGAAGCGCTGAAACATCGAATCGAAGCTGCCATTGAAATCGAACATCCACTTTTTCGACAAACGAAAATTTACTGAAAAATTGGGTTGATTGGATGAGGTACTGCCGAGCCATTCGTGGTGGTCATATGAATGATATTGTATTCCATTATTAAATGACAAAGTTCAACCTTTCCAATAAAACCAGAAATTTGAAAAAATTAAAAGTAGTTTTTTTTTATAGCCGATTCAAATTTAAAATTTTAAAAGGCCCACCTTTTATCTTCTTTTTTTTTCATATAATAACAAAACATATATTCTAAAACGTGATGTAGGTATTGGTTTTTCTTGCCTGACCTTGTCTTGCAAGATTCTTTCAATAAACATTTTAAACATCTTCCATATCATCCTAACTTTTTCCAAAAGCGTCTCGATCACATAATTATCTTAACGTCATAGATCGAAATTGAATTCGAAGGAAACATATTATGTATATGAAGTTCAACATTATTTCTCAAATTAACCAATACAACAATATCCTAATCCTAAGTTGCTTCTTCATCAACACATTATCGGAATCCCAGCAAATCTCTCAAATTTCTTAAAGTCGAGAGTATCTTCTCGTTTGAAATATTCCAACCAATTCTTCCTTATAAGGTTTTAAAGCCATTGGTGATTTTCTTTGACACCTCTTTTTCGTTCCTATAATAATTTTATGGTGCCGTTTTCAAGACAAAGCTTCAGTGGTGCGACTGTGATGTGTATATTACCGTTGATTAAACAATCGACCTGCAATTTAAGATGCAAGATTTTATTAAGATTTTTATCTATACGATAGCAATGGATCTAACTATTATGTAGTTTAGAATTATAAGTCACTAGAACTGAATGTATACAATTGAATAGAATGAAAAGTTGCTTTGAAAAGCGAAAGATCCGTAACAAAATGTTTTATCTCAATTCCGGTTCGGGAATTGATTTCGTAGATCCATAATGTTCTTTATTCAATGTCAACTTGGTTGAAGTATGAAGAACTGTAAAACGTGTTCGTAAAATATATTAAATAATAAAAAAAAACAAAAGTTGACACTAAAATTAATAGTATTTTAATCAATCAGTGTGTAATGAAATAGTTTATTCTCAAGCAAAATTTTAAATTTGCGAGAGAATAAAATTCATTACACACGAATTGATTACACTACTTTATTCTCTGACAAAGATATGTGTATTATATAAAATAAAAACATTTTCTTCAATTAAAACAATAAATCTTTATTGTTTTAATTGATAAATCAAATGTCTGATTAAAAAAACCCTGATGATAAATAAACCCCCATCCCATGCAATCAACCAAATTCAACTAAACGAAATAAGGGAATTTAACTTAAAATTTGATTTTCGAACAAAACGTATCAAAGCCATTGTGATTATAATTTGAGAATAATTTTAATAAAATCAAAACAATTTGACCAATTGGAATCATACCAATTGAATAATGCTAATTTTTTTATAGGAAAATTTTATTAGACAATAGGTTAAGTTCATTAGGCCATAGGTTAGAAAACAATACTGTGACGATTATAGAATACGATAGAACACAACACAATAGAACATCTTTCGAAAAAAATACTCTTTAGAGAAAATAGTTCTACAAAAGAAATATACAAATCAATAAAAGATAACAACGTAACCAAAGTAAACACATAATAGGAAGTTTGATCCTATAGGAATTGGTAAATAAACAAATTGAAAAGAATAGATTTCACACCTATGTGTCAATATTTGAAGATCGTGTTATTATGTTTATACTTTATGTTGATAAAAAAAAGTTTGTATTCTAGAATATCATAGCACTATCGAGACTATTTCATGTAGTATATATAACTATAAGAGGTGTTGTTCAAGGATAAAATTAGTATAAATTTGTAAGCGATTGAATTAAGTATAAAATTGTCAGCGATAGAAAAAGTATAAAAATTTAGCAGTGATATGGGCGAGTTGAGATTGACAGTGTTATAAGTAGAAATTATTGTAAGTGATATTGTGAAAAATTGTAACAGAATTATAAGTGGTGAATTATTGTTAGTACAAGAACAATTAAGGGGAATAGTAATAGGAGAAATATTTTTATAATAAAATCTTGAACGAATAAAATTATAACGTTTAGAAAATCCATTGTGTTTTGATTTCCTAATTTAGTGATCGAACTAAATAATCGTAACTCGGCGAAGAAACGTTACAACTGGTGTCAGAAGTGAAATTAGGAAATAAGATGAATTTGAATGGATTAAAAGTTCAAAATCTGAAGGGCGAATTAGAGAAAAGAAATCTTTCAACAACGGGGACCAAGAATGAGTTGAAAGAAAGATTAAGAAAAGCTTTGGAAGCAGCAGGATTGGATCCAGAGGAATATCTCTTTGGTCAGGAAAAAATCCAAATGCAGGAAATAGTGAAGACAAAAATGGTGCTGTTGAAGCAACCAGGCAAGTCGTATCAGCAAACAACGACTTTCCACAGTTAATGTCTATGATCGAGCAAATGAGTTTCAACGTGAGATCAGATGTTAAAGCAAATATGGAACTCATGAGTAAGGAAATGAAAAAGTTAGATGTTAACATCAATCAACAGTCTCTAAACATCGATCAACAATTAGCTGCAAGTCGAGAAGAAATAAAGCAGCAGTCCATAACCATCAATCAACAGTCTGCAAACATCGATAAACAATTGGCAACAAATCGAGAAGAAATGAAGCAATTAATGGAAGAAAAGATTCTTCAAATGTCAAACACATTCCATGGAGAGATCGAGAAAGTACAACAAGAAGTAAAGCATTTTGAACAAAAATTTCTCGATGAAAACCAGAAAGTACAATCAATGGTTGTGAATTTTGAAAAAAGGCTTCAAGATGTTAAAATTAATGGTAAAACAATTCACACGGTTCAACAAACATAAAGCATGAAGTTAAAACCACACCCATACGATGGTATATCATCGTTTGGAATTTTCAAATTCCAATTTGAAACGGCAGCTGATCAGAACAGTTGGAACGAAACACATCGTGTGGTAGCTTTAAAAGTGGCACTGAAGGGTCAAGCAGCAGAAAAAAAACAAGAAGTTCCAGAACAAGATCGAAGGAGCTGCAATGAGATCATGAAAGCTTTAGATCGCAAATATGGTAGTGATCACAAGCGGAAGATATACAGACTTGAGTTGAAGGGTCGCTACCTGCGAATTGGAGAAAGTCTGCAAGAGTTTTCGTCTGCGATCGAACGTCTTGTACATATGGCACATGGAAATACATCACCAGAATATATGAAAAGAATGAAGATACATGCGTTCATCGAGGGCATAAGAGATCCAGAGACGGAAGTCAGCTGTGATGACACCTAAAGCTACATTTGCTGAAACAATAGCTTGTGCGTTGACTAGTGAGACAACACAAGCAATTGTCAAACCAACAATAAAAGTACACCGTGTAGAAATGGAAGAGGATGACAGTTTTAGGCCTCAAGATACCGAGACTTCAACAGTAGAATAAGATGTTGGGTATGTGACAAACTTGGTCACATATCTCGAGAATGTAGGAAGGCCACACGAAAACGGGGAAGATCAACATCAACAATCAGACGGAGATCATCTGAAGAAAATACTCAAGCGGGAGAGGATGGTCAAATAGCAGCGGAAGAGTTAAATTAAAACGAGTCAGCTTTAAGGGGCGTAAGCTGGCTCCCACAATCGAATACCCCATAATCTCCATCCCTATTTCAAGAATCGCAAGGAATGATGACAGTCTAACGATTGGAGCTGAAATTGATGACAACAACTGTACCATTACACTAGATACTGGAGCAACTTGCACAATAGTCCGTACAGATTTACTAAAAGGGGAATTACAACCAGCAGAAAAATATCGAATACAAACAGCAACAGGGGAAAGTGCAACTATCAGGGGAAGCAGAATTGCTGATATAAAAATAGGAAATACGCTCTTTAAGCATGAAGTTCTCGTGGCAGGCATCGTTGATGAAGTTATTTTGGGCATGGACTTCATGAGGCCGAATGGATTTGGCCGAATAGACGCTGGAAATGGAGTACTCAAGTATGGTAACGTAGAGTTGGCTCTTCAGATGAATGGTGCAGAATCAAGTATGAGGCGAATAATATTGAAACATCGCGAAAAGCTGCCACCTAATACCGAAACAATCGTCTGGGGAAGATTGGAGGGAGATTTTGGGTCACCAAAGTTGTGGGTTGTGGAAGCCAATGAAAATGGTCTACAACATCAAGAGATCATTATAGGGAAAACATTAGTTGTACCAGATGAATACTTAAGAATACCGATAAGAACACTAAATCTGTCAGACCATACAAAAACCCTCAAGAAAGGAACAATCGTAGGTAATTGTGAAGAAGTAACTACCATTGTGAAATGTGAACAACAGCACACAGAAAGGAAAGTCGAAAATCAAACGCAGAAGAAATAAATACAAAATCTACTACAGAAGTGGACAACAGAGCTTACAAAAGAACAAAAGAAAAAAGCAGAGCAGTTGCTCGAACATTATTCGTCCATCTTCTGCAGCACATCAGTAGACAACGGAAGAACTAATCTGGTTAAACATAAAATTGACACGGGAGCAGAGATGCCGATTCGCCAAGCACCAAGAAGATTACCATTAGCAAAACGGGCAGAAGCTGATAGAATGGTAAAGGATATGGAAACGGCTGGTGTTATCGAGCAATCAGATAGTCCATGGAGCTCCCCTGTGGTTTTAGTTGGAAAGAAGGATAGAGCTATGAGATTCTGCGTCTACTACAGAAAACTGAATGCAGTAACAAAGAAAGATAGCTAACCATTACCTCGAATTGATGATACCTTGGACACATTATCAGGTGCCAAATTATTCTCAACATTAGATCTGAAAAGTGGTTATTGGCAGGTAGAAGTCCAAAATGAGGATCGAAAAAAGACAGCGTTTAGTGTGGGTAGTGGGCTATGGCAGTTTAACTAACGTTATGCCATTACCAAAGTAATGCTCCCGCAACATTTGAACGTTTAATAGAACGTGTGCTGAAAGGATTACATTGGAGAACGTGGCTTGTGTACTTGGACGACATCATTGTAATGGTTTACACTTTTTGCCGTAGGCTCTTGGTGTAATTCGTTGAATAACATATTTATTTAGCACTTGTTTTATACGCACGTTAATATAAATTTTAAAAAATAAAAGATTTAATTTTATTTCTATGATCACTCTATATATTTCGTCTTTTTAGGACATCCTCAGGAGTAAGGAGATTACTCCTGAGGATGTCCTAAAAAGACGAAATATATAGAGTGATCATAGAAATAAAATTAAATCTTTTATTTTTTTAAATTTATATTAACGTGCATATAAAACAAGTGCTAAAGAAATATGTTATTCATTGTAATGGGTAAGGATTTCGACGATCATTTGAAGAATTTAGAAGAATTCTTCGAGCGAATTCAAGCAGCAGGACTAAAATTGAGTCCAAAGAAATGTGCACTATTCAGAGAGGAAGTAAAGTACTTGGGGCACAAAGTAACAACAAATGGAATACACACAGATGCTGATAAGATCACAGCAGTAAAAGAATGGCCAAGACCTAAGAATTTACATGAGCTTCGCAGTTTTCTGGGATTGTGCACTTACTACCGACGTTTGGTACCAGGATTTTCAATGTTGCTAAGAGTCTACATAAGCTCACAAGGAAGGATAAAGCTTTTGAATGGACCGAAAAGCAAGAAGATGCGTTTGTGGAGCTTCGAAAAAGATTGTGCACTGCACCAGTTCTGGCTTACCCTATACCAAATTTGAAATTCATATTAGACACTGATGCCAGCAATGATGGTATAGGAGGAGTGTTATCTCAAGAAATTGATGGTCAAGAAAAAGTAATAGCTTATTACTCAAAATTCAAAAATACTGTCCAAGCCAGAAAGGAATTATTGTGTAACCCGTAAAGAATTGCTGGCTATAGTGGAATGTGTAAAACATTTTCACAAATATTTGTACGGCCAAAAATTCCATTTGAGAACTGATCATGGAGCATTGAGCTGGCTACTGCAATTTAAGAACCCGGAAGGACAAGTAGCACGATGGATTGAACGAAGTTTGTTTATGAACTACTTAAAGTGTTGTTTCATTAACTTTGATGAATCGTGTACGACTTAGACACTTAAAAAACTTTTTTAATTTTTTCCAAATATTTTCGGTTTCTATGAAACCTTCCTCAGGGAAATATTTATTTCTATTACTCAAATATTTGGAAAAAATTAAAAAGTTTTTAAAGTGCCTAAGTCGTACACGATTCATCAAAGTTATTGATGGATTGAACGCTTACAGGCTTATGATTTCGACATTGAACATGGGAGGGGAAGTGCACATGGGAATGCTGATGCATTATAAAGACGACCATGCCAGGTGGAATGCAAGCACTGTAATCGAGTGGAAAGTAAGGAAAACATTATTGATGTCAGACATCTGCAAGTGCTTCCTAGTGAAGACTGGACACCTGAAGTAGTAAGGAAGCAGCAACTGGAAGATCCTAGCTTAGCACCAATAATAAAGTTCAAGGAAAAGGGAGAAAAACCTACATGAAGTGAGATTGCCGATAAAAGTCAAACATTGAAGGCATATTGGGCACAATGGGACAGCCTCTGTATTGAAGATGGATGCTTGAAAAGAGTTTGGGAAAGTCCTGACGGATCAGTTAAAGAATCAATGATAGAAGTTCCCAAAATAAGAATACCTCAAGTATTAAAGGAATATCATGCAGGAACCAGTGGCGGTCACCTGGGTATTAACAAAACACCTTGCTTGAGTATGGCGTAGATTTTATTGGTCAGGAGCACGTCAATCGGTAGTGGAATGGTGTCAAGCATGCGATCAATGTGCGACTACAAAGGGACCTGCCCGAAGAAGTCGTGGTAACATGAGGCAGTATAATGTAGGAGTACCATTCGAGAGAATTGCAATGGATGTAGCTGGACCATTTCCGACTTCTGATAACAACAACAAATATGTGCTAGTCATAATGGATTATTTTAGCAAGTGGCCAGAAGTGTGCAATACCAAACCAAGAAGCAACAACGATCGCTGAAGCAGTACAGTAGTTAGCAATTGGATAAGTCGCTACGGAGTACCGATGGAAATTCACACAGATCAAGGAAGAAATTTTGAATCTACCATATTTCAAGAAATCTGTCAGATACTTGGAATTATAAAACTAGAACAACTGCTTCACATCTCCAATCAAATGGCATGGTGGAAAGATTTAGTGCTACTCTTGAGAAATATCTAGCAAAAGTAGTAAACAAGAATCAACGTGATTGGGACCGTCACATTCCGTTATTCTTGATGGCTTATAGATCAGTGCATGATAGTGCATGATATAACCAAAACGACGCCAGCTACAACCATTTTTGGAAATGATTTATGGCTACCTGGTGATCTGAAGTTTGGGATTATACCATCGTCAACATTATGTGTCCAAAATTATGTTTATAAACTTCAAGAAGAACTTGTGGAGGTACACACGTTTGTAAGACAGAAAGCACAGATATCAAGTGATCGAATGAAGGCTCGGTATGACATTCGCGCAAACCACAAAGGATTTGAGGAAGGACAACCAGTGTGGCTACACAATCCACAGCGGAGTAAAGGATTATCTCCAAAACTACAAACACCTCGGAAAGGACCTTATACCATCATAACAAAATTAAACGATGTCGTTTATCGAATAAAGAAAGGTCAACGAGCGAAACCAAAAGTCGTTCATCTAGAAAGACCAGCACCCTACAGAGGAGGAGATTTAGATTCTATTCGGGACGAACAGAAATAAGTGGGGGAGAATGTGACGATTATGGAATACGATACAACACAACACAATAGAACATCTTTCGAGAAAAATACTCTTTAGAGAAAATAGTTCTACAAAAGAAATATAAAAATCAATAAAAGATAACAACGTAACCAAAGTAAACACATAATAGGAAGATCCTATAGGAATTGGTAAATAAACAAATTGAAAAGAATAGATTTCACACCTATGTGTCAATATTTGAAGATCGTGTTATTATGTTTATGTTGATAAAAAAAAGGGTTTGTATTCTAGAATATTATAGCACTATCGAGGCTATTTCATGTAGTATATATAAGAGGTGTTATTCGAGGATAAAATTAGTATAATACCGCATTTACAGCGCCATAGCAAATTTGTAGATAGTATATTATAATCTGCATCTTGTCATATTTAATATGAGTTTGCAACGTAGATTGTAATTTGAATCGTAAGTATTTGAATCGTTTGTAATTGTAGTAAGCCTAGATATCAAATTAGTTTCAAGCTTTTAAAATAAAACGTGTTTACAGCACAGATTTAAATTACATCTACTAATTTGCTATGTCGCTATAAATGCAGTATAAATTTGTAAGCGATTGAATTAAGTATAAAATTGTCAGCGATAGAAAAAGTATAAAAATTTAGCAGTGATATAGGCGAGTTGAAATTAACAGTGTTATAAGTAGAAATTATTGTAAGTGATATTGTGAAAAATTGTAACAGAATTATAAGTGGTGAATTATTGTTAGTACAAGAACAATTAAGGGGAATAGTAATAGGAGAAATATTTTTATAATAAAATCTTGAACGAATAAAATTATAACGTTTAGAAAATCCATTGTGTTTTGATTTCCTAATTTAGTGATCGAACTAAATAATCGTAACTCGGCGAAGTGTAACGTTTCTTCATACAATAATACCTACTATTATTATGGAAAAAACATACAAATAAAGCTGATATTAATAATTGAAAGAGAATAAATTAAATTAATTGGCGACGTTAATTCGATCGTCCAAAAACAAATTTTTATCTCGTCGCTGGTCGAGTGAGTTAAATGGTTAACCATAAACTCTGATCAGAAGGACGCCGGTTGGATGCCCGAACCGGAATTGAGATAAAACATTTTGTTACGGATCTTTCGCTTTTCAAAGCAATTTTTCATTCTATTCAATTGGATACATTCAATTCTAGTGACTTATAAGTTAAGATGGTATAAAACGCACTAGTGGGCTAATGAGATTTTCACTTCACCAACTTGTTTGTTTTATGTTAAACAAAATAGTATTTTAAATACTTTCAAATAATCATCGATCCATAAATTTATAAAAAAAAATCGAAGTAGACATTAACAGTTATTAACATTGCACTAAAAAAACATGATCTATTTCCAATCGAAATGCAGTTGTCTCAACCTCACCACGGAAAGGGCAGATATTTTTTTTTTAATTAAATGGCTTGTGTAATGGGAATTACAAACTGTGTCACAACAACACAAAGATATCTTTTAAGACCTATGTCACACAACAACATGCTTTCTGAGATGCTGGTTGAATTGAATGCACTCGAGACTATTGATTTCGGGCAAATCATTCCATTTGTACGATGTACGGGCAAAGAAGTCCTTTTGCATTTTTTCACTATGACATTGAGTAGTCTCAACAGTTTGACTGTTTGCACAAACTGATTGACGAGTACAACGGAGAAAAGAATATGTTTAAGGCATAATGTATTGGAGTTCCATTCGGGCACTACTTGTTACGATATTTATAAAAATCAACGAGATCAGTAACATGGCGACGATGTTGTGGAACCAAGATTTAATGTTAAATTTCGATCACCAACAATTTTTATAGCACGCTTTTGAACAGAATCCAAAGGAGCCAGGATGGTAACAGATGCAGCGCTCCAAACTTGACAACAATACTCCATACAAGGACGAATATAGGACTTATAAATGTTGAGTAATTGATACTGAATGAAATATTTTTTACGTCTATTGAGAAGGCCGAGTTTTCTAGACGCGGTCTTTGTCATCGCCATTATATGATCGTTCTAGAGTAAGTCATTAGACATAGTGACTCATACTAATTGAAATATCATTGGGGAACTCTGTCTTTGATCTGGAAACAATCAATAGCCGTGTTTTGGTGGAGTTAAAATTGACCAAATTTTTATCACCCTAATCGTCGTCGACTTTTTCTAGGTCCTCATTAACATTTATGGCAGCGTCTCTCCGGGCGGAATTTAATCGTTCATGCATTTTACCGTTTGAAGAGAGGGGAACGAATGATTTGTGCATTGTACTATCATCTGAAAAACTATTTATTTGGTTACCGATGATTTTCAACAGTTCGTTGATATAAATTAAAAATGGATAAAACTGAACATTGGGTACACCAGCGTTTAATTATTAATTTAGACTCAAGATATGGCGAATCGAACACCAAAAACACCAAAAAACCAGTTTTTGCCATTTTTGAGGCCCTTCCGGACCTCCAAATTTGCTAAATAATTACATACCCGCTTACTTTTATGTCCCTAACATAAAACAAAAAAAAATTCAACTTTGCTCTTACATCAAATATATCACTTTTTTTTACTAATATGACTCCACTAAAATGCAACATTTAATATTTTAGTCTTTTAAGGCGTCAAAGTTTGTTTCGAGACAAAAATGTTTGTACCATAAACTTAATTGGTGTATCTGTTCATCATTTTTATGAATCAGCTATGCCAGCCTTACTTGGTTAAATTATCTTTTCTTTTATTTTTATAATTTCCAATAAACAACCAAAAACGAATCGTGCATCAAAGGTCAAATATCTTAAGGGTCTTAAAGAGTTGTAATAAATGACAATTATTGGGTATTTAAGTTAGAACAACTTAAAGTGTTTAGTTTATTAGAAAAATATTTGTTCTATTTAATTGTTTTGTCCTTTTGATTGTTATGATTGTTCCAATTATTTACTGCAACAAGTATACATAAATCTACTCTTCACTATTCAATTTCTTACAAACCTATATACCTTGAACTCTTTTACTTAACGCGTTTATTACAAATACGCTGCCTTTTATACGACAATTTACATTTGCCAAAGAACAGTGTCTACAATATTCACTATTACATTCCATTGGAATCGTTTCAGACTGTGTGTGATGACACAGTTTATATAAAAATAAAATTGCGTGCCGTTATTTAGGAATACTCCGTAACTAGAGTCAATGGTAGGGACTGAATAGAGTTCATCCATCAGAACGCCTAATGCATCACCCTGACTAGTGATATTTCGCTGCTTTTGCTTCCTCGAAGAAATTAGCAAACACGTTATAACTCAATATGAGGACTTCTTTAATGATTAAGAAAGCCGGTGCATCAACTTAACTAAAAAATATACCATTATTGCCAATTTTATGTTAGTTTTATTGCTGCAAATTTTTAAAAAATTTTTTAATTTCTAAAAAAAAACAATTTTCTAACAAAAGTTCAATAATCCATCTATTAAGCTATTTACAATAGTGTTTTTAAATTTTGTCTTAATCTAAAAATGCAATACATTTAAAATATAACATTTTAGCATTTCAGCTAATAATAATTAATGTTAAACTGCAAATATATGATATGCAAAACTAAAACCAAATATATAAAACTATATTACTCCAAATTTACCTGAAATAAATAGCTCCTTAGTCTTCCAACAGTGCTGCTTCTTTTGACATCAACCGGTAATGTATTCCATACTTGAACAGCGTGAACGAAATGTGAATTCGATGTGAACAATTAAGAAAATTTAGGGAACATTCAAGTTATAGATTCGGCCAGGTCGGCAGAAATTCAAAATATTATAAAGATATTCGGGACATTTGCTTTCCATAAGTCTGTAGAGGGAAATAATACCTAGTGAGTGAGCACACAAGTAACTTATTTGATACATGCGGTATGTGATCTTACTTTTGTAATAAATGCACAAACTTAACACAGGCGTTGAAGACAAGCTTAAGTTTGTATGAGCAGTTATTGTACAACTTTCCAAATATAATATACCCATAAGTAAAATGTGGCAAAATTAACGAATAGAATAGGTGTTGTCGGGTTTTAAGGGACAGATATCGGATATTTATCCACACGTGACGTAGAATAGAATATACTGTGGCGCAAACTTTAATGATTTTATATTTCCAACCTAAATCATTATTCATAATTATGCCGAAATTTCGATGACGAGATTGATAACGATAACTCGTTATTACGAGTTATTAACATTGCCTGCGTTTCCTCTCATTCAGGTTTAGACTATTAGTTATAGACCATTTATAAACTGCCTTAAGATCGTGGCTCAGCTTGGCAATTTCTTGATCTTCTTCAACAGCATATATGGGTGATTCTCCAAAAAGGTTACATTCTTATGTCCAAGCAATTTTTCTTATCTAAATAATTGTACAAATTCTGTGTATGCTATTGAAAATTGCAACGTGTTTCTAAGAGAATTAAGCAACAGTATAAAAAGCAATTTAATTTTATTTTAATTGAAAAATATGTTCTCGAAACGTGATAAATCACGTCCGTGGACTATCCCAAGATTGAAGTTTTAAAATAATAAAATTCAAAATCAAAATGATAATTTCTTTGAAAATAAAAAATATACTGTATGAAATAAATAAATATTTCTACTTATCATACCTCAAACCTTTATCATGAACATATTAACAAAATCAATTTTACAGCAGAAACTAGAATGTCCCAAGAATTTTAGTCACTTCCGTGGACAAAATGTTTATTTCTTCTATTTCGTCATAGATGGCAGTACAAGAACCAAATCTATGATTTATAAATTGTCAGTCAGCCATATCAGCTTTAGAGAACTTTTGTTAGCAGGTTGAGTGTTCTAATAGTGCTCAATTTGCCATAGAACATCAAAATTTGAAGTGGGCAAGCTTATAGAGTCACATCCGTGGACATCATAATTCTTTAAGTAATTACTAAATTTAAATTTTTATTGTAGTCATAGTAAAAGTGAATTGTATATATAATACATTTCAAATAACTTCTCAAAACCAAAATGTCATCACTCACAGAATGTTTTTAATGAATTTATCACATCCGTGGACATCATGTCCGAGGACATTCAATGTCATGGACGGAACAACTAAGTAACAGACGTAACACAAACAATAATAGTGTGATCTTTAATATTTATAAATGATTTTTGTTGATAAAACTTAAATTAACTTACATTATTATCATGTTATAAGCAAAATTAAGAACAGCTTGTCTGAAAATGAAATCCTTACACACTGTGATTTTTCACAACATTATAACAGCAAATATTCTGAGGAAGTGCCAGCAGTACACTTTGGCGGGTCGAAAAATCAGTTTTCTTTACACACAGTAGTTGTTTATTATCACAATGGTAGTAGTTGTTTATTATCACCGTCACGTATGTGGACAAGTAAAGATTTAAAAGTTTTTTTTCTTAAAATTTCTCAAATATGATCTGGGCCAATAGTATGACTTAATACAGCAAGTTATTATCTAATAGAAAACATAATAATAACGATTTTTATTTCATGTTTAAAATTCAAAAATTTGTTTTTTCAAACTACCCGTTTTCAGGAGAATGACCCATATATGATATGAGCCATATTTCAGAACAAGTGGTAAATCATTGATAAATAATGAGAATAACAATGAACCTAAAATAGAGGTCTGAAGGACCCTCTTATATCAGTAATATAGTAACATATGTTATTGGAAAACACACGTTGAATTCTGTTTGAAAGGTACTTAAGTAATTTGATGGCAGCAAAACAGGAGTTAAAATATTTGTGTAATTTTGGAATAAGGGGTTCGTGGAGAACACTATCAAAAGTTTTTGGGAAATCTAGTCGGATTAGACCAGGAGCTTGCATAGCTTCTAATAATAATAATAATAATAATAATAATAATTTTTTTTTATTCAATCAAATGATACAAAGTAATAATATACTTAATAATTAACAAAAGTGCTCAAACAAACAAAAATGTTTCTGGTTTCTTAAGTGACATAACTTAATTAAGTGTCTGTCAGGTCAAAAACATAGTCTAATTGTCTAAATATATGTGTGCTAGATTAATTACCACTTTAAAAAAAATCCAGTTTTAATTTAATATACATTTCTAAATTGCTAATTTACATCAAAATAAACACATTTTAATATAAAACTTCTAAACTGTAACAAGATATTTAAATAATAATAAAATAATAAACGTCTTATTCTTGTTAAATTGAGTTTTATTTCACTAAATACGTATTTCGAAAGCTATGCTTTCAAGTTTCATCGACAGTAGTATCTAAATATTTATCAATAAGGTCCTTTACAATATTTTAAATTTTAATTAGGTTTTTCCATAAGTTTATTGATGTGTTTTCTTAGGTTTAATTAGTTAAAATTTGTACTATATAATGTTGTTGTTTTTACTTTAAGATTTAGTTTTTTAGATGCTACTGTCGATGAAAGCACAGCTTTCGAAATACGTATTTAGTGAAATAAAACTCAATTTAACAAGATTAAGGCGTTTATTATTTTATTATTATCAAAATAAAATCAAAATAAAAGTTTTTTAATCTACTGACTATATAAATTCATTTAACCAATATGCTTCTGTATTTTAGCGCATCTCTAACATATTTATATAAAAACACATAGTTTTTCCCGTTCATAATATCATAAAATTCAGTTTCACATAAAACGTATTTTCCAAAATATGCTCTTCGATATGGTCTAAGTATAGAACATTCTGCGATAAAATGGAATGTATCCTCTGTTTTTTTTTAAATTGCACATTGTACATAATCCAATTGTTGCAGTTTTAAACGCTCTTCTATTAACATCTAAGAGACCTCCTCCTGTTTTGAAGATAAGTCGTATCATTTCAATTGTATTGTTGTCATCAAAGTAGTTTGGTACATCCAGGTATTCCAAGTTACAGTATACAATATACATCATGATATTGCGCATGTCTAACTTTTTGAACATTTTCCTCCCACTTTAATACCGCCATACTATTTAAGGCCTGGATTTGTATGTTTCCATTCAGATGTATTTTCGAAGCTGAAGCTTATTTTAGTATATATTTTTCCATTCCTTCGCCCAATAAATATTTTTTTCTACTGTTTCTAAAGCTAAATTTTTTGGATATCTCTCAGCAGAATAGTTATACATTTTGTTTACGTAGTTGAAATGTAACTTTAGACTGTAGAGAAATAAGTTATGTAGTCCTGTTTCTATATGGATCATGTAATTTGGGGTATTATTCGGGAGGTTAAACATTCTTTTTAAAAAATATCTTTGCAGTTTTTCAACTTGATCGTACTGTTTGAATCCCCACACTTGTGCAGAATAACAATGTGGGAATGTTGATTCAAAAATTTTAAATTTTTTCGATGGTTTTATATATTTTCTTTTAATAAACCAGCACCAACTAGAGTTAATTGCGTTTTTTTGAAACTTTCAGTTTTTCATCTAAATGTTTTTGAAAGAATAAATTATAATTGAATATAACACCGAGATATTTCTAGTGGTTTACAACTTCATCAGCATCATATAGCACCAAGTTTCCACCAAGGGTCTTCGCGATCCACTTCGAAAAACCACGATTTGTGATTTTTCGAGATTTACAATTAAGTTCCACTTATGGCAGTATTTTGCTAGGTTGTTTATCATATTTTGTAACCGGTTTGCATCTTCAGCTATCAACACAAGATCATCTGCGTACATTAAAAGTTTAAAACAAGTATCTCTTACTAAGATTCCACCTAGTAGTTCATCATATAAATCGTTTAAGGAAAGGGAAAATAATGTAGGACTTAGCAGGCAACCTTGCTTTACCCCATGCTTACATTGAAAAACTCAGACAGCTCATTGCCATTCCACATAGCACTTACATTATCATTGTATAGCTCTTTCAAAATAGTTATAATTTTAGTTGACAACCTTTGGTTATATAGTTTATAGAACATAGAATTTCTTTCTATTGTATCGAAGACCGATTTAAAGTCCACAAAGAACACATAGAGCTTTTTTTCTTTGCAAGTTGTAAGTGGACTAGCGAAGAAAGACTAAAAATAGTATCCACCGTAGAGTAGTTTTTTCGAAATCCTGCTTGGCATAGCTTTAGAATTGCATGTCGGTCAATCTAACTGTTTATTCTATTCAGTATAACTCCCGTACAAACTTTGTATATTGTGTCCAGAAAGGATAGCCCTCTGTAATTTTGAACTTCACCAATGCCTATTTTTTAATATAAAGGGAATATTATTGCCTTTTGACACGATTTTGGCATTACTACTTTATCAAATATATCGTTCAAAACAAATGTCATATCAACCAGAAACTTGTCGGAAGCATTTTTTTAAAACTCATATGGAATTCGATCTATTCCAGGTGCCTTGCCATTTCTAGCTTGTTTTAATACCACTTTAATTTCTGCTAAATCAATAGCCATATCTAAAGCACTGTCGCTAATATTGGAGGAGACAACAAATTTTTAAAGTGTTCCACAAAATTTTCCAAAGCCACATTGGTCCCGATCACTAATTTTTTTTCTTTTAGGTCGTTTGCCACCAGTCCTCTGTATTTTTTACATTGTTTAGTTATTAATTAGCTCCACACTGAAAGAAAAAAGTAAGTATTTTCAACAGAAAACACGTATTAATTTAACAGAAATTTATGTGGGTTTTCAGCCACCTTAGCACTTTGTTATTAGAACATTTTTTGCTATGTTAAATATACATAAATTTAAAAACTCATTTCTGTACAAAATGACATAGCGTTTTGTAAACAAAATATAACATTTTGTTGTAACAACATAGCCGATTTTTAAGAGATAAGTTAGTTTAACAAACATATATGTACTTTTAACATAGCTTTTTTATAAAACGACATAGTTTTTAGTAAAGAAAAAATAATATTTTGTTCTACCAACATAGCCGATTATAAAGATTTAATTAGATTTACAAAGATATATGTACTTTTAACATAATTTTTGTAAAAGTTTTATTTCACTCTGTAACTTTGCTAAGTGAAAACAATAGAATTATATGTTATTTATACATACTAATGAAGTGACTACCATAATTAAAATAACTATATATTTTATAGAACCTTGGTTAAAATTAACAATTTTGGACCTTTGGACTCCTAAAATTGGGAATAAAAACACTTTTTCCATGTACTCTAAATAAATTTATTTATTAACAATGATTTTATAAATACTTATATTTAATATAAATTTGGATTTTCAATTACACAACTTTCTTATATAAATTAAATTAATGAATTATTAGTTAAGTCACCTTAATGTTAATTAAGGTTAAGGTTAATTAATATTTACGTTAAATAAACATTTTTATTGTGTATAAGTTTTATTTATAATTTATTATAATTTATTAATCATTCTTTATAATTTATTTTGTTTATTATAAATGTTTATAAAATGATTGTTTTATATAAAAAATATTATCCTGAGAAGGATTGTATAATTAACATTTAAAATGGAAGTACATAGTTTTAATAAATGTTTTTGTTTTATTAAAATTTGCACTTAGACTATAATACTTCAGCTAATACAAATCAAAAAAAATTAAATAATGTTTAAAATTCGAATAGATTATAGAAGTTGATTATTTTAAATCTAAAATTTATAAAAGAATACATCATATACTTATGCATCTATTGCATTGCATCTATGGTCTATCTTTTAAGATGAGTTATAAATAAATGAACATTATTTTTTGATGTTTTACATAAGAAACACATTTTAGATTGGATAAAACAGATTTAAGATAACTAGGATTCCTTAAACTATTTAATGAAACTGTCGTTTATAGATACTGTAGATGGTGTTACCGTAGATTATTGTTCTTTAAAATATTTCTTGAAATGAAGTATTCGAATATGTTGCGTTGTCATTGCCAAATTAAAGTTAATCTGAGCAAATTAATTCAGTAAACAAAATTGAGTATATTTAGTTCAGAAAATAGTTCGAATTGATTTAAGTCTGTATTAGGATTGCAATAATTTATTGTATATTTTTTATGATTTTATTCCATTCAATATATTTTATTGTAACTTTTATTTAATTTTAATTTTATTTTAACTTTAATTTATTTTAAATTTTTACAAAAAGCTAAATTTTTCAAAGTTAAAACTCAGGTTATATGTATAAACTCAGATTAATTTAGTTCAGTTAACGAAAACCTAACAATTTTTTAGCAAGCGGCAAACATTTAAATTTAACTCACCGATTCTTTATTCTCCTCTCCTGAAATTTATATATGTACTGCTCGAATTGTATTTTTTCCCCGTATTTGTTACCCTTAAAAACATTACTTATATCATCTTGTGTTATAATAATGATAAGTTTTCCGCGAAAAAAAATCGAGCTATCAGGATTTCAAAAATAAAAATATATAATATTAATTTAGTATATAATATAAATATAATTAAAGACAAGTAAATGCTTCATAAAAATATTAAATTGCTTACCTTTTAAATTTTTAAATAATTTAATATTGTATATTTTCCTTTTCTTTAGCAATCTATAAAGTGTTTTTTTAGTTGCAAGAGAAGTTTTTTTCATTTCCAAGCACAAAGACAACACGTTTCAAATGGAATTAATTTTAAATGCAATCCTTATATGAATTTTGGCATTTTACAAAATGTTCTCTTGTTTTAAAATAGCACTACATACATATAAAAATTCTTTCAATTTGATTAACAAAGTACTCCGTTACTTTAGCTTAGCCTAGTAAACTCAATTTCTCTTAACATAGCGCTCTGTTATTATAATATTGTTGCCATGCAACACATTTTCAACACCACCATCAACATTAACAACAACAACAATTTAATTTTAATATTTTTATTAATTTAAACTCATACTACACAAATTTATATTTACATTATATAATATTTTTTATACACGTAAATTGAAGTACAAACACACAAACTTAATACTGATTAAATTCTTCGTTTATATTATATCGATCAGCTGTTTGAAATATCTACATAGAAAAATAATATAAAATAGATTCATTTTGGTTTATATAAATAAATTATACACTTTTTATAATATTTTCTAACAATTTAACTATTTAATTGACTTTACAACTAGTAGTTATAATAGCTTGTTACTTTTCATTTAAAAATATTCTACAAAATCACAATTTTGAAGTTCGCGCTAAAAGTTGTAAATAATTTTATGTACATAGAATTAAGGTTATAGCATGTACCTTTGTCAAATTAAAAACTTTTTTGTAAGCTCTCTTAATCATCTACCAAGGAAGCGATAACATCATTTAATTCTTTTTAATAAAAAATAATAAAAAATTGTTAAATAATTATTTATTCTACTTGGGCATTTGATTTGCGGTATACAATATACATTTATATTTTCTGGAATATTTTTGCAATTATCACGGGATATAAAGTATATTTCTACTAACCTTTTTACATTTTGCGTTAGGAAATATAATAGCCAAGATTATCTCGTGCAAAAACATGGTCCTTCGAGTCGGATAAGGCGCTACAGATACGTGAACTAAATACATCTTCTTTTCGGATAAATCATTTTTGGAAAAGCAAGTTGATTGTTCATTATCAATCTATGCTCTTAATCGTTTTTCGGTTGCTGTATTACAACATATTACATCAACATACTCAATTTATTTTACATCCAACAAGACTGTAAGTTATTAAGTTCATACTTTATATAAACTATTTATAATTAAAAAATAATAAAGCTGTGAACAGTAAGTGAATTATTAATTGTGAAAAAGTGAACAGTGCTATAACTCTCCAGTTTAAATTTTTGTTAATAATTAATTACTAATTTCATTCATTATATTCTTTAGATAAAGAATTAAGACTATTTGTGTGCAATGTCTGCAGCCGCTGCATTAGTTCAGAAACGTGGTCGCATTTTGGGTTCTCTGACAAAGGCTTCAACGTTTGTTGAGAACATTCAGGATGATACGTTAATTGAAGAGATTGAATCAAGGCTTGCGAAATTGGACTCGTGGTGGGAAGAATTTTGCAACATCGAGGATGAATTGCTTCTACTCCCGCAACAAACATCGAAATCGGATGAATTTGAAGCCAAATTCTTTAGTTTACAGGGTGCTATGACACGTAAAATAAAAAAAAAAAAAAAAAAAAAAAAAAAAAAAAAAAAAAAAAAAAAAAAAAAAAAAAAAAAACGAAAATCGAGTGCGGGTTGTGTAAAAAACCACATCTGATTCATAGGTGCTACAAATTCCAGCGAGCTGATCTTAAGTTTCGTAAAGACTTTATCAACCAGCTAAAGTTATGCACCAATTGTTTAAAGATGGACCATTCAATCGTCAACTGTCCGTCAACTAACACATGTATTAAATGCCAGGGTAAACATCATACAATTTTGCACGATGACAGCGGTTTAGAACATAACCCAGTACATGCAAACCAGATCAGTAAAGTTCCAGAATGCAATTCAGAAAGTTCTAGTCCATTGATAGAGTCTCAGTCATGCACCGCCGCAGCAATTGGAGTAAAACAGCAATCTATTTTACCAACAGTAATAGTGTCGACATTGGATAGCTATGGAAATATCCATTACATAAGAGCACTATTAGATTCAGGATCAGAATCCACTTTCATCACTGATGCACTTACCAAAAAGCTAGGGTTAAAACGCAGGCACGCAAATATAACTGTGAATGGATTGGCTTCAGTTTCAGCAGGCAAAACTAAGGGGCAAACCAGCGTGAAATTATCATCCCGATACAATGCAAAACATTTTATTTTGGTAAACGCTTTAATATTAGATAAATTAACTAATTATTTACCTTCTCAGGCAACAGTACTGCAAGTAAATCACATCAAAAAAGTTGAAGAATATCAATTAGCTGATCCTCAGTTCTACGAACCGAATCCTATTGACATGATTCTCGGCATAGATGTATTCTACGACATATTGCACGAAAAGAGGGTATTGCTGAAACCAAATTTATATTTACTCGACAGCTTATTTGGTTGGGTGGTTGCTGGGTGTGCTGATCAAAATACGAATTCTGCGAGCAAATGTTACACAATCTCATTAAACTTCCAAAATGTATACCAACTGCTACAGCGATTCTGGGAGGTGGAAGAAGTGTCATTCGCTGCTCCTCCAAAAGATGATGAATGTGAAAAGCACTTTTTAGCCACTCATCAATTCGTCAATGGTCGCTACATTGTGCGATTACCGTTTAAGAATAACTATGAAAACTTAGGCAGCACTTTAAAAGCCGCAGCATCCCGAATGATTGCTATGGAACGTAAATTCCAAAAAGATGGGAATCTTCGTGATGAGTATATCTGTTTTATGCAAGAGTACGAGAAGCTTGGGCACATGACACGTATATCCGATCAGATCCTGGCAAGCGAGAAATGTAAGGTGCATTATCTACCACATCACGCTGTTTTCAAAGTAAGCACAACAACGAAGAAATTACGTGTAGTTTTTGATGGTTCCTGCAAGTCATCTTCGGGCTTATCTTTAAACGATACTCTAATGACAGATATTGAAAAGATGTACCGCCAGATAGTTGTTCATCCCGAACATCAAGATCAGCAAAGAATTGTGTGGCGAGAAAATGCAAATACTAAAATGCAACATTTTAAACTGAACACTGTCACGTATGGTTTAACCAGCTCGTCATATCTTGCTATCCGGTGCTTACACCAAATAATAAACGACAGTAGTGAATTGTGTCCAAAATTAGCAAACATAATTAAATCAGACTTCTATGTAGATGATCTATTGTCAGGGTGTGATACAGTTGAAGAAGCTCATAAAATAGTCACTGATTTATCAACCACATTAGAAAAGGCAGGGTTTTCACTCAGACAATGGAGTTCAAATAGTTCAGCTCTTCTAAGCAAAATACCGGCAGAAAAACATGGCCGAAATTCTATTTCGATTGAAGATCCTGACGTGTTTGTCAAAACACTAGGTATTTGCTGGTTAACAAACGATGATGCTTTTACCTTTAACGTCTCAGAAGTAAAAGTTGAAGGATTAACTAAGCGAAAACTATTGTCAGAATGCGGTAAAGTTTTTGATCCGCTTGGATGGTTAGCTCCCATAACCATCACATTCAAAATCTTACTTCAATCGCTATGGTTGACTAAATTAGAATGGGATGATCTATTACCAGAAAACATTCAACAAAGTTGGTATATTGCCAGAAACCAATTAATATCCCTTACAGGTATACGCATTCCACGGTATATTCAAATGATGTCTACACAGAGTGTTCAATTTCATGGATTTTGCGACGCGTCGGAAAAGGCATATTCCGCGGTTGTTTATGCAAGGACAACAAGCAACAACGTTGATTGTTTTATCCATTTGATAGCAGCTAAAACCAAAGTGTCACCATTAAAACAACTTTCGATTCCTCGTTTAGAGTTATGCGGAGCGGTGCTTTTAACAAAATTGCTGAACAAGATCGTTAGAATTTTTGAAGTATCTTTGGATTCAATTTATGCTTGGACGGATTCTAATATCGTTATATCATGGTTATCAGATGTACCAAGAAATTTAAATTGTTTTGTTGCTAATAGAACTAGTTTCATTATAGATACACTGCCAATAAACCATTGGAACCATGTACCAACAGCTTTGAACCCTGCTGATTGTGCAAGCCGCGGTATGATGCCAAGGGAGCTGTTAAGCTATAGAACCTGGTGGAATGGCCCAGAATTTCTGCGAAAATCTTCAATTCATTGGCCAAATTATAAATATGTTCCTGTTGGAAATACAATAGTCGAAAGAAGAAAAAATGTTTTAACATCAATTAGCGGCGCAGTCACTACTGAAGACAACACCTTGTTGATAAAAAACATTATTAATAAATATTCCTCATACAGCTTGATATTACGAATAATAAGTAATTGTGCTCGCTTTGCAGAATTATGCTTAAAAGAAGATGTTCCGTACATAACTAGTCAACATTTGGAAAGGAGTGAAATTTTGCTCATAAAATGGTGTCAACAAGAAGCATATCCAGATGAAATATATCGGTTGAAGAACAAGAAGCAAATTAACAAAGGTAGTAAATTGTCATCGCTTTATCCAATCATTGATGAGAATGGTTTATTAAGAGTTGGAGGTCGGCTTAAAAATTCAAATGTTGGATATTCCATGAAGCATCCAGTTATTCTTCCAAGGGAACATGAACTAACTGAAAAGATTATACGATACCTGCATTTTAAGTATCTACATCCAAATCCGTCTGCATTACTGTTTATATCCAGAACAAAATATTGGATTATTGGGGCACGGGACATGATAAAACGTGTATCAAGAAGCTGCATTCATTGTATAAAAAGTCGCCCAAAACTAAGCGAACAAATTATGGGAAACTTGCCCGTGTCAAGGGTAACGTTTGTACGTGCATTTTTGAATGTTGGAGTGGATTATGCTGGTCCTATAGCAATAAGTTCCAAAAAAGGTAGAGGATCCAAGAGAATAAAAGCATACATTTGCTTATTTATCTGTATGGCAACAAAAGCTATACACCTTGAAGTTGTCAGTGATTTGTCTACGGATGCATTCATCGCATCATTGAGGCGTTTTACAGGAAGAAGAGGGCTCCCGAAGGCAATATATAGTGATAACGCAACTAATTTCGTCGGAGCTCAAAGAAAATTCGACGAGTTCTTCTCAGTAATATCATCACACTTGCATAATGATGCAGTATCTACACATCTTGCTGCACACAAAATAGAATGGCATACTATACCTCCATCAGCTCCGCACTTTGGTGGTATATGGGAAGCTGGAGTCAAATCAATAAAAACGCATTTACGACGAGTATTGGGTGAGTCCGCACCAACGTTTGAAGAGCTGCAAACGTTATTAATCCAAATAGAAGCAATAGTCAACTCACGGCCATTAACTCCAGCTAATGATGATCCAGATGATTTAGACATATTAACTCCGGGTCATTTTTTGATCGGTTCATCACTTTTTGCGGTACCAGACTACGGCACAAATGACGTCAAATTGAAGATGAGAGAAAGATGGGAGCTTCTGCAAAACATGACAAGAGGTTTCTGGAAAAGATGGCATGTAGAATATCTCACAACATTACAGAAAAGATCTAAATGGCAGCATCAACATCTAAACTTTAAAGAAGGTGAGCTCGTTTTGATCAAAGAAGAAAATGCAGCATCGATGTCATGGTCAAGAGGTCGAGTTATTAGGGTTCATCCTGGCCAAGACGGTAGCGTGAGGGTAGTTACATTAAAAACCAGCAATGGAGAATTAAAACGTCCAATAACTAAACTGTGCAAACTAACCATTGAATAGTTAAGCAATTAACTGCTTAACCGGGGCAGTATGTTGCCATGCAACACATTTTCAACACCACCATCAACATTAACAACAACAACAATTTAATTTTAATATTTTTATTAATTTAAACTCATACTACACAAATTTATATTTACATTATATAATATTTTTTATACACGTAAATTGAAGTACAAACACACAAACTTAATACTGATTAAATTCTTCGTTTATATTATATCGATCAGCTGTTTGAAATATCTACATAGAAAAATAATATAAAATAGATTCATTTTGGTTTATATAAATAAATTATACACTTTTTATAATATTTTCTAACAATTTAACTATTTAATTGACTTTACAACTAGTAGTTATAATAGCTTGTTACTTTTCATTTAAAAATATTCTACAAAATCACAATTTTGAAGTTCGCGCTAAAAGTTGTAAATAATTTTATGTACATAGAATTAAGGTTATAGCATGTACCTTTGTCAAATTAAAAACTTTTTTGTAAGCTCTCTTAATCATCTACCAAGGAAGCGATAACATCATTTAATTCTTTTTAATAAAAAATAATAAAAAATTGTTAAATAATTATTTATTCTACTTGGGCATTTGATTTGCGGTATACAATATACATTTATATTTTCTGGAATATTTTTGCAATTATCACGGGATATAAAGTATATTTCTACTAACCTTTTTACATTTTGCGTTAGGAAATATAATAGCCAAGATTATCTCGTGCAAAAACAAATATCGTCGCCTTAATAATGAAATAACGTATGCCATATATACGTTGTTATTATATAATGGGTGCGCTGCATTCCCCATAAGGATGTCTATACAGTGGCATTTTAACATTTTCCAATTATTTTATAACTGGGGGTGAAAATTAATATATTGTTAATTAACGTACATGCAAATTTGAATTTGGTCAAATATTGAAACAGCGTAAATGCATGTACGATATTCCAATTCCTACAGAATAATAACTTGGGTAAAATTATTGTCGTATATATTACATACATTACGATCGCCACACGAAATAGTAAATCTACAATATTGTACAAGCATCATTCATGACTACATGATAAACCGGTTCATACAAATAAAAAATTGTAAGAATATCATGCGTTAGTTCAATAATAATTTATTTTAGGCTTAATCGTACTTTCATGCAAAATGAAATAACGGATATGAAATATGAAATAACGTATAAGGTACCTGATTGACTTTTCACCTCTTTTTAGGTAGAAAGCGAGCAGGTACCAATGTGAAATTTTAATATGTTGTGAAGAAATTAGTCAAGATGAATTGATAGAAATTTTTTTTCCAATATCTTTATTCATTCAATAGTGCTGCCGAGTTTACGAAAATCAGAAAATCGAAAAATCTTTAATCCCAATTATCTCGAAACTACACTTTTGCGAATACGTTGTTTCATTATTAAAGCGACGATATATGCTTAACAGAGTTTATGTTAAATATTTTTACCATTGTTAATAAAAATAAACTACCGTTATGTAAAAATAACTAGAGCCATGTAATTTTAACAAAACTAATGTTTGTTTACAAAATGTATTTACTTAGGTAAAATAACGAAGCCATTTTTGTATTAATAACATAATTGAAAAAAAGTAGCAAAGTCAATTTTATTAAAACGTAACATAAACTATGTTATTTTAACAAAAATATTTTAATAAAACCAATTTGGTTAATATTACGTAGCTTTTTTTCTCAGTGCATTTCATAACTTTTGTTTTTTTGATTTCAACACATATCTATAATTTTTTTTAGATGCGAAATAGTTTTGTTTACACAAATCACTATAGCTGTGTCTTCGCTACAGGTTCAGGCATTCAAAAACCTTTTTTCTCGCTTTCAAAAACTGTAAATCAAACCATTTTTTCTTATTCACAAACGTAGTCATAAACATCTGATTTTCTTGTCCGGATGCATCGAAATTTTTTAGCTTAATTAATTCAATTTTCTGATCAACATCAAGCCTTTCGTAATCATTTAGATTGCTCATTTCGTTTAGCAGTGTATATAGTTTTATCCACTTTTGCCCAAGATAGTTTTGGGAGCAAATTGAGTCGTTTTTCATTCGGGTGTTGTGTAAACTTCCGCAAAGAGAGCAATATCGGCATATGATCAGAATATGGCTTGCTAATTACTTTAAAATCATCAATCCACTTAACCATTTCCATAAAACAGCAGCAGTAGTCAAAAACAGAGGTTCTCATGCTGCCCACAAAAGAAAATTAACCACTAAAATCACCTGAGGTCCTTCCATTGGTTATTATGCCACCGCAATCGTTAAGTAGTTGAACTAGAGCACGACCTCTGCTATAAATTTTATCATCTTTCGAATTACGCGTTTCTTTTAAGTTATTATTTTCTACTAAAATATTTTTATCAATAATTTGGGTCGTACCCTACGGGCGTTAAGATCACAGATAATACAATAATTTGTTTGCAGCAGTGCAATTACATTTTTCAGCAGTTCGAAATCATTATTCCATTTGTTTAAGTATGTATGTTGGAATGAACACAACATCTTTATATGATCAAAATTCCTCTTAACATAATACATTTATCTATTATATCGAATCTTAGACCATATCGAAGTTTAATTTTTTCTTAAACCCAAAAACACATCCACCACTCGTCCTCCCCTTACTATGCCTTACGCCTACTATGCCTTACACCTCGACCTTGCTGATGGAGTAACTGCGGAGCAACAAGTTGTCAAAAGCCAGTGTTGGTACCATGTTTAGCTCGAAACCCTAACTAAAAATTATTTAATAGTTTATGTTTATTGATAAACCTAGTTATTTGGTATTTAATTAGCTTTTCAATGACTTTTGAGAGTGCGGGAAGGAAGATTATTGGTATGTAACCTGATAATTTAGTTGGCGTAAATGTATTCTGTATTGGTATACTTTAGAACACTGAAAAAAAAAGTTATGATATGTATTAAAAATTTAATTAAATCTACGAATTTATTAATGAGTTGGCGCTAATAAACGCCATTTATTAATCTTATAAATAGGAGTTTATGAAGTGATAAACAAAGTTATCAATTGATAACTATATATTTATAATATTCATGAATTGATTTATAAATTTTGTTTGAAATTTTTATAATCCTGTCCTGTTAATACTTTCAGAAATAATTTAATAAAATACATAAACTTACAAAAAATATACGATTATTCTTTTATAAATGCTGTTTTATAGTATATATTAATGGGTTATCAAACGATAAACAGAAGTTATAAATATTTTGTATTATTTGTGTAAAAATTAATAGATTTCATAAATCGATATAAGTCGATATTCGACTTTGGTTAACAAAGGTTATGTTGTGGTTGCGCTCTATAAAATAAATTAAAATAAAATATTTCAAACATCAAAAAAAATCAGGGAAAAACTTGAATATCTTCTTATATATTAATACGCTAGATTAAAACTTTGTGGAGCATAAGGCTTTTTTATTCGCAGATGGATTCAATTCAAATTTTCACAGCTAACTGATATTAGTGTAACCTATATTGGGATCCGGATTCAAACAAATCGGATCATAAATAAAAAAGTTATTATATACGGAAAACTTTTTCTATACATATGCATTATAAGTTTACATACATATAAAAATATATTTGCTATCGAACAACGAACAACAAAAACGAAACTTAAAACTTTATTTTGTTATTCTTTTTTATATTTAATTTTTTCTCAGCTGTTAGTATATTTATTTCTTTGAATGTGAATAAACGTACATATTGTTTTTCTATGTTTTAAATTTCATTTCGAATTTTTTCTTATGCGTAAGATAGGTTTTGAGTTAGATCGTGTGAATCCTTTTGTTCGTTCTTTTAAATCAATGCATGAATTTTGTGAAAGACCTGAGAATGTTACTGCTGATGTGTCAATGGTTATAAAAGTTAACAGAGAATGTGATATTCGTCGTTTTAATGATGCTGTTCAAACTGATGTGGTTGCTATTTTTATGTACGTGGTGCATCTCTTGATAATAGATATGTTGTTCCGTATAATATTTATCTTCTTGCAAAATTCAATTGTCATATTAACGTGGAAATATGTACGACTGTTAAAAGTGTGAAATATGTTTACAAGTATGTATATAAAGAGTATGATTCTGCCAATGTTGAATTGAGAGTGAATGGAGAGAATGCAGTGAATAATGATGATGCGATTGTGGGAAATGAAATTCAAGATTTTTTGAATGGACGGTATGTTGGTTCGACTGAAGCTGCTTGGCGCATATTTGAATTCCCAATGCATTTTCAATCTCATACAATTATTCGACTTGATTGTCATTTGCCTAATAGACAAAATGTTTATATCAGGAATGGTAATGTGGCTGGCACAGTCGCAAATGTATCAAGAACAAAATTGTTAGCATTTTTCCATTTGAATTCCATTGATAATTTAGCTAATGAGTTTTTGTATACAGAATTAATTATGTTTGGTATGACCAAAGTAAATCGTGGAAAAGAAGACAACGTGGGGCTGATAAAGTTGTTGCTCGATTATATATGGTTACTCCAAAAGATATAGAATTGTTTCATATGCGTTTACTTCTGTTGCATGTTCGTGGTCCAAAATCTTTTTTTGATCTACGTATGTATGAAGGTGTACCCTACCCTACTTTTGTTGCAGCATGTGAAGCTCGAGGTATTGCAACAAATGATAATGAATAGCGTGAATGTTTACTTGAAGCTTCAGAAATTCAATCACCAAAACAGTTTCGTCAATTATTTGCATTTATCTGTGGTTTGAATGTTCCTCCGAATGCTTTAGCTTTTTTTCTTGACAGCTCATGCAGGTTGTGGCAAAACTTTTGTTCAAACGGCAATCATTCATAAATTTAATTCACTAAATCTTTCGTGTATTGTAACTGCCTTCAGTGGTATTGCATCAACTCTTTTGATTGGGGGGCGAACTTTGCATAATGTTTTCAAATTACCAATTCCATTATTAGAGAATTCAATGCCAAATATAACTCCAAACAGTGTACATGGCACATATATTAATAATGCATCAATCATTATTATAGATGAAATTTCAATGTGTTCTATTCATGCTTTAAAATTAACTAGGAAGGCCCGGCGTGCTTCGCTACGCTTATAAATAAAGTTTTTGCGTAGACATTTTGTTGACGTAGAAGCAATGATTTCAAAAAGTGGTAATGAGAAATGCTAGCATATAATTTTTAATTTTTCTTTTTAAATATATGAATGAAAAATAATCAGAACTCTAGCTGATCAGTTCGGATATATGAAAAATTAGCGATCAAATAAGTTAGAGATAAAATAAGCTTACTTGAAAACTTATTTGATCGCTAATTTTTCATATATCCGAACTGATCAGCTAGAGTTCTGATTATTTTTCATTCATATATTTAAAAAGAAAAATTAAAAATTATATGCTAGCATTTCTCATTACCACTTTTTGAAATCATTGCTTCTACGTCAACAAAATGTCTACGCAAAAACTTTATTTATAAGCGTAGCGAAGCACGCCGGGCCTTCCTAGTATAAGTTGTTAAGTTAAAAAAGTTTTGCTTCTAAAGTTATATTGCCTTGTATTTTGAAATTAATATTGTAAGTTTAATAGTTATAACTTGAAGATATAATATTATAAAATCATAAACGTATTGAACCAATACAAAAAAAACCAAACCAAAAAATAAAACTTATATATAAAAAATTAAAAAATAACAGTTTATATACATTGCATGCATATATTACGAAGTGAAATTGCTTGGGATTTATTTTTACAGTACATACTTAATACCGCAATTTATATTTTGAGCGAACGATATAATAAAAAATTAATTTAAATTTTAAACATAAACAAAGGAAGTAAAAATAAATTGTTTATAAATTATTGATAGCGAAACACAGCTGATCAAACCAGCTTTAACTTACTTGTGTATGAAAACTCAAAATAGTAAACGGAAGTTGGAATCACCAGAGACGGGACCTGGAGCTAAGAAACAGTCTCAAATTGAAGTAATTGAACAAGAAATAATGTCGTTAATACCATTAGAAGATTGTAAAACTATTCTTAGTCAGCTTCTCGATGAAAAGGTACAGGACCTGAACAAAACAGGACCTTACTAACGAAATTCAAAGCTTGCGTGCAGAATATCAGGTTTTACAAAATAAAATCAGTCAACTTGAGGAAAAAGAAACCGAGCTTTTAGCTACAGTAGATAAACTGGACAACAACAATCGAAGACATAACCTTATCTTCAAAGTAATAACAGAAGTGAAAGAAGCCGCGTTCAACTATATTGAAAACTTTTGCAAAACTTTTCTGCAAGTAAATATTGATAAAAATAACATCTCGCAAATAGTATTCCTGACGAAAAACAAAACACTTTAGCTAGTGGAATTTTGCAAAATGTCGGATATCTCACTCATACTTGCGAACTGCAGTAAGTTTAGGGGAACAAAAATGTCAGTCGACCGGGATTATTGAAAATCTTTGCGCAAAAAAAGATCGTTTTTGTTTGGGTTAAGAAAAAATATTTTGGCCATTGATGCAAACAGAAAAATCAAAATCAGAATGGATCAATTGGAGATCGAAGGTCAGAAATTTGTAATGGCAGAAGACGGCAGGTTGAGTACGATGGGTGGAGATTCGATTAAGTCAAATATTAAAATTCGATGCGTCAAACATTTTGTCAGCTATACTATAGTCCAACATTCATAAATAGCAAATAGAAACCGTCTGCCAACCTAACTGTATAATTAAACTATTAGCTTATAATATAAATGGATTAGCAAATAAGGTACTAATTTTAAATTTCTTTTCTTTTGTTAAAAATTATGATATTTTTTTTCTTTTTGAAACTTGGTTAATGAAAGATAAATTCTCAGAGTATTCAAAATATTTTCCAGGCTATGATTTGTGTTGGATAGGGGCGTGTAAATCAAATAATTTTGGACGTGCAAGTCCAAGAGGGTGTCTCTTTGGGGTTAAACACAATATAGCAAACAAATATTTGTTTAAATTTGAACGTCATAATACCTCGGTAGTTTTGAGAGCGCAAGTAAATGGTAATGTTTTAAAAATTATTCCGATATATTTGAATTGTAATAAATGGGATTCGGAGTTCAGTGTTTTACAAACGCTACTGGAACAAACTGAGAGCATCAAAAATTTTATTCTTATAGGAGATCTTAATGTTAGAATAGGAAACTTGCAAGAAATTGCAGATGAAGTATGCTCGTTATATACGGAAATTTATTCAAAGAGAGCATCTTAAGATCTTAAAGTAGATGCAAAAGGAAAACGGTTCTTAGAGCTAATGGCGGATGTAGGTGGTATAGTTTTAAATGGTAGATGCCATGGAGATAGCAATGGAGAGTATACATTTTTGGGTAAAATGGGATCATCTGTGAATGACATTTGCACTGTATCATATGATGTCTTACATCTCATTAATGATTTTATGGTAGGAACAGAAATTTTTCGGATCATTTGCCGCTCATTTTATCTATAAATGGAAACGCTTCTGGTTTACGAGAGAAACCACTTAGTCTTTTACCAAAACTTTTATGGAAAGATCACTTGAGGGAGTCATATGTTCACAACGTGGAAAATATTTTATCACATTTGCCAATTTCAATTAATATAGAAACTTTAAAAGATATTATTTATAAAGCATCCAACTATAACCCTAACATCAGTTATAAACATTTAGAGGCTAAACGCAAATGGTTTGACTGGGAATGTGATAAATTGAGAAAAATTTCATTTAAATATCTAAACCTGTTTCGAAAACATGACTCTATGTACATGAAACATCTTTTTCAGGGATCAAATAAAAGATTTAAAGCATTGTGCATGCAGAAACGTAAAGATTATTACATGAACTTGTCGAAGAAACTTGCGAATATAGAAAACCTAAGAGAATGGAGTTCTGCACTACGTGAACTACGCAATAAGAAATTTACGTGTGGTAATAACATTTATATTGAGGATTTCCAGAACTACTTTATTAAACTTCTAAGCCCTTCCCTACAATATCTTCCTACGTTGTACGCAGAACCAAATATTCAAACACCAGTGTTAGATGAAACTTTTCAATTGGATGAAGTCGTAAATCTCTCAAAAAGGCTAAAAATGGCAAGGCACCAGAGGAAGACCGAATCTGCTACGAATTTTTGAAAAACGCACCACAGTTACTCTTAGATAAAATTGTAGTTATATTCAATGAGATGTATGAAAATGCTAATGCACCCGATGCTTTAAAGAAAAGTATAATTTTTCCACTCTTTAAGAAAGGTGATATAAACGAACCAACCAACTACCGCGGTATTTCCTTTATGAACGTCATAGCTAAATTATTTGCAGGAATGTTGTTAGTGCGACTCGAAAACTGGTCTAATAAATTTAAAATAATAAACGATTGCCAAGCCGGGTTTAGAAAAAATTATTCAACATCGGATTGTATATTTTCTTTAGTCAGTATTATGCAAATTAGAACAGTAGAAAAGAAAAAAAAGTCTATGCGTTTTTTGTCGATTTTAGAGCGGCATTTGATAGTGTTATTCGGCAATCATTGTTCTATAAACTAAGCTGCGCTGGTGTATCGTCAAAATTTTTAAGTATGATTCGGGAACTTTATAGTGGTACACTAAGTACTGTTTGGGATGGTGAACATATTTCAAGTTGGTTTGAAACAAAAATCGGTGTAAGACAAGGCTGTCTTCTTAGCCCAATACTTTTTTCACTGTTTTTAAACGACCTTAATGATTGTTTAGAAGGTGGAATATATGTTCGAGATCGTTGTATTAAACTGCTGATGTACGCTGATGACATAGTTTTATTGGCAGATACACCAACTAAACTACAAAAAATGATTTTTGATTTGGAAAATTATTGTAGCAGATGGAGTCTGGTGGTAAATATAGACAAATCTAAAATTATGATTTTTAGCAAAGGCGGTAAACGGGCAGAGAACGAAAAATGGACATATCAAGGAGAAACTATTAAAGTAGTAAAATCTGTTAAGTACTTAGGGATAGAATTAACGCCCCGTCTGTCATACCATTCGCATCTAAAATCAAAACTGCAATCTGCTAAAATAGGAATAAATAGTATATGGAACAGCTATATTTGTAAGGATGAAGTGACAATGGCCGGAAAAATGTAGTTTTTTGAAGTCATATCTAGATCTTTAGTATGTTACGGGGCACATGTGTGGGACTATAGTGAATATGAAGAAGTAGAAAAAATACAAAAATTTTTTGTTAAAAAACTGCTAGGCTTACCTTTTAATACTCCTACTTATATGTTAGCTATTGAATTCGGGCTTCTTAAAATATATTTTTTTACTTTGAAAATGCACTTTGACTATATTATCAAAATTCTAAAATTCGAAGACTTTAGGCTACCAACATATCTTGCTAAAGAAATAATTAGAACGAAAATATCGTGGACATTGGAATAGGCAACCCTTGCATCTAAATGTAACGTACAAATAAATTTAAATGAATTTAGTGTCAGTTTATGGGAGCAAGCTGGGTATCAAATGCTAGAAAATCTGAAAGATCAATACAAGTCTCAATGTATTGATATGGCTCGTAGCTCACTACATCATCATCAGTATTGTAAGTTAGAGTACCCTAGTACCATTGACAATTATTTCAATGATGGTTATAGTACCAAAATGATTGCAACGATATTTAAAGCCAGAGAATTGCTAGATTTAAATGGTCGTGCATGGAAGAATAATAGCAATAGTTTATGCTCCTTGTGCAATTTAAATCAAATTGAAGATACCTTCCACTTTATTGCGGAGTGTCCAATATTCAAATGTCAGCGAAACAGTTTTTTAACAAACTTTGTCTTACAAATTCAGAATTCGTTAACTATTTGAATGGTATAGACTTTCCTAAACTTTATCAATACATTACATACGCTTGGAAATACCGTCGGACTCTCGTTAATGAATACAATTGCTAACACATAATAGCCTGTTGTAGTATCGTTATTTTTATCCTTTTATGTTTCTCTAATTGAAGGAATCTTAAACATTCTATTAATAAGTATCAGGCTTCCAAAAGGGAAATATGCCACATGAAAAAAAAAAAAAAAAATGTGCCACATGAACAAAAAATATATCAGCGATATTTACAACAACACTAGAAATGACCGTTTACCAAAAAAATATGAATTTTTATTTTGAATTTGAAATGAAAAAATTTATTATATATGCAATTATTATATTTATAAAAGTTTTACTTAAAACGATCTCAACGTAAATTACAAACAAACACATAAACAAAACCTTCCAAAATAAAAAATACCACAATGCGAGGTTAAATTCGAACGATAAAAAATCGGTCAAAATTCTGTCAAAATTCAAAAATCGATGGAGACTTATGCTTTGATTTCTATCGGCGATAGAAATTGTGCGTAATGATTTTTGAAAGAGTCATCAATTAACCCCGCGTACTCCAGTCCCTGCTATTGGCATATGAGTTAACGTGAGATATCACATACCACTGGCAATAGCAGTGAGATATCACTAGCCAAGGTGAGATCTTAGGGGTGCTGGCGGATGAACTGTATTCAGTCAACGGTAGCACTCTCAATCTTAGCTAATGAATATTCCTTGATGCTGGAACGCTGTAGTTTGCTCGATGAAACGAGTCTTCATATAACTACATATCTGAGCTTTAATCATTGAAAAATATACTGCGTCCCATAATCAGGGATTATGCCATTGGCTGGACTATTGGCAAACCAATTTTAGTTTTGTTCCTGCAAATTTGTAAAACAAATTTGCTTTTTATCTCTTATTTTATTTTTATTTTCCCTATCCTATCACGAAATATTGGCCTATGTCATATTTTATATGTGATAGGATTTATGGTTTAGTTATCCATTACTTAACAAAAAAATATTAAAAAAAAAAACAAACAAAAACAGATTTGCGTCAATTAACATCCTTAGAACGCATGTTGTTGTGGAACCTTGGTCTTAAAAGGTTTTTATGTGTTGTTGTGACACATATTGTAATGCCTACTACACATCACATTTTATTAAAAAAAAAAAAAATAAATTTTATAATAAGCTTAGGTAATTTTAGTCGATAGGTGTTCTAAGTTACCATAAATTTTGCATAATTTCCAAATGAAGCAAGTTTTCGTTTATTAACAAATTAGAAAATCTTTGCTAGCAATCCCGCAATGGTTTTCTCATGGGGCAACGACTTTAAGGTTATTTTCCTATTTCATCATGATGGAGATAGGAGTTAGTTTTATTGCGGTTCTTTTACCTTTTCCATATTCTGTATTGTTTTCCACCCTTTCCATATCCAATATTGTTTTTTACAATACTATTAGTTACATTTTTATATTTTTATTCCATTTATATTTTCAGGGTTATACAAAATCAATTGATATCTGGTCTGTCGGATGTATATTAGCAGAAATGTTAAGCAATCGACCTATATTTCCTGGAAAACATTATCTTGACCAGCTCAATCATATATTAGGAGTATTAGGATCACCATCACAAGAAGACTTAAAATGTATCATAAACGAAAAAGTAAAACTATTTTTTTTATTTCACATTCTAACACTAAGCTTACACCATGATAGAATAATAGCAAATTGCTATTAAACTAGTACGGTGAAAACGGATAGAATAATACCTTTTTACTATGACAGATAGTTATTTGATATTTTGCTTTTGATCGATAGTATGATAGTATATTCAAAAAAAACTGTAACGTTAAAAAGTAAAAAGTTGAACAATTTCGTGCGATTGTAAAAAATTTGCAACATCAAAATCACTCAAAATTTAGTTTTAATTTTATATCAATATTAGTATTATAATTTTTTATTGAAATACTTTTCGATTAGTAAGATTTTATATTCAAATTCGAAATACGATAGCCGTATTCTATCTGTCAATATTATTCTGAGCGTTTATACCACAGATAGAATAATACTACTTAGTGGTATAAACACCCAATATATCAAGTTTAATAGCAAAAAAACTATTATTCTATTAAACTATCGGTGGTATAAGCTTAGTATATGCAAAAAAATATAACTTTTTTCTTTAAAACTTAGGCGCGAAGTTATTTACAATCATTACCATTTAAACCAAAAGTACCATGGGCAAAACTATTTCCAAGTGCCGATCCAAAAGCATTAGATTTGCTCGATAAAATGTTAACATTTAATCCACATAACAGAATAACTGTAGAAGAAGCTTTGGCACATTCATACTTGGAACAATACTATGATCCAGCTGATGAGGTAATACAATTTTTGGTAATATAGTTATGATAACAATAGTAAAATTTATGTTTTTACAATTAACATATAGCCTGTTGCTGAAGAACCATTCCGTATTGCAATGGAATTAGATGATCTTCCAAAAGAAACATTAAAAAAATTAATTTATGACGAAACACTTAAGTTTAAAGAAACTCATCCAGATCCAATTATATAAATATAAAAACGTGAATTTCTAATTAAAATATTTGTATTATTAATATAAATAATAAGGCATTATTCAAAATGCAAATAAAAGAAAAAAAGCAAAGCATAAAATAAAAGTATTGTTTTAACAACTATAAATCTAAGTGTTGATAATATTATTATATCAATTATTATTATAGATAAACTTAAATTTTTATCTTATAGACAAAACATAAAAAAATTAAAAGATGCAAAAATGATATAAGAAAAAAAAACCTAAACACATAAGCGGTATTACGATTGTTTCTTTATTGTAACTCAATTTACATATTTATTTTAATTGATATTGCATTATTATTATAAAATATCGTAGAATTTTTTTTATAGTCATTACGGTGAATGTTGATAGAGGTGTATAAAAAACGTTGGCTGTGAATAATTTTCCAACATGTAGTATACTTAATATTACGGTATAGTAAGAGAATGGGCTACGACTATTTTCAATATATAATACTACAATATCAATTAGTTAATTATTTATATTTATATATCAACATTATTTTGTTTTTGTAAATACGAGTTTTGATCCAATTATCGAAAATGTTTATTCTTAATGCTTGTTATATTTATATATACTCTATTTCCTGGTTAAAAATAATTAACATCACATTTCATAAAATTTATTTCTAGGATAAATTATAAATAATAAAATAATTTGGTTTAAGAATAATTTATTGGTAATTGATATCATGGGTGAGTTGTTCATATATACAAATTGTTGAATTGCTTAGAGATTTGAATGTTTCAATGTTTAATTTTCTTTACATAGATTATTTGAATGTCACATACATCACAAACGAAACAAAAAATATTCAAGATTTCTCTATTTAAAAGGTCGGTGTAACTTGTGTAGAATTTAATGACAAAATCATAATGCAAGAATTTCAGAATGAATATTATATGCCATTATTCGAATTATATGATATGGTCATTTCTTTTACCGGTAAGTAACCAGAACTGTAAGGGGGAAGTGCAGTTAGTGTGGCAAACTCTAAAAACGCTATGTTATACCCTTTCTATTATGTTGCAAATATCATAAGAATAATTAATAATGATATCAAGGTCATTGACCTAACATATTGTTTGTCAACATGTCAGCCATTTATAATGACATTGGTATAAACAATTGCTATCTTAGTTTTTGAATTGTTTAAGAAAATGTGATGTGTTATTTTCGTTACGAAAACTCATGAGATTTTGAGGAAACTTTTGTATGAAAATGAGCTGTAAACGCATTCGGGTATACTGAAATATCGAAGATCTGAGTCATTTTCAAAATTTGACAATGGGGTCAGGGGGTAGTGAGTGGATCGCCTGAAAAATTCTTTATTTGAAACTTCTTCAACTTTAAACACTCAGTTCTGATCTGACATTCAATTTTATTATTTAATAAAATTTTTATTTTTTATTTTTATTTATTAATGCATAATTTTTTTGTAGTGTTTATAGTAGTCTTGCAACTTCTAGTTTGTTTGTCACTTCCGGTCAAATAGCTTGTTTTATTCTTTTAAGAATTTCACAACATTATAGTCTAAAGTTATAAAGTATTTTTTTTATTTTGCGTCTAAAATAAAGTCATTTCGATACCCAAATGCGTATCGAAACGGCCTTTATACGCAAAGTTTTGTCTTTCAAGGTTGGTCATATTGGTCATACAAACGTCTGTGAACATTAAAACGAATAATTATGTAAATAAAATTAGTAAGAATATCTAAATTAGTGTTTAATATTTTAATTAATTAAAATAATTAGTAATAATAACAAAATTTCAAATTGACTATTTTTTAATAAAATACACTTTTTTTTTAAATTTCAAGACAAAAAATGCAAAATAGAAAAAATAGTATAAAAAACTCGTTTCATAAGACGTTTTATCGCACTTATCCTTTAGAAAACTCCCCGCTACGCGGGTCGTTTTCTAAACAGATTGCGTGCGATAAAATCGTCGATTATGAAACTAGTTTCTTAATATACTATTTGGGAATCTTTGATTAAACGTTTCAGTTAACATGAGAAAGAACTATGTAATTAGCTTTCGGGTTGTCTTATATACAAAGTTGTCGGTGTCTATTCAACAAATGATGATTTCTTAACAGTCCTAATACGTTAGGTTGTTGTGTATGATATGATTTTTAATATCGATATTTTAATGATATCTTCACGTTTCGAGACCGCCTGAAAATGTCTTGACAACTTCTTTTAGTTCGCATTCTGTAGGTGTGTATACACAATACATGTGAGTTTAATCCTATTTACATATAAATTATTACAATTGATTTATCGTATAAAAAATAAATTAAATAGTAATAATGTGTAATTGTGACTAATCCCTAATTGAGCTAATATTAATTGTTTGATGACTTCTTTGTTTATGTTTTTTTTTAATAATTTTTTTTCTAAATTTCTTTTTTCTTTTTACTTTGATTTGTGTTCTAGAAAGCATATTTTTGGATGACGCAATAAAATCATATTGTTTAACTTTACAGTCTCAAAAACGGCAGTAAAGTTAGTTTGATGTGTCAGTAAACCTTATCTAGGAGTCTTGGCAACTAGTTAGTTTTTAATTTTACGGGAAGTTCTTGGCGCGACCCTTAAGGTCACACCCCCATCCCACTAGTTTTTTTTGCTATTTTAGAATCGTTATGACCATGACCTAAAACGTCGAGAAATTCTAAAAAAAAAGTGTGGATAAGAATTTCACTTTTGGCTCGAGAATGTAATACTTAGGTCTTTCAGACCGAAGTAATTTTAAAAAAATTATCAGTAGTAATTTCACAAGGACGGTGTAAAAGCGACATAATTTTTTGCGCAAATTTCAAAAGTAAGGTGATTCGTAATATGCCACTGGCTTGAGGAATTTTTCACAAAAATTATGAAAATTTCTCACCGGACGAGGGAAATTCGTTTAGGAAATTTTTGGCCAACTATTGATGACCAATCTAATTTTTCAATTCTTTATGCAAAATTTATGCCAAATACGTCGATTGTTTTTATTTTTTATAACCTACATTACATCAAGGGGTCAAGCAAAATTAATATTATCGAAAATTAACAAACAACCAGAAAAATATTATAAATGGCAGGTACAATATTTTCACTATGAAAATTATTTTTCTGGAAAAAACTGAGCTTCATCAAGAAATATTATTTTACGGCATTTATAATTCTATTAATTCATATTTCTGTAAAAAAAAATATTCGTGATATTTGTCCGTACTGATAATAACATATAGAATGATATTAGTTGTCCTATTCCTATTATTATTGTAATTGCAATGTGATTGGTTAAATAAAATGATGTCATTACATTTTAGAGAATTTCTTCGGGTTAAATTCAAATAAAAGTAAAGCTAAACATTTTCAATTCTTTTAAGAATTTCACAACATTATAGTCTAAAGTTATAAAGTATTTTTTTTATTTTGCGTCTAAAATAAAGTCATTTCGATACCCAAAAGCGTATCGAAACGGCCTTTATACGCAAAGTTTTGTCTTTCAAGGTTGGTCATATTGGTCATACAAACGTCTGTGAACATTAAAACGAATAATTATGTAAATAAAATTAGTAAGAATATCTAAATTAGTGTTTAATATTTTAATTAATTAAAATAATTAGTAATAATAACAAAATTTCAAATTGACTATTTTTTAATAAAATACACTTTTTTTTTAAATTTCAAGACAAAAAATGCAAAATAGAAAAAATAGTATAAAAAACTCGTTTCATAAGACGTTTTATCGCACTTATCCTTTAGAAAACTCCCCGCTACGCGGGTCGTTTTCTAAACAGATTGCGTGCGATAAAATCGTCGATTATGAAACTAGTTTCTTAATATACTATTTGGGAATCTTTGATTAAACGTTTCAGTTAACATGAGAAAGAACTATATAATTAGCTTTCGGGTTGTCTTATATACAAAGTTGTCGGTGTCTATTCAACAAATGATGATTTCTTAACAGTCCTAATACGTTAGGTTGTTGTGTATGATATGATTTTTAATATCGATATTTTAATGATATCTTCACGTTTCGAGACCGCCTGAAAATGTCTTGACAACTTCTTTTAGTTCGCATTCTGTAGGTGTGTATACACAATACATGTGAGTTTAATCCTATTTACATATAAATTATTACAATTGATTTATCGTATAAAAAATAAATTAAATAGTAATAATGTGTATTTGTGACTAATCCCTAATTGAGCTAATATTAATTGTTTGATGACTTCTTTGTTTATGTTTTTTTTTAATAATTTTTTTTCTAAATTTCTTTTTTCTTTTTACTTTGATTTGTGTTCTAGAAAGCATATTTTTGGATGACGCAATAAAATCATATTGTTTAACTTTACAGTCTCAAAAACGGCAGTAAAGTTAGTTTGATGTGTCAGTAAACCTTATCTAGGAGTCTTGGCAACTAGTTAGTTTTTAATTTTACGGGAAGTTCTTGGCGCGACCCTTAAGGTCACACCCCCATCCCACTAGTTTTTTTTGCTTTTTTAGAATCGTTATGACCATGACCTAAAACGTCGAGAAATTCTAAAAAAAAAGTGTGGATAAGAATTTCACTTTTGGCTCGAGAATGTAATACTTAGGTCTTTCAGACCGAAGTAATTTTAAAAAAATTATCAGTAGTAATTTCTCAAGGACGGTGTAAAAGCGACATAATTTTTTGCGCAAATTTCAAAAGTAAGGTGATTCGTAATATGCCACTGGCTTGAGGAATTTTTCACAAAAATTATGAAAATTTCTCACCGGACGAGGGAAATTCGTTTAGGAAATTTTTGGCCAACTATTGATGACCAATCTAATTTTTCAATTCTTTATGCAAAATTTATGCCAAATACGTCGATTGTTTTTATTTTTTATAACCTACATTACATCAAGGGGTCAAGCAAAATTAATATTATCGAAAATTAACAAACAACCAGAAAAATATTATAAATGGCAGGTACAATATTTTCACTATGAAAATTATTTTTCTGGAAAAAACTGAGCTTCATCAAGAAATATTATTTTACGGCATTTATAATTCTATTAATTCATATTTCTGTAAAAAAAAATATTCGTGATATTTGTCCGTACTGATAATAACATATAGAATGATATTAGTTGTCCTATTCCTATTATTATTGTAATTGCAATGTGATTGGTTAAATGGAATGATGTCATTACATTTTAGAGAATTTCTTCGGGTTAAATTCAAATAAAAGTAAAGCTAAACATTTTCAATAAAATTTCATATTTTAATGCAATGAAATCATTTTGCTTAAGAAGTTTTGATGACTACATATCAAGCATAATATATTACATATTATTCTTGTAATATTATATATACAATATGTAATATTATATACAATATGCAATATATTGCATACAACGAAACATCAGCAGTAATAAATAGAAAAAATAAAAGTGTGTAAAAACCACCAATGCTGGACAGACAATGATGGACACTAGGACAGAGTTTGTGACTCAATTGCATTGTCTTAAGTCTGTGAGCTTATGATAGATTCATGATAGATTCATGATAGATGATCACAGATCTGTAGAATACATACAGTCTACGTTGTGTTCTTACAAAAAGAATTCCACAATAAACACTATAGTATTTATTGAGGCTTTAATATTATTATATTTAACATTATTAAACAAATTTATTATAATAATAAAACGCTTGTTATTAATTTTTTAAGCTCTTGATAATGGTATAAAAACCGAAACCAGTTGAGTGTGTTTTTAATTTTTATTTGTTTTTATTAAAGTTTAAATAAAGTTAGAAACAAAAATTAATTGCGAAAATAACGAGTGTTTTATTATTATAATAAACTTATAAACAGTATAATTCTTCTTTCTATTGATTTTAAATTGTATAAAAATTATGGTGAGTTTATGAAATACTAATTTTTGATGCTAAAAGAATTTATTGTTTTACCTATCGATTTCAACTAACTTTCAACAATCGCTATGCTGTCATTCTCAAGGTATTTGCTAAACTCCAGTTCCAACTCCATAGCTGTTGAAATCGATAGGTAAAACAATTCTTTTGGTAACAAAAATTAGTATTTCTTAAACTCACCATAATTTCTATATAAGATATCTAGTGCTCAACAAAAATAAGGCTATCAATTTTTTTATATAAAATATCGAAGCAACGTGCCAGAAATATTATAAAAATGTTGGGATACATAATATATGTACTAGTACACTATTGTTTTCAAGTTAAATTTTTTTTATTTATAAAAGAAATATGACAGCTTAATATAGGTAGGTCGTGTTGTAGAAATTGATGATTATTAAATAAAACATTGATTTAAAATATTATATTTATTTGATATAAATTAAAAATTGATAAAACTTGTTAACACAGTTGATAACACAGTCGACACAATTGAATTTATATTTATTTGATTTAAAATATTATTATAAATAAATTTTATTTTAATAAACACATTTTTTTGGAAACGAACTAAAAAGCAAAAAATAAATTTTGTATTGACATAACGTTGTGTTGCAAAGAAATTAACGGTACCTAATTTATAATTATATACTCTTTCAAATTATTATAAGCAAGAAATATTTAGATATTATTTGATTCATTTTAAAACAGATGTAGGGACTAGATTAGTATTTTTAATAGATAAATATTTTTCCGTTCCAATTATTTACAAAAATAGAAGTACGTCGCGCACTATATAGAAAGTGAACAAATTTACGGAAAATCTGTGAATATTAATAAATATTCATCTAAACAGCGCCACCCACTTCTATTTTTTGTACAAAAATGGGAACGAAAAATAATTTATCTATCATAAATCTAGTCTGTCCATCTACTGTTTGTAGCTGTATAAATACTATCTAATATTGTATAAATACTATCTAATTAAGTTTTTCTTATTAAAGCTTGTGAGATAGTATGCTGTACAGAACATAACATTTGTTTCTTTGTAACATTAAGTTGTGTTAATGTAAAATTTACTTTTTAATTCGTTTCCCAAAAATTGTGTTTTTTATTTTATAGTTTCTAGTCATATTTTTAGAGTCGTTATAATTATATTTTAAACCAATCTATATTTGATGATCATCAATTTTTTTGTTATAATATATCTCTTAGAATCGAAAAAAATTTAAATATTAATGTTTAATTTTTTATTTAATTTAATTACACTAGTTTACAAGAAAAATCTCCTTAAATAAAACCCAACTTTTCCTATACATTTTGACCTGCTGAACACGTATATCATATTCATTTTTTAGGTTAGCTCTTTTAGATATTCGTGAAAAACCAATTTTTTCAGTGAACAAAAAAAGGGTAATTCTGGTTTTTGGATCGCATATTTTACAAAACAAACAAATTTAATATATTAATGAAACAAGTGCATAGTAAAGATACTAACGAACATTTTGAGCTATTTTTTGAAAAATTTATCAAAGATTCTGGAAGTTATACTCGAAAAAAGTTGAAGAAAAACAAAAATTCATGTTTTTTTTAAATTTTTCTATATTCAACGCCATAAATTTTGTACAAATAATGATTGTAAATTTTTTTAATTTCTTGGAGCCTACAGTTGATTCAATATCCTTTCTTTTAAGTTAAAAAACAAGAATTTTGGTGCATGTTGCACAAGTTATTCAGGTTTTCCCAAAAAAAGTCATAACTCAAAATTTAGAAAAAAAAATTTTTACTAATAATAATTTAAATTCTGCAACATTATTGATTTATAAACGAGTTGTTAGATTTTCGAGTTAAAATTGCGAGTTATGGTCAAAACCTGGTCGTAACACAACGATAAAACGTTAAATGAACATTTTCTCTATTGTACCCTCTTGAATGTGTTAAGTTGCAGTTGCCATAACTATTTTTCGGCATCCACGGTTTCTCTTCATTCAGTTTTATGCCAAAGTAATGAAGCATGAATGATGAAGGAATGCAATTCTTATATATGGAGTGATTTTTTTAGCAGGATGTATTATACAAATTCCATAAACAAAACAAAATGAATTTGGACTATTTTACACTTGAAACTTCTTGAGAAGAGAGTTAAATAGATTTAACTTTACACTTTACTATTTTTAAAGAATTCTTAACTGATGTTTGAGAACGACTGAACTTGTAAAATATTATTTACGATGCGGCACAAAAAGAACAGAAAAAATACATAAACTAGGTTGAAATAAGGAAAACTCAAAATGGTTCGCAGTTTTTATTCGAAAATCTGTATAACAACTTATGTATAAATCAATGTTGCAGAATTTTAATTATTCTTAGTAAAAATTTTTTTTTCTAAATTTTTAGTTTTGTCTTTTTGGGAAAACCTGAATAACTTGAGGCAACCTGCACCAAAATTCGTGTTTTAATTCGTAACTTAAAAGAAAGGGAATTGAATTTACCACGGGCTCCAAGAAATTAAAAAAATTTACAATCATGTTTGTTCAAAATTTATGGCGTTGAATATGGACAAATTTAAAAAAAAACGTAAATTTTTGATTTTTTTTTTAACTTTTTTCGAATGTAACTTCCAGAATCCTTGTGATGGATTTTTACAAAAATAGCTCAAAATGTTTGTTAGCATCTTTACTATGCACTTGTTTCATTAATACAATGAATTTGTTTGTTTTGTAAAATACGCAATCCAAAAACCGGAATAACCATTTTCTCATCGAAAAAATTTGTTTATCGCGAATATCTTAAAAACAAGAGCTAACTTAAAAAATGAATACGATATTCGCGTTCAGCAGGTCAAAATCTACAAGAAAAGTTGGGTTTTAGTCAGGGAAACAAAAAAGATTAAAATTTGTAAACTAGTGTTATTAATATTTGACTATTATCAAAAAAGTAGTATAACTTGAAATCTGACAGTGTAATAACGTATTAGCATATTTGCTTTGAACCAATAATGCATTTATGTGTGATGATGTATAAATATAAAATGAAGGATATTATATGTACATAAATATTTACTTGATACATCATTTTGGTGTAGAAAATACAAAATTATTATGATTGTTATTTTACTACTCAAACAATTTTATTATAATTCATCAACAATTACAGTGTTTCCCTGTTTTTATTAAAAGAAACAAAAAAACTCAAAGTAATTTTAAAAAAGTTTTATTTAAAAATGTATATATAATTATAATATAAATTGTTTCATATCTCACCTTGTTGCCATTTGTGAGTCTGTTAAAGCGAATTTTTTGGAAAAACGCCTGTGCTGGTACTGATATTTGCATCATAATATCGAACAAATTTTCATCACAATTTTGAATATTTTTGTTTTTGAATTGAACTAAACTATTTATTCCTAAATCATTTTAATGTAATAAAATCGTTGTTTCGCAACAAAACATTTATAAAATACATATTAAATTTAAAAATAAAAAGTCTATACATTGTTTAAAAGAATTCATGAAATAATTTCAATTTTAATATAAAAATTACATATTTGTATGTATAAAGTATTTGTTTTTTATTTTAATTAATATTTGAACAAAAAATTTAATTGTAATCACATCTAATATTAAAGAAGAACAAAACATATTATGTAAAAATAAATTATTTTTATGTGTGATTTTTTGTATTATTATAATTAATTATTAATGTAATATTAAAATAATATTTTTGTTAGGTTTAGAATTTATTAAAAACATTATATACACGCTCTAAGTATAAAGACAAATTAAAATTTAAAATTATATAAGTTTTGTTTAATAAAATTATATAAGTTCTTAAAGCTTTTTTCTACTTTTCCTGATTGAAATAATTAATTCGTCTAAATGCAAACTATACCAAAAAATTAAAATTGTCTTCACCTAAGTCACTCAAACGATTTTTCTACTTTTAAACAATTGTCACGATTCTTATAATAATAAAGCTTTAAGATAACTTATAATTATTTATTAGTTTTGTAATTTATTTCTTTAGAAATGTTATCTTAAAATCTAGAATATTTATATATAAAGAAGAAAAAAATGTAGAAAAATAAATTACAATGGCCTAAAAGTTAAATAAACAAACAAACAAAAAATTACGAAATAAATAACAAAACGAAAAAATCTGATAACATTTCTTTATATAAAAAATCAAAATTATATTAACCAAAAAAAAAAAGAAAAAATTATAAACTTACATAATTTAAATAAGCAAAGAAGATTTAAGAGTTCTATAATCAATTGTCAAACCTATCTCCATTTCAACTTTCAATTATCATCGATGTCTTACTTCTTAATTACATAAATAATAAGATATATACGTCAAAACTAATTTTCAAAACAAAAAATTCAATTTTTGATCAATTTTGTTAATTCTGTCATTCTAATAAATTTTGTTCTCCTCAATTTAATTATTTAAAAGTTTAATAGACGGATATTAAAGATATAATATATATTTCTATATGTATTTATTTTTGTTTGTGCTAAATTATAAATTGATTTAATAAAAAAAGAATTGAAATGATGAAACAGAAATACAAATTTTATATTAATAATTTATATTTTAGTCCAGGGTTGAAACGTATAATACCGTAACGTATAAAACACGTATTATACGTATAAAACGTATATTATAAAATACACAATTATATACGTTTTGTACCGTATAAAAACAAAATCCTTAATAAATGAAAATGCCTTTATATAATATTATCGCGGACGTATTATTCCTCGTACTCGTAATATTTAATATTGATACAGCATAATTTACACGAGGTGTAGTACAGTTACTGGCATCATGTGAACACATACGACGAGATACTTGCATGTGCGAATAGAATAGTAACAAGCGAGTTACTACAACATATCGTTGGCTACAAAGCATTTACGTGGAACTACATTTTAGAAAAATGTAAAGGAAGCTCACAAAACGATTTATTGCGATTCCAAATAAGCTTTTTAAAAAAAAGTCAGACAAGTGCGAATAAAATTAAGGGTTCCGTGAATGTAAAAGAACACAATATCTAGAATTATTGACAAAAAGTTGTGTTGTAATGTCTTTACATTGCCAGACCATAGAAGCTAACAAAATAAATGTTTAATCGTAAATGTCAATAGTAAATTACAATCAAATCTACATTGATCAAAAATGACTCAAAAATGTTACTCTAGGTTTAATCTTATCCATAGCTGTTTATGGTAACTCAAGAAAGATTCAATTACAATTTACATCAGCTTGTAAATGGTTTAAATATGATTATATTTTCGGTAAATCAAGTGTCGAAATTTTGGTGGGTGGAGATGCTACATATTAAAAATATTTTTTTACAACAACACAAAAACTGTGCACCGCAAAATTCTAAAAAAAATTGTAATGATTTCTAAATTTGTGGTCTTTCAAATGACACCCCACTCGCTTGGGTCAAACAACGTTTTTTTACCCTCTCTACCCCCGCCCCCTAAACACACGGAAATATAATTATTTGAGCAAAATGTTACTCTAGGTTTAATCTTATCCATAGTTGTTTAGGGCAACTCAAGAAAGATTCAATTACATCAGATTGTAGGTTTACATATGATTATTTTTTCGGTCAATCAAGTGTCGAAATTTAGGTGGGGTGAGATATGCTACATACTAAAAATATTTTTTTACAACAACACAAAAACTGCACCGCAAAATTCTAAAAAAAATTGCAATGATTTCTAAATTATGTGGTATAAATTTCTAAATTATGTGGTCTTTCAAACGACACCCCATTCGCTTGGGTCAAAAAGGGTTTTTTTTTTACCCTCTCCACCCCTGTCTCCTAAACACACAGAAATATAATTATTTGAGACGTTGCTATAGTTTTCATACAAAATTTACCAAACTTCCTACAGCTGTGAATTTTTACAAATTTTTCTGTCAATCGGTGTCGAAACGTAAGGGGTGGCGGTCTGAATTTTGCACTTTGTTTACCATAACTTAAAAACTGTGCACCGCAAAATTCTAAAACAAATTGCAATAATTTCTAAATTAGGTGCTCTTTCAAATGACCCCCACTTGCCTGGGTCAAAAAATGTTTTTTTACCCTCTTTACCCCCGACCCTAAACACACAGATATATACTTCTTTGGGACTTCGCTATAGTTTTCATACAAAATTTACCTAATTTTCTAGCTCTGTGAATTTTTTCAAATTTTTCTGTCAATCAGTGTCGAAACGTAGAGGGGGGGGGGGGAGGGTGGTCTGAAAGTCGCACTTTTTTGACAATAACTTAAAAACTGTGCATCGCAAAATTCTAAAAAAATTGCAATGTTTTCTTAATTAGGTGCTCTTTTAAATGACACTCCACTTGACCAAATTTTAAATAGTTAACCCTCCTCATAACCACCTCCTTAATAAATATAATTATGAATATATGACAATTTTCATAGTTTTTATTAAAAATGTACTAATTTTTCTATCATTCCAACTACATTTGAAGATTTTCGATCAGTTAGGTTCGAAGCTAATCGAGGTAAGAAAACACGAAGAAAACGTCATTATTCAAAATTATCCAAAAAATTTGGGGTGCAAAATTCCAAAATAAGTTTTTAAGGAATACTGAAATGAAGCCCTTTCATATGATATCCTACTTGAATCTATAAAAAAATGTATTTTCTCAAAGGTCTCACATCGTAACCTTGTAAACCAAACGAAAACAACTTTAGTTTTATTTGTATCTGTCATCTTATGTGGACAGGTTAGTTTTAAATGCACCTCAAATTTCAGGTCCATAGCATTTATAGTTTACGAGATAATCGATATAATGTAAAAAACTCGTTTTACTCTCACCAATAGTGTTCCGTATAAAAAACGGAACCCTAATTACTATCAATAATTTAAAAAAATTGTTTGTTTTTAATTTATTGATAAAAAAATTTTATTTCCAAGCTTGTTTAGAAGCGCAATAAATCGTTTTGTGAGCTTCCTTTCCGTTTTTCTAAAATGTAGTTACACGTAAATGCTTTGTAGCCGACGATATATTGTTTTTACTTTCCACTTGCCTTCCCCCACCACAATGAAAAAAAAATGATCGTATTGTGTTCAGTTGGGATCGAACCTATAAAACAACCTCATTAATGCCATGATTCAAATCCTTGGCAGACACGCTATCCAATTACCATAACCGAACGAGGCGATGATATTTCAAAGTTGAAATTTCATCATTGTTTATCTACTTTTTCGGTTTTATCGGTTTTGACAGCCGATTTTGTCTTAAATATGGAAAGAAGGTTATTTAGGTTAAGGCTTTTTAAGCTAAGCAAACCATTTTTATTTAAAATGGAAACTTACGTTTGATAGTTCAGATTTTTGAGTTTTAGCTTCAAATTAATTTTATTTGCTAAATAAACTCCATGTTTTTTTAATTTTGGCAAATTATGGTCAAACAAAATATGAAAATTAAACTTTTGAAAAGCACGTAATAACTCCACAATTGACAAAAAAATTAATCTTTAAACTATTATGAAACTTATGTAGTAGGGCTATTATTTTGAAAACGTACATTTTTTTGTTGATTTTTAAATTTTTGATTTTTAAAAAATCTGAAATTTTGATATATTGTTGGTATTGACGAAAGGAAAAAAGTAATTGCTGCTTTTATTTTTTGAGTACTCTGAATCGGAGTTATGCGCGGTTGAATTTTGAGGCTTTTTCACGTAGTTTTGGTAATGGTGGCAATGTTTGGTGAATAGGTGCCACAAATTTCATCCGACTTTCGTATATTTTTGCAAGTTAAAAGGAAAATAATTGAATAATTGAAATAAGTAAGTTTAAAATTAATAACTTTTCTCTTTTCCGCTAGGCGGCGCGTAAAACCTTGGTTTACTTCAAAGCTCATATCTCAAAAAGCAGCTTTTTTTTTTTGTCTTTCACAAATTTTAAAGTAAACATATGCAGCTATGAAAATGAGAAATAAAAAGTCAGCAATTCAATATGGATTTTTTCTTACGATTTTTTAAAGTTTGTTATATGAAAAATTCACATGTGTTTTTTTATTAAGTTAATAATCCTGTACTAAATGTGGATCTAATAAATTTAACATTTCAGATTTTAACACCTGCAATAAATTTGAACCATTTTCTGTGTATTTCTGATAGAGAAACAGGTTTTTATTCAGAATAAGAATAGGAGATCCCAATGATCGAAGATTTTGTTCTAATTTCAACATCACCAACACTATCATTAGAAAAAAAATTAAAAATTAAAAAAATATTTTTCTATAAACATTATAATTTAATCAATATTATATAAATTAATACATTAAAAAATTAATTTATATAATTCTTTTTGCCTTTAAATTGAAATATTTATGATTATCAGAAAAAGAAAACATTTTGGCAATTATTTTATCGGGTGTAGTGTTATCCGGTTAAAAACAGTGGAATCCTTGAGTTCCACTTATGGTTTTAATGTCCGAAAACCGCATCGAAAGAAATTGCTCCTGTAATTCGATATCTCCTGTAGACACATATGAAAACTTCATAACGTGGTTGGTTTTTTTCGACCAAATTTCCGCCCATTCAAATAATTCCCTTGCTGATGATATTTTTCTCCTTTAAGCGAAGCTCTCCGGGCTTCTCTTCTAAGTGTTCCACCAATCCCATCGGATAGACCCTTTCCGTGCGCAGTTGCAAAGAAATGCCATTCTGCAGGTATTTTAAAATCATCAATATGTTTGCAGAGATTTATGAAATTCTTCTTATTTTTATATTGAGCTGCTGAACCATCAGTAAAATATAAAATTTTTTTGATACTTGGATATATTTCTTGCTGTTTTTCAATGAATTCAATACACCTTTCCTGGTATTTATGAACTGCAACTGTGTTATGCATTAAATGATCAGATATAATGACAAAAGATAAGACTATATGTGTTATTATGGTTTTCCATATTATTCACTGTTTGTGTGCTTTTGTCACTTTTGAATTAAAATGCAATATTTAAAAATATGCTTTTTACTGTTTATTTTTAAATTTATTTATAATAATAAAACTTCCTTATAGTAACAATTTGATTTTTATTTTTTTTATTTTAAAGAATATCGATTTCGACTTACGTCATCCTCAGTTCTTAAATTATTATTCCAATAATAATAATTTAATAACAATTTAATAATAATTTAAGAACTGAGGATGACGTAAGTCGAAATCGATATTCTTTAAAATAAAAAAAATAAAAATCAAATTGTTACTATAAGGAAGTTTTATTATTATAAATAAATTTAAAAATAAACAGTAAAAAGTATATTTTTAAATATTGCATTTTAATTTTAAAAGATAAGACCTCTAGTTTATCATTACATGATTTGTAGTAAATTACGATTGGGTGGATTGTGGCTTGAACTTTATTGAACTTTATTGTGCAGCTTCTGTCTCATTCTGCGTTATCATTGAGTATCCTGGATACGTTGATTTGACCAAAATTTACGTGGTAGAATTGTCAACAAAAACACTTGTTTTGATTTAGAGCTGGCATCTTTAAATTCCTTTTTAAGGTTTATAAGCCATGATGTATATTCACATTCCTCGTTTAGTGATAACACTTTAACTGAATCTACTTGAAATATTCTTTGACTTATTGCCGATGTGACACTTGCAATTTTTTTATAACTTCGTGTTGTAATATGTTTTTGTTTGATAGGAGATTCGGCTAACCTTCCAAGAACATTGGTAATATCTTTTAAAGTGTCATTAAGTAGTTCAGGAATTGGTGGAGATATAGTATCAACCGAAACTGGTGATGGATCTAAAGATGCTGGAGGTATTTGAATATTTTCGTTCGTTGGAACATTTTCAACATCCTGATTTATAGAAATAATTTCACTATCGATAGCTTCCGAACATGAAAGCTGCTGTAGAAAATTTTAGTTGCATATGAATTTTTATTCATTTTAATAAAAAAATTAAATTTACCTTGTTTTTATAGATATAAGTGCCACATGTTTCACATATAAACTGGTCATCACGCAAAGTGAAATTTGAGGTCGCAGCTTTTTGAATAACAGCTGGTGTGACCAGTTTCACATTTTTTGATGTCCGCTTATGATTTTTGAGACCGTACAAGTTACAGCACAATTTGAAAGGCATTTCTATTATGTATTATCTTTTCTAAAGGTTATGTCTTCTAAATATTTTTGAATATACTTGCTATAAGGCAATCACATCATATACCTTTTAAATAGTTTTGACATAGGTAGAATCAGGTAAAATTAGGTAGGTACAATTTAATATATTTTGATTGGATGCAAGCATAATTTGTTCCAAAAACCGTTTGTGGGCGTCATTAGAAATTTTAAATGTTAAAATTATGAGTCTCTAATGAGATTTTATTAGTAAAAAGGGGCTGACATTTTTTAAAATGAATAAACATTTTACAGACCCTTTTAATAATTTAAATTCCTTTATTTTACCACTTAACTTAAATTAATTTTTAATAAGTTTTTAACCATTTACCCGCACAGAAAATGGTTCAAATTTATTGCAGGTATTAAAATATGAAATGTTTAATTTATTAGATCCACATTTAGTACAGGATTATTAACGTAATAAAAAAACACATGTGAATTTTTCATATACCAAACTTTAAAAAATCGTAAAAAAAAATCCATATTGAATTGCTGAATTTTTATTTCTTAATTTCATAGCTGCATATGTTTACTTTAAAATTTGTGAAAAACAAAAAAAAAAAGCTACTTTTTGAGATATGAGCTTTGAAGTAAACCAAGGTTTTACGCGCCGCCTAGCGGAAAAGAGAAAAGTTATTAATTTTAAACTTACTTATTTCAATTATTCAATTATTTTCCTTTTTACTTGCAAAAATATACGTAAGTCGGATGAAATTTGTGGCACCTATTCACAAAACATTGCCACCATTACCAAAACTACGTGAAAAAGCCTCAAAATTCAACCGCGCATAACTCCGATTCAGAGTACTCAAAAAATAAAAGCAGCAATTACTTTTTTCCTTTCGTCAACAATATATCAAAATTTCAGATTTTTAAAAAATAGTTGTTTTTTTTCGATATACGTTTTCAAAATAATAGCCCAGTATTCAAATTTTTAATTTTAGTTAATTTTTTAATGAAGAGCCTTCATTGGCGAACCAATGAGAATGGCATAGCAGGATGCGTACCAAGAGTTATTTAACGCCGTAACGACTAAAGCTCAGTCATCGTGGATTTGATAGATTGTTACCTGCTGCTTCAACACAAATACAGAAATGTACGCAAATTACGTGAATAAACAGAAGTGGAAACAAAAACGAATGGAAAAATGAAACTCTGGCGACTAGTGATTGCAAATTTGGGGCGATAGTCTAAAACCGGGTTTTCGGTTTTACCTACAAAAAAAAGCCGGTTTCCGGTTTCAACCCGGGTTTTTTAAACAAAATATATTAATTTGTACAAAATGTTTACCAGAGTTTAAAAAACAATAATTTAAACAAAATCTATTCAAGTTTATTTTACGTTTATTTCAAATGCAAATAATAAATAATTCAGCCAAAAATAAAATAATAAAACACAAAAATTTTTATAAGAAACAAATCATAATTATTTATTATAATTATAATTATTTATTTTTCTGTTTTAAAAAGTGCGATCGCATGAAATACAACATATCTATTGTGTTATCAGCTAGACGTGATCTAAGTTTTGTGCATATAATTTCTGACGCCGAAAATGCTCTTTCTGCTTCCACGCTTGTCGGTGGAATCGACAAAAGAAAATTGTACACTTTCTCGAGTTCTTCCGGGCCTCTGATCCCATTAGATTCGAACTGGGTCAACTAACGACGAACCTTCGTGTTTAGACTAATATCATTTTCGTCTTTTGTCTGTGGTTGAACACTTAATTGACTGTCGATATCTTTAACATAACACTTGGTGTTTATTATGTAGATAATGCAGTAAGCTAGATAAATCAGTTCGTCTTTCTTTAATGCGACATATTAGCTCCATTTTCATATCAATTGCCAGCTGGCCACTATGTGTGTCCAAATGTGACAACATAAAGTTGAAGATCGCGTCGGCAGTCAGAAGACATCTTGCCGGCAAAGTGACTCGACTCTCAATATCATAGGTAACAGAACAGCAATAGTTAATAAATACAGTTAATTAATACGGTTAAGATAGTTAATTAGTTAATTAGCTAAAATATAGTTAATTAGTTAGCGAAATCCGAAATTCGACGTCCACGCCGTGCTGCCTGGGTAATGCTGACAGAATTAGGTTGGTGTATTGGAGACAAGCAGAGTAAAAACTGCTTAGTCAATGACGCTACATCACAGCGAATTGGCGCTCTACAACCAATGCGACTCAAGCGTCTGTTCTCCATGTCAGGGGCGGCTTGGAGCGGGCGTCTGTCTTGATATATAAACGGCTCGCTATATAAACGTGTAAAAAGGTTGTTTCTGGTGACCTTAATATGCAGAACGGACCCATTCACGACAATTTGGGTTGGGCCTAAAGTTAACACCCTAACCCCGGAAAAAAACTAATATGTTAAATTTGGTTATCAGAAAGAGAAAAACAGACCCGGAAAAAACAACAGAATTTTACCTGGACGTGAAAAAGGACCAGACTACCGAATCGGAACGTGGAACGTGCGCAGCCTGAGCGCTCCTGATGCTCTTATAAGTCTAGAAACAGAGGCTGAGAGGTATAGGATGGATATTATTGCTCTACAAGAAATTAGACAGCCGATAATCGGAAAACAAGATTTGGATAGTCACTCTCTATACTGTAGTGGTCATCCTTCTCGAAGAGAATTTGGAACTGGCTTTCTTGTTGGTGCACGCATACAAGAAGCCGTGATGAAATTCATCCCGGTCAGTGAGAGGATCTGCTACCTACGTGTACGCGGTACATATAACAATATTTCTCTTATTGCCGTGCATGCACCAACTGAAGCTAAGACCGTCGACGTGAAGGATAATTTCTACATAGCACTGGAAGAGGTTATGAAACAAACACCAACACGCGACTTCATTATGGTTCTTGGTGACTTTAATGGACAGGTTGGAAGAGATATCTCTTATGGAAATGTGGTGGGTCCCAACAGCCTGCATTTGAATTCGAATGATAATGGTGAGAGAATGACTGAGTTTGCATTATCAAATAATTTGAGAATTGCCAGTACGTTCTTTCCGCATCGATCGATTCATAAGCAGACTTGGGTCTCACCGAATGGAAATACTCGAAATCAAATTGATCACGTTCTAGTAACAACACGTTTCTTTTCGAGCGTTCTGGATGTGCGATCCTTTAGAGGTGCATACATTGGAAGTGACCACTTCCTTGTATGTGCAACGATAAGGTTCCACTTCCCAAATCCAGGCATTCCAAAATTCAATCAACGGAAACGTTTTAACATCTCAACATTAAAGAATGCTGAAACAGAAGATATCAGAAGATATCAAATCCATATTGCCGAAACATTGGAGAAATCAGAAACCATTAATGGAGACGTCGATAAGTCATGGTATTTGCTCAAAGATGCTGTTTTAAGCGCTGCTGAGGGAATACTTGGACGACCAGAGATCCACTCCCAGAAGCCATGGATGGATCAAGCATGCCTTGATGCTATTCAATACAAAAGAGATTGCTATCTGAAGTGTCTACAAGGACGCAACACCAGGTCCACGAAGGAGAATTATAAACTGGCAAGACAAGCCGTTACAAAGCTATGTAGACGAACGAAGAGAGAATGGTGGAAGAGACAGTGTGAGGAGATTGAAAGCTTCAATAAGGAACATCAATCGTGTAACTTCTTTCAACAGGTTAAAACCTTAAAGAAGGGCCCTCAAACTAGATCGACTGCTATTCAAAACGAAAATGGGGAGCTACAAGTAGACCTTAAAAATATTTTAGATACTTGGGCCGCTTATTTTGAGAATCTTCTCAACTTAAGTGACCAGCAACAAGTCGGGCGACGAGCTAAGCTTATTCGTGCGTCAAAGGTACATGTAGAAGAACCCACCAGAGAGGAATTCGATGCGGCGCTGTCAAAATTAAAATGCAATAAAGCACCTGGTATCGACGATATAACATCCGAAATGATTGTACATGGTGGCGAAACTCTATCCTCAAGATTGCTTGAACTTGTTCAAATGATCTGGAGGACTGAAACCATGCCACAGGACTGGAACAAAGCTATGCTGATACCAATCCATAAAAAAGGTAATCGCCTACAATGTGCAAACTACAGAGGAATCGCCCTCCTCTGCACAGCATATAAGATCTTTTCCTACATTTTGCTATCCAAAATCAATCCTTTTGCTGAACAACTGTTTGGAGAATATCAGTGTGGTTTCCGGCGGGGCCGAGGTACCACCGATGCACTTTTCTCGATAAGGATGATTTTGGAAAAGTGTCGAGAGTTCAACATACCTGTGCACCAACTTTTCATTGATATCAGGCAGGCCTACGACTCTCTCGAACGAGAGACTCTATGGTCTGCTCTGGTGTCAATGGGAATTCCTGGTAAACTGGTATCACTATGCAAAATGACAGTACAGAACTCTCAATGCTGTGTACGAGTAGAGAACGAAATATCAAAGTTTTTTAAAGTCAACTCCGGTTTAAGACAAGGTGATGCTATCTCTCCTATACTTTTTAATCTAGCCTTGGAATATGTGTGCCGTCAAAAGAAACTACCGACTAATAACAATATCTTGTCAATAAACTCAGTACAGATGATTGCTTACGCTGATGATGTTGTCATCCTCGGCCGAAGTGAAGCTGTTATGAGTGAGATTTTCAAGTCGCTTGAGAATGGTGCTTGGAAAATTGGTCTGCAAATTAACTACCATAAAACCAAACATATGAATGTTTCAAGAGAGGCTGAGAAGAAAGATTTGATGTGCGGCGATGAACGAATTGAGGGAGTTGAATCTTTTAAATATTTGGGATCAATGCTTGACTCAAACAACAGCATACTTACAGATATTAAAGCTCGAATCGCTGCAGGTAATCGAACTTTCTACTCAATTAAACCTCTCCTTGGATCACCGTATGTATCAACTAACACCAAGCTCAAGTTATACAAGACATTGATTAGACCGGTTGTGATGTATGGGTCACAAACGTGGACCCTTACACAAAATGACGAATCGCATTTATCTGTATTTGAGCGTAAGCTCCTACGCTACATTTTTGGTCCACTTAAGACAGACGATGGAGAGTATAGAACCCGGTATAACTTTGAGATCAGAGACCTTCTTGAGGGTCCTGATATAATAGGTTGTATTCGTTCTAATAGGATTGCTTGGTTTGGGCATGTTCTACGAGCCGATTCACAGTCTGGAATGATTAGAAAAATGTACGTTAGTACCCCAGGGAGTGGTAGACCGCGAGGTAGACCACGACTACAATGGGAGACTGACGTAATAAACGACCTTAAAAAAATCGGCTGCCATGGTAATTATGTCGCTGTTGCGAATGACCGTGGTGAATATTCAAAGCTGATTAACCTGGCAACGCTCCTACATGGAGCATGAACGCCTTAAAAAAAAAAAAAAATAGTTAATTAGTTAAAATTGTTAATAAATACAGTTAAGTTAGTTAATAAATACAGCAATACGTGATGAATGAAAAAGAAATGATAATTTTAATCATTGAATGACGAATTGATGAACACTGAGAGGAAAATAATTCTTTATTTTTTAAACTTTTTCACCTGTGTGTGAGTGATATATATTTATTTATTTTTAAAACAATATACTCGTTCGTATTCGTATGTAATAAAATATTAATAAAAAAGTATCTGCAATCAAACCCAACACTAATATAACCGACCAAGTGGCACAATTGTTAAAGCTTTGGCGCCTAGATTGGAAGGTTCCAAAACAGGTAATCTTTTATATCTAGTGGTATCTGCGCATAAAAAAAATGACTCTGGCTTTTTAAAATGTCGTCGATTTTTAATATAATCCATGAAGTCACATGATGGAGGAAACAATGATGTAGGTATCCCGACATTCTACCAAATTCGACAGACCAACCGACAAACACACAATATATTTATAATTTCTCATATGATTTATATTATTGTTTTGTTTTCATCATTTTTTGTTAATAATAAAACCGGTTTTTAAGGGTAATAAAACCCGGTTTTTCGGTGATGTAAAATAACAAAAAAGCCGGTTTTTCGGATACCGGAAACCCGGGTTGCAATCACTACTGGCGACCCCTTTTGCGAAAGAACCACTATCAGCGCGTCCAACCCCCACAATCATTCCCATACGCCCACACACTCACGCTTCATACATGCTAACATTCACCCACACACTCAGACTGCGAAGCAAGACAATTAAGCTCAAAGACCCACAGCAAGTACCGCAAATGGTAGTAATCAAACATAATTTGTATTGCTGTCATCTGATCAATATGATACAGCTTGTACACCACTGCCATTGCTGGTAAACCGAGAATCAAATCTTAGAGCACGGGAGAACGTCACACGCTATATTGAAAGTCTTTATTGTTTATTTCCCTTTTTCTTTATTAATAACATTTTCAAAAATGTTTGAAAACATACGAAATTACCAAAGAAAATTATTTACAGCTCCAAAAAAGTTATAATTTTATTTGTAAGTCAAATAAACATTTCCAAACCAATTCAACTAAATACCTGTAGTTTACAGTTGGTTAATGTATAATACGGTTAATAAATATAAAACATGACAAGAATTTATTTTTTTTTTGTTTGTTTGGTTTTCATATTGTTTGGGATTGGTTTTTAATAAATAAAAGTATAAATTAATAAATTTAGGTAATATAATTCAATATAATAAAAAAAATGTATTTGGAAAACGAGATATCACCTCAGAGCAAAAACATTTCGATTACAATCATTTCCAAATTAGACTGAACGTGTCTCGCCACAAGCATCGCCAACTCTCACACACACGAAACGACAAGCAAGCCTCCATTCATTCACTTGTACACCCTTTCACGCGCATTCACACTTCTACGTTAGAAAAAAAAAGTAATTAAAATAAACAAAATTCGCCCACCCCATGATTATATCCTCCAGGCTTCAAAGTCTTACGGCCTTAGCCCTCCATCAGCAGCGAAACATCCCATAGGCAAGGTGTCATTGCCAAAATTGCATAAATAATACTCAAATGTTGCGTTGAAATCGGTAGTATCAGCCAGAAATTTATAAAAATGTGGCGTTGAAATTCGGTTGTATCAGCCAGAAATTTATAAAAATGTTGCGTTGAAATACTGTAGACAATAGCTAGCAAAAACTATATCAAATGTTGTATAAATATTGCAGGAAAGTTGCGCCGCAATAGCTAAGCGATTGATGTACATTGATACAAAGACTATGTAAATGTTGCTATAACATACGATGTATAAACTGATATATATATACTATGCAAATGTTGTGCTGCAACAACTCAGGCAGATAAAACTGTAGAAATATTTTATAAATCCCGTGCGAAAGTTACGTCACCAAAACTCCACCAATACTTTTTGTAATCGAAAACGCGCCGTATTTACAAAAAAAAAACAAGTTTACAGTATCCACATGTAACTTTAACATATATTTTCTTTTTTTTGGGTTTGGTAATTGGTGGTTTTATGATCAGTTACTTTAACTCAATTTAAACTAGTTAATTAATATCTTACGGCAATACAATAAATAATAATAAATAAATGAATTCTCTTAGTGTTATTAATTTTTCTATCTGACATTTATAGTTAGCGATTTGAATAACACCAATTTTACTGTTTAATATCACAGATTTGGACATGCAACAACGTAAAGTTTAATATCACAGATTTTAATACAGCTTTTAAGCCAAAGAATTCTCTTAGTATTTACAATTTTTCTATTTGACATCTATAGTTCGCGATTTGAATAACACAAATTTTACTGTTTAATATCACAGATTTTGACATGCAACAACGCAAAGTTTAATATCACAGATTTTAATACAGCTTTTAATATTAGATATCACAGGCGGTTATTTTAATGAACTCTACATAACCTAACATAAACAATGTCCTCCAATTTTGGGTGTGGTTCTTCATTATCTCCCCGAGAAAAAAACAAAAAAAAATCCTTCCAGAACCATAAATAATCTGCCGCTATTTCTTGTACAGATGTCAAACTTCAACAACAGCTGTGATGTTATTTTACAATAAATCAACTAAGAGAGCTTATGTTCGTTTAAATGATACGTGTTGTTTTCACGGCACAATACATATAAACTTTTGCTAAATTGACTTAAGTCAATCAAACTAAATAAAAAACTTCAACTAATTGAACTAATTGCACTAACAAATTTAATATTAATTAAAAATTTTACTACTTATTTTTAACTTAGATTAAAGCAAAAAAGAACATGAATTCAAAATTCACTGTAATTTTGATATTCATGGAATGATTGACAAGACATAAGAGAGACAACAGATCATATATTCATCTCTTATATAGCAATTTTAATATCGAAAATTCGACAAAGTTTTTCTTTGGAAAGGAAATTTATAGAATGTTAGTACATTTTCCGTTCAAACAAAATACTGATTGTTACTGTGCAATACATAAAATTGTAAGATAATTTCACGAAATAAGTTATTTCCAACGCATTTGTAAGAATTATTAAAATGGATTAAACGTAAGTTTAACCGATTTTATGATGTTTATGGGTTATGAAATAATAACTTACAACAGTATTACAGTAAAATTTAGATCTATAACGGAAAGATAAATTGATAAAAATACCCATATAAGAAATCGAATACAAAACTGATTGTAGGATAATAAATTTTAGCTATTGCGACGATTGGACAAATATGCACAGCCGTTTGAGGTTTGAAAACATTTAGAGCAAATACGGTTAGTGTCCGGAGAATTAAAATTTATGTAGTATGGTGAAGTAAAGCGGGTGAAAACGTAGTGTGAACCAATAATAGGATATTGCAAAGGAAATATTATTGTTAATTGTTTTAGGCTGAGAACAAATTTGTGTAACGGAAACTATACGAAAATAGGACCATAGATTGTGGATGAACGAGAAACCATTATGAACCACGCGTGGTAAGCAAAATTGTGATTCATGAGAAAACAGACATTATATAAATCGGGAACTTTACTGCTCTACGTTATCATACTCTAGTCTACATAACAGGGCAAGTGATTTTTGGTAACGCCCGGTCCAAAAAGAAGTTGAAAAGACATAGACTGGTCCCAAATAGATCTGGGTGTACACATATTCGTACTGTAAGGCATTTCGAGGTTTCAAAGAATAGTAACCAAGCCGTTCAATCGTTCACAACCCATTTAAATTAGCAAGGGAGGAAAGCGTAGAAGGCCCAAAAAAAATAACAGTTAACTATGACTATATTGACAAAAGTTCTTGAGAGGTAACGAGAAAACTAGTATACTAATCTATTGCAAGCGATGGAATAATAAAACTTTCCAGACCCAATTCCGGGCAGGTCTGGGGGTTCCCGGGACTCGAAAGTCGCCAACAAACAAAATTGATACAAACTCGAAATGCGAAGTATCAACTGACGTACTCCTTCAATAGAGTACCAGCAACGACTCTGTTCTTACGTTATTCAGGCTCGAACCCGACACCTGAGCTCACGAGTCTCATGCTCTACCGACTTTGCTAGCCGGGCTACACTGTGGTACGTATCTGACTTGGTGATTTTGAAGCTTGCTCAAATAGTTTCCAAACAACCAATTGAACCAAAATCAACACATTCAACCTCTGAACTTACAATTGCAATCATTCAGGCAAAGAAATTCTGAAATCGACCCTAAACGAAACATGAACTCCAAAGTTAGGATACACTCGCTGAATTGTTATTTCGAAACGAAACCACCCTCATACTTTCAGGTCAATGACATGACGCCAACCAGCAATGGATGTGAAACATAATTTTAAACGAAATATACTATCATACCGACAAAGAAAATTTTACAGACTTTAGGTGCGAATGTCCTTAGAATGATAAACACCTCTACGCTTGGAAACCAGGTCCTCCAGTTCGTAGGCAGCGCTACCTACCAACCTTCAAAATTTGGCTTCGCAAACTTTTGTGAAAGCTTTGCAGATAATTTTTGGTCGTTTATCTGCATCGCTCAAAATAATATTACGACAGAATTCAATATTTTTGTTTTTGCTAGACCCCCAGGAAATGAAGCTGGTGGATTGTGGGCCCTTGCAATACACTCGTCAGCGTATTCCTCGGGTAACCACAATCTCCATACATCACCCCTTGGAAGAATCTCAATATCTAAACCAAGCCAGTATTTTACCTGGCCTGAAATTAGGTTATCTGCGAATACAAGGGTAGACAAAGTCGGAGCCTATTATCTACAATAGGACCATCAATCATTTACCTAGGTCCAATCTTAGGTAATTCAATATACTTAGGACTGACCAGGTTTCTGGTTTTCAGGTATTTGAAAAAAAAGTCGGTGAATCCAATACATCATTCAACTCATTTCTAATATCATCAACAAAAAAAAATATTTTAACTGATGTTATCTTTTCCACTTAATAACAAAATCAACAACTTGAACTTTTGAACTTGGCCATCTTACAATTGACGTTTCTTCTCATATAATCGAGCCTGTCCGTTTTCGAAATTTTAACCTATCCAAATATCATTGAGTCCAAAACTTCCGTAACGTCTCGCTCGACCGTTACGATGTAAATAAATCAGTGATGTCTTTGGGGAACATCCAGATTTAGATATTAGATGTATATGTTCTGTCTCAATTCCGCAAGTAACTAGAGCGGTTGTTATTTAAAATTCGAAATTTGGATTCCCAAAAAAAATTTTTAATAATAATTTCAGACGTTTAGGCTCAGGGGTGCCACTCAGCGTTTTACAACAACGTTCGGCACGAGAGGGAGAATCCGTGAACATTGGACATTGTTTAAACGAAACAAACCGAAATATATTTTTCTATTTTCACAATCTACAATTGCATTCCTTTAAGATTATTTTTCGGCTATGGAATCTCGTAATCAAATTGTTTGATTCCCTATAAAATTGGAAACTCACGTTTTGGTGCGACATCGATTGGGTTCGCATACAATTCCGTACAACTGTTCGAAATTTTTCATCTAAAGTTACCCTGACTGCTAGTATTTGTTCACGATTACTTAATTACCGAGTAGTTTGTTTGTTCCACGCTAGATGTGAGGATTGAGGAAGCTAATTAAATTCATCGAATACAAAAAGAATGTTTATTTGCAATGTTACTTTCAATAGGTTGAAGTATTCGACCCGATGCACCAACTATAACGATACGTTAATCTTATCCGTGGCTGACATTATTATTATTCAAACCATGAACAGCTGTGCAATATTTGACCAATCGGAAGTAGGAGTAGAAACCCAAAAAAGGTATTGGATAGATAAAATATTTAAGCTAACTATTGCTGAGTGTGAAATACAATAAAAATTATTATTCTGATCAAATTGGTACCTGACCAAACAATCGAAAAAGTTGAGATAAGAAAGAAAACTGATATACTAATGCTATTGTAGACGGTGGTATTTATAAACAGTTCAGAATCAATTACGGGCGAGACTGGGTTCCCGGGACGCAAAGGTCACTAAACACAAAAAAAATGTGAGGAAGTTGAGAGAAAATCGGTAATCTATATTATGGAAAAGCGGTGGCAAAAATAAATCTTTCTGATTCAATTATCAAATCAATGAATAACCAGAAAGGTGGTGAGATGCGAGAAAATTGGTATACTATAATATTGCAGACGATGGGATTCGAAATAATGGTTGATTTTCAACAAACAACAAAAATTGACAAGATGAAGTTTTTAGATAAAATAATTATGCTAAGCTATGACAGAAGATGGCGTTATCAAACAAAAAATGGAGAAAGATATTAAACCAAAAATTACTTCACAGTCTTACAGACTAACCTAGTCTTAAAAAGGTAATTATTCTAGTTTATTATTACTAAGAGAAGGTAAATAGGTCTATCCTTAACGCGGAAAAAAAAATTATAATTTATAGTTAATCCAGTTTAAACACTTACGGTTCGAGTTCAGAATATGCAACGTTAACCTAAAACATAGAATTCTATATAACCTAATACACAAAGCTAAATATACTTATATTCTAAAAATGCATATTCTGAACTTCAGGCGTTTAGACCCGTTCCTTCCTGTATCCAAATATTAGATTTTTCTTCCTTATAATATATCCTTATTGTTGAATACTGGTTTAATTTTTCTTCACTTTTAATCTGTATAATATGTGTTGATTTAATTATAGTAAAACTATCTTTTTCTGGATTTTCAGATGCGAAAGTTGATTCTTGGAACTTCAAATTTTTTTATTTATGAATTGTTGATTTATAATTCAGTGGTGGATTTCCAAAATTTGGGAGAAAACAAACAAGGATTAGCACCCAATATTATCAGCAATTTTTTTATTTATTTATCCAATATTTATTTATTTATAAAATATTTTTATTTATTTATTTAATATTTTTATTTTCTCTATAAATTATTTATTTATTTATTTATTTATTTATTTATTTATTTATTTATGTTTTATCGACGGACGAAGGACGGACGGACCAACCATGAGGGAGTTCATCACACCTGGGGTTGAAGGTGCCGATCGCCGTTCTTATATACGTTTTGTGTTTGTTTGTTTTTATTTTGGGACCAAAAAAGAATGAAATGTAAACTACGTTAAGGGACGGGAAATGAAAAGGAAAAGGGAACAAGATAGGATGTATAAGGATGGGAAAAGGTAAGGTAGGAAAGGAATAAGGTGGGGTATGTGTCGTCGGCATGTCACCCGGATGACAAGTGTCGCTGGGATGGTCGGAGAGTATACCCTCTGAACCATCATTCAATCAAACTACACTTCTCAGCCGTGATCCAAACCGACGACACATACGGGGAGGTGCTATGATCCAAGTTAATCCAATTAACTCACGACATGAAGGCTGGGCGAACTCTTCCCTCAGCAGTTGATATCTGACTGCCTTGGAAGATGTTCCCCAGTATCATTCGTGAGAATGGGACAACTCAGATCATAGGGTGCTAACGCTCCTGGGAGGGGCCTCTAACGTTAAGGAGACGTTAGCTCAGATGAGAGTCCTGATGCCACAACGAACCCAGAGCATGACCAGATGACCAGGCTGGATGTAGTAGGCGTATACACCAATCAACAAAGATCTAAGCCTGGCACCTGGTCACCCCCGGCATTCCCTGTGCCAGCAAGAAACCCAACCGTTACTAGGGTACGTGGGATGGTAACCCCCATTGAGAACAGTTCCGAAGAACTATTCTCACCCTTGCGTTACAGTAAATACAGAAAAAAGAGAAAGGTAGCTGGAGGCGTGGGGACGCAAAACCCCATCAAAGAAAGTCTGAGGGGTCTCAGACTTCCTTCGCTCCTGCGCGTGTGAAGCAGGGAGTTGCTTCTCGTCGCCAGAGCCTCTAACTATTGTATGGTGGACGATGAAAATTAATTATGAAGAAAAATTTTCAAACAAAAATTTTTCAAAGTTTTTTGAATTTATGAAGGGACTCCTCCAGAGTCCTACTTGCTGTAGAAACCCTAAGAGGAGCCCCACGTTGGGCGCCAATTTGTAATGAAGAGCCTTCATTCGCGAACCAATGGGAATGGCATAGCAGGATGCGTACCTGGAGTTATTTAACGTCGTAACGACTAAAGCTCACACATCGTGGATTTGATAGATTGTTACCTGCTGCTTCAACACAAATACAGAAATGTACGCAAATTACGTGAATAAACAGAAGTGGAAACAAAAGCGAATGGAAAAATGAAACTCTGGCGACCCCCACAATCATTCCCATACGCCCACACACTCACGCTTCATGCATGCTAACATTCACCCACACACTCAGACTGCGAAGCAAGACAATTAAGCTCAAAGACCCACAGCAAGTACCGCAAATGGTAGTAATCAAACATAAGTTTGTCATCTGATCAATATGATACAGCTTGTACACCACTGCCATTGCTGGTAAACCGAGAATCAAATCTTAGAGCACGGGAGAACGTCACACGCTATATTGAAAGTCTTTATTATTTATTTCCCTTTTTCTTTATTAATAACATTTTCAAAAATGTTTGAAAACATACGAAATTACCAAAGAAAATTATTTACAGCTCCAAAAAAGTTATAATTTTATTTGTAAGTCAAATAAACATTTCCAAACCAATTCAACTAAATACCTGTATTTTACAGTTGGTTAATGTATAATACGGTTAATAAATATAAAACATGACAAGAATTTATTTTTTTTTTGTTTGTTTGGTTTTCATATTGTTTGGGATTGATTTTTAATAAATAAAAGTATAAATTAATAAATTTAGGTAATATAATTCAATATAATAAAAAAAATGTATTTGGAAAACGAGATATCACCTCAGAGCAAAAACATTTCGATTACAATCATTTCCAAATTAGACTGAACGTGTCTCGCCACAAGCATCGTCAACTCTTACACACACGAAACGACAAGCAACCCTCCATTCATTCACTTGTACACCCTTTCACGCGAATTCACACTTCTACGTTAGGAAAAAAAGTAATTAAAATAAACAAAATTCGCTCACCCCATGATTATATCCTCCAGGCTTCAAAGTCTTACGGCCTTAGCCCTCCATTAGCAGCGAAACATCCCATAGGCAAGGTGTCATTGCCAAAGTTGCATAAATAATACTCAAATGTTGCGTTGAAATCGGTAGTATCAGCCAGAAATTTATAAAACTGTTGCGTTGAAATTCGGTTGTATCAGCCAGAAATTTATAAAAATGTTGCGTTGAAATACTGTAGACAATAGCTAGCAAAAACTATATCAAATGTTGTATAAATATTGCAGGAAAGTTGCGCCGCAATAGCTAAGCGATTGATGTACATTGATACAAAGACTATGTAAATGTTGCTATAACATACGATGTATAAACTGATATATGTATATACTATGCAAATGTTGTGCTGCAACAACTCAGGCAGTTGCTGATAAAACTGTAGAAATATTTTATAAATCCCGTGCGAAAGTTACGTCACCAAAACTCCACCAATACTTTTTGTAATCGGAAACACGCCGTATTTACAAAAAAAACAAGTTTACAGTATTCACATATAACTTTAACACATATTTTCTTTTTTTTGGGTTTGGTAATTGGTGGTTATATAATCAGTTACTTTAACTCAATTTAAACTAGTTAATTAATATCTTACGGCAATACAATAAATAATAATTAATAAATGAATTCTCTTAGTGTTATTAATTTTTCTATCTGACATTTATAGTTAGCGATTTGAATAACACCAATTTTACTGTTTAATATCACAGATTTGGACATGCAACAACGTAAAGTTTAATATCACAGATTTTAATACAGCTTTTAAACCAAAGAATTCTCTTAGTATTTACAATTTTTCTATTTGACATCTATAGTTCGCGATTTGAATAACACAAATTTTACTGTTTAATATCACAGATTTTGACATGCAACAACGCAAAGTTTAATATCACAGATTTTAATACAGCTTTTAATATTAGATATCACAGGCGGTTATTTTAATGAACTCTACATTACCTAACATAAACAATGTCCTCCAATTTTGGGTGTGGTTCTTCATTATCTCCCCGAGAAAAAAACAAAAAAAAATCCTTCCAGAACCATAAATAATCTGCCGCTATTTCTTGTACAGATGTCAAACTTCAACAACAGCTGTGATGTTATTTTACAATAAATCAACTAAGAGAGCTTATGTTTGTTTAAATGATTCGTGTTGTTTTCACGGCACAATACATATAAACTTTTGCTAAATTGACTTAAATCAATCAAACTAAATAAAAAACTTCAACTAATTGAACTAATTGCACTAACAAATTTAATATTAATTAAAAATTTTACTACTTATTTTTAACTTAGATTAAAGCAAAAAAGAACATGAATTCAAAATTCACTGTAATTTTGATATTCATGGAATGATTGACAAGACATAAGAGAGACAACAGATCATATATTCATCTCTTATATAGCAATTTTAATATCGAAAATTCGACAAAGTTTTTCTTTTGAAAGGAAATTTATAGAATGTTAGTACATTTTCCGTTCAAACAAAATACTGATTGTTACTGTGCAATACATAAAATTGTAAGATAATTTCACGAAATAAGTTATTTCCAACGCATTTGTAAGAAATATTAAAATGGATTAAACGTAAGTTTAACCGATTTTATGATGTTTATGGGTTATGAAATAATAACTTACAACAGTATTACAGTAAAATTTAGATCTATAACGGAAAGATAAATTGATAAAAATACCCATATAAGAAATCGAATACAAAACTGATTGTAGGATAATAATTTTTAGCTATTGCGACGATTGGACAAATATGCACAGCCGTTTGAGGTTTGAAAACATTTAGAGCAAATACGGTTAGTGTCCGGAGAATTCCAATTTATGTAGTATGGTGAAGTAATGCGGGTGAAAACGTAGTGTGAACCAATAATAGGATATTGCAAAGGAAATATTATTGTTAATTGTTTTAGGCTGAGAACAAATTTTTTGTAACGGAAACTATACGAAAATAGGACCATAGATTGTGGATGAACGAGAAACCATTATGAACCACGCGTGGCAAGCAAAATTGTGATTCATGAGAAAACAGACATTATATAAATCGGGAACTTTACTGCTCTACGTTATCATACTTCAGTCTACATAACAATTTTCACTTAAAAAAATCAACTTGAAAACTAGTCTGATTGATATTCATATTTTTCACTAGTTTTTGAGCAAGTAATTTACACTGATTTTACAATGATTACACTATATTTTATATAACATGCACACTATAATCTAATTACAATCTAACAATAACATTTTTGTTAATAAAATTCACACTTTTATTTAATTCACTTTTATTCAAAACAAAAATTTGCAAATAATATCAAAATTTGCATATAAAACCAAAGATTTGACATTAATAGCTGAAGTTTTTTTTTCATAGATGGCAGATAGAATAGGCATTGATTATTTTCTGCCGTTAATTTTTTTTAAATAAATGACTTTAAATAGTACATTATGATGCTAGGACGTAAAGCTAAAGATTTTGGACGGATGTGGAGTTTGCAAATCGAGGCGCAAGCCCAGATTTGCACCCACATTAAGTCCAAAATAGCTTACGTCCGTGCAACATATACTATTTTTTATTCGCCGCAAGCAAAATATTTTAAGAAAAGTTGTTTATTCTAAATTAAAATTATAAATTTTCATAAATTTTAAAATAAAAATATGTGGAACAAGTAACCTTTGAGAAAATATTTATTATTTTTTCCAAATTATTGTGTAGCTATGAAAAGGTTAAATATTTTGGAATTATGTTTGATAGCACACCTGACATTTCACATATTGATCAAATGTCAGAAGTGATTCGTTATGTGAAAATTGATGGTACAAAAGTGGAAATCAAGGAAGTATTCCTTGGATTTTTTCCTTTACATGGAAAAAAGCCGCTGATTTAAGCGATGAAATCCTTACACTGAAAAAAAAAATTGTCATCTCGAAGTTGGCAGTTTATTATTCATGCAAAGAAAAGATATTTACAAACAATTTCACCGTGATTGGGACAACTACTTAGTACTCAGGAACATTTTCCTGACAACAGAATGAGGTTTATTTAAAATATAAAGTGTTATATCCAATATAAAAGTAGTTGAATAAAGTTAATAACTATTTCCATGAAAACATATTTCTTTGGCCTTATATCATGAATTTTTCATTTTAAAATTTAAGTATTTGAGATTAATTGAACTATATTTTATTTTCACATAAATATTTCATGTGATTGTCGGCTTATAATTGTACAGTTGTTGAATCAATCTCGTAGTTCGATTCGTCATATCTGCCCGTACGGTGAGGTTGAGACAACTGCATTTCGATTGGAAATAGGACATGTTTTTTTCAGTGTAAAAGTCTTGAAAATGACGGTATAGTATAGATGTTATAAATTGTCGTTCCCAAGGTTATGATAATGCAGCTGTTATGAGTAGTATACATGGCGGAGTGCAAGCTATTATGAAAGCAAAAAATAACAAAGCAATTTTTGTCGGCTGCATAGATCATTCAATTAATTTATGTGGCCATTGGCCAACACTCATTTGCACAAAATGTAGCTTGTGTAACGTTTTTCGGAACAGTGGAAGCCATTTTTAAATGTTTTCCTGCTTCGACTAGCCGCTGGGAAGTGCTTGTTAAACACAACAAAGCAACTGTTAAAAGACTCTTAACAACGCATTGGAGTGCTCATTATGCTGCAGTAAAAGTATTGGAAGAAAATTTTGATGGGATTGTGGCTGCAATTGAGAAGTTAAGTGATCAACAAGAAAATGTAGACACTATAGGCGCTGCATAGAACCTGATCCATGCAGCATGTGATTTTACGTTTCTTTGCTATCTTTTGTTTTGGAATGATATTCTAAGGGAAATAATATCTGTGCTCAGATTGGATTGGATTGCTAAGCAAGGCCTTGAATATTGATCAATTAGCTACGAAAATAGAGTTAATTAAAAGAAGTGGCAATAATTCTTGCTGCGAAAAAATCGGAGGACTATGACATTCCAATGGAAAGCCGAATTCGTCGTAAAAACGTAAAAAACCAATGGCTGATGAGTTTGCCCCTGAAGTTGGACTGACACTGAGAGCTCAACTTAAAAAGGACATGTTGGAATGTCTTTACCGATTTAGTGTTGAACTCCGAAGTAGACTTAAGTCAGTTCAAGATTTAGCTTCATTGTTCGAGGTTGTGCAGACAAACACTTAGCTTTTGGCAAACAGTGAAGAGTTGAAATTATCTGTATCAAAATTTACCAGTTTTTATGATGAGGTATCGGCAACAGAACTCCTCATAGAGATACCAAGGTTGAGGAGGCATTTAAAAGCAGTCAATGTTAGTTTCTAACTGGGTGTACCTAGACTTTTTGAAATTCATCGTAGAATAGGATTTTTCAGAATTTTTTTCCGAATCTTACGGTCGCACTAAAGTTATTTATGACTATTTGCGTATTAGTGGCTTCGTGTGAGAGGAGTTTCAGCAAATTAAAATTAATTAAAAATTGCTTGCGGGCAACAATGACCCAATGTAGCTTATTAATAATAACAATGTAGCTTATTAATAATAATGCTTATTTGTATTAAATAAAAAAATTATAAATTACGTTTATCGGCTTTTTACTATTATTGACAGTTTTTGTTTTTGGGGTGACACCACAATATCCGCCCCGGGTGCCACCCGTGCTAGCTACGCTACTGGCCATTATGTCAAAAAACACAATTTCATCAATGTGATTTGTTTATTACAGATTTCTAAATAACCTCAAGATTTTTTTTTCAAATTTAACTTCGAAATTATTTAAATATAGTTAAATTTTAAATTGATGTTTAAATTTTGTAATTAAAAATGATTGGTAATTAATTATATGCGTTTTAGACCGTAGTTCGGCATTAAAATATCTATATTTATATGCGTATATTTACATTTACATTTACATTTACATTTCAAGTATCACAACGCTTTTGTTTGTCGTAGGTTTATATAATGTTTTCTTGAACTATATATGTTTCCTTGAAAATGCAAATGTCAATATTACAAACAATGCAGGAGCCCTGTTGTGAATCCACCTCGTTTACGAGGGTTTAAATCCTTTTTAATTCATTATAGTGAAAGTTTTGTTTGTAGGGAAAATGTATTGTTTGGTTGATTGGTATATTTCTCTTCCTTCCGCTACATAAAAAAGATGAATAACATGGAAATATTGTTTTAATATTATTTTAATTAAGGCACTAAATAAGTAAGTAAAACTAAGCTTTGTAATTTGAAATAGCAATGTATTTCTTTTATATGTACAGAGAATAAATGTATGTGAAAACTTATGCCGTAAATTGTGTTATATACTATACTGTCAAATTAAAGTTTTTATATTAATTCTTGAAGCCAGCCGCTGGGTTAAAACAATTATTTCCTTGAAGCCATTGGGGTCAACAACAAGCTTTATTCTTTATTTATTTTATGGCAAGACGAAGTGGAAGAAATAATAAAGGAAAATTGCCAAATTATTTAGAAAATTACGTATTAAATAAAATATTTGTCAGCGAAGAAGAAGAATCATCGTGCAATATGGCGGATAGTGAGGATGATACCATTATTGATAATAATAAAACGGAACAAGACAATATACAGATGCAGGAGATGATGTTGAATTTGTCTACTCAGTTACAACTTATAAACGAAAAGTTGGATAGGAATAAAGTTGAAATGGAAGCCGAAAGGTTGGAACGTGGAAAATTGAATGACAGATTGATACAAATCGAAAATAGCCGTCTTGAGACAATGCAATCTGATACTTTAGTAGTTCCAACAACCTCATCTATGTCAATAACAAGCCAATTTCAACTAAATGTGCCAACGCCTTCAATAGGTCAAATGTCATCGCCAATGACAAATGTTAGTGAAACTCAACTAAATGTGCCAACACCTTCAATAGGTCAAATGTCATCGCCAATGACAAATGTTAGTGAATTTCAACTGAATGTTCCAACGACTTCAATAGGTCAAATGTCATCAGCATCAATATGCCAATATGCCAATGTCGTCATCATGCCAGACGCCATTATTTTCAGTAAACAATTATGAAAATGTAAATAGAATTTCGCCGCCAATACCAACATCGAAACAAAATGAAACATTGACTTCAAATTCAATTAGCCAACAGCATGAGAATAAAAAATTATCGAATAGCGATTCAAATGAATTGAATATGCCAGGTATGTCAAAATTTGTAAACCATTATAACCAAATGTCTGATGTCCGTCGAAAACTTCATGATCTGCCGGAGTTCAATGGTCGACCAGAAGATTGGCCTATGTTTATAACAACATTTCAGGAGTCAACAACCGCATTTAATTATAGTAATTTAGAAAATATATTTAGGTTACAAAAATCATTAAAAGGTGAAGCTAGGGAAACTGTTGAATCGTTATTGATTCACCCTAGTACTGTAGATCAGGCCATATGCCAATTAAAGTTTAGATTTGGACGCCCAGAGTGTCTAATAAAAAGTCAGGTAGCGAAAGTAAGGGAAATAGCGCCGATCATTGAAAGCCGGTTAGAACAAATAGTATGTTTTTCCACAAAGGTTCAGAATTTAGCTGTCTTTTTAGAAACCACGCAAAGTACACAACATCTTGCTAATCCAATGCTATTGGAAGAGCTTGTTAATAAACTTCCAATGAGTAAAAGATTGGAGTGGGCCCAACATTCGGTTCAAATTCAACCATATCCTACCATAATAGATTTTAGTAAATGGTTGAGTAATGTTGCCAGATTTATTACACTTGTAGTTCCGAATCCGAGTGTTCCGGAGAGAAAACAGACTAAGAAAGGATTTGCATTTCATGCAAATGAATCAAAGCCGGTCGTGAGAATAATTAATCGTGTTTTGTGTCAAAAAGATCATATGCTTAAACATTGTCCTACTTTTAATGAGTTTAATGTAGATAGACGTTGGGAATATGTCAAAACAAAAAGACTTTGTTTTTCTTGCCTTAAATTGGGACATAATAGTAAGATTTGTCGAACTCGTAAATCTTGTAATGTAGAAGGTTGTCGGCGAGTACATAACGTGTTGTTGCATGACAACTCAAGTGATATCAAAAGTGAGGCTAGTACATCAAACTTAAGAGCCGAAATTGATAAGCCACTAGTACAAACTTCACAACCAGTGACGCCCAAACGAGTTTTTACCAACGTAACGAATTCGTCTAATAGTGAGCCACCTAAAGTACTGTTTAGAATTCTGCCAGTAAAACTTTTCAGTTCTCAAAAAGAGGTAAATACGTTTGCGTTGTTAGATGAAGGTTCGTCGATCAGTATGATAGACGAAGATATAGCCAGGGAGCTTGAAATAGATGGCGAAAGTATGCCTCTTACGTTACAATGGTTCGGTAATCGAACGGCCACGGAATCCTCTAAAATAGTCAGTCTCAAAATTTCAGGAGTAAATAAAAATTGCAAAAAATTTGATTTGAAAAATGTTCGAACGGTTAAAAATATGTGTCTACCAATACAAAGTTTGGATTTGAAAGAATTGCATACAAAATATCATAATTTTAAACAATTGCCTATAGCAAAATATTCAAATGCCAAACCTCACTTGTTGATTGGAGTAGACAATTGTAATCTGGGTCTAACAAACCGTGTAGTCGAAAGTCAGGTAGATGGACCAGTAGTAGCCAAAACTAAGCTAGGATGGGTGGTATATGGTCCAGTTCAATCAAAGCAAAACTTTGTGGGACACAATTCAGCAATAGTTCTTCATGCCCGATCACACGACGATTTAGGTAATGTGCAGGAAATAGTAAGAGATTACTTTACAACAGAAAACTTTGGAGTAATGAAATCAGAGACCTTACCAGAATCTAAAGACGATATGCGCGCTCGACTTATATTAAATTCAACAACCGTTCGGGTAAATGATAGATTTGAAACCGGCTTATTATGGAAGGAGAACACTGAAAATTTTCCCGATAGTAAACCAATGGCTATTCAAAGATTAGAGGGTATAGAAAAGAAAATGGCCAAAGACCCAGAATACGCATCAAAGTACAAAAATAATATCAACGAGTATTTAAGAAAAGGTTATGCCAGGAAGTTAACGCCTGAAGAAGCCAGCAGATTATCGCCTCGTACTTGGTATTTACCACATTTTGGAGTTAAAAATCCGTCAAAGCCAAACAAACTACGCCTAGTCTTTGATGCGGCTGCAGTCGTTAATAATGTTTCACTAAACTCCACATTGTTGACAGGTCCAGATCAGTATCAGTCATTACTATCGATTCTATTCAAATTTAGACAAGAAGCCATAGCCGTTTGTGGTGACATTAGGGAAATGTTCCACCAAGTTATGATTCGTAAAGAGGATCAAGATTCACAAAGATTTTTGTGGAGAAACGGTGACCCTTCAATGCCGATTGAAACGTATGTTATGGTAGCTATGGTGTTTGGTGCAACATGTACGCCTTGCTCAGCACAATTTGTAAAAAATAAAAATGCAATGGAATATTTTGAAGAATCGCCACAGGCTGTTAGAGCCCTACCTACGCCCTACCAAAAGAGAAATGCTCAGTATCGCCATGTCCATTTTCGATCCCTTTGGGTTGCTCGCTAATTTTCTTGTATACACTAAAATTTTACTACAAGAAGTGTGGAAATCAGGAATCGAATGGGATGAACAATTACCGGATATGATATATAGCAAGTGGGTATCGTGGCAAACTGAGCTAATAAATGTTAAGTCATTCAGTATCCCACGTTGTTATTCGCTTCATTTATACACATGTACTGATATTCAGTTACATGTTTTTGTCGATGCCAGTGAAACCGCCTTTGCATCAGTGGCATATTTCAGAATACAGTCCTCGGAAAATAACATTGAGATTACATTTGTGGCCGGGAAAACAAAGTGTGGCCCGCAAAAATTATTATCTATTCCCCGCCTGGAATTACAATCAGCAGTGTTGGGTGTTCGTTTGTCTAAGTCCATTTTGGAATTTAGTGAGGTGAAGATCAGTAAGTGTATATTTTGGAGTGACTCAAAAACAGTAATTCACTGGATAAAAAGTGATCATCGTAAACACAAGCCGTTCGTCGCCCACAGATTATCAGAGATTCTAGAATATAGTAAAACCTCAGACTGGAGATGGGTGCCGACTAACTTTAATAGCGCAGACGATGCTACTCGAGCTAAATTTCCTCCGAAATTTCGCTTAGATAGCCCATGGGTAAAAGGTCCAACATTTTTAACAAAGCCTGAGGAATTTTGGCCAACAATGCCAAGTGATTTTAAGAATCAAGAGTTCCCTGAGGAAATACGGACAAAACATTTTAGTCTCTTAAATAATAGACCAGAAACACTTATAGATTTGAAGAAATATTCTGATTATTTTAAAGTAAAACGAATAGTTGCTTGGGTGTTACGATTTATTTATAATAGTAGATCAAAACAAAAGAGGTACAATCGTAGAATTGGTGAATTAGGGGTAAAAGAGGTAGAAGCCGCCGAAATGTACTTGTGTCGAAACGCTCAAACTGATTCATATCCCGAAGAATATGAAACTTTAATTAAAAATAAACCAATCGATAAGTCAAGTTCAATTTATCAGATCAATCCGAAGTTAGATGAGCAGCAAGTTTTGAGAATTTTTGGTCGCATCGATAATGCTATGGCATTACCAATATCGACACGACGTCCTATTATTATGCCAAAAAGTCATATCTTAACTAGTTTGATTGTTTCCTCTTACCATCGTCGATGGCATCATCAAAATCAGGAGACAATAATAGTAGAAATTAGAAGCAAATTTTGGATACATCTTCGTACTTTGGTTAAGCAAGCAAAAAGTAAATGTCAATTGTGTAAAATTCGATCGGCTAAACCTCAAGTACCGTTGATGGGACAGTTGCCAATAGATAGATTGACGCCATTTGTTCGACCATTTACGTACACCGGCTTAGACTATTATGGACCAATTTACGTTTCGATTGGACGTCGTTGTGAAAAACGCTGGGTGGCATTGTTCACTTGTCTTACTGTTAGAGCTGTCCATATAGAGTTAGCAGACGAACTATCTACTGACTCTTGTATTTTATGCCTAAGAAATTTTGTTAATCGTAGAGGTGTTCCACTGCGTATAAGAAGTGATAATGGAACTAATTTTGTAGGGTCTGAAAAAGAGTTACGCACTGCGGTTGAACTTTTTGATCATAACAAGATACAGTGTGAAATGACAATGCAAGGCATTGAATGGATTTTTAATTGCCCGTCTAATCCAAATGCCGGTGGTTGTTGGGAGCGTCTAGTACAATCAATAAAAAGGGTATTACGTCATACTTTGAAGGAAATATCTCCTAGAGTTGAAACTTTACGGAGCCTGTTGATAGAAGCAGAGAATATAGTAAACTCTCGTCCCTTAACTCATATACCCATCACCACTGATGAAGAGGAACCTTTAACCCCGAATCATTTTTTGTTGGGGACATTAAATTCAACTCAAACTCCTGGACCGGATGATAAAAAATTGTTTTCTCTAAGAAAACAATGGCGTATAGCTCAGCACCTAAAAAATATGTTTTGGAAGAGATGGATTGCTGAATATTTGCCTGTGCTGACTAGACGTACTAAATGGTTCAAAACAGTTGAACCAATTAAGATAGATGACATAGTGATCGTATGTGACTCAGAATTACCTAGAACAAAGTGGCCTCGAGGAAGGGTGACTCAAGTGTTTACTGCTAAAGACGGACAAGTAAGGTCAGCTGAAATTAAAACTAGCCATGGAACCTTGAAAAGACCTGCTTCCAAACTGGCTGTGTTGGACGTACGAGTAGGTAAATCTTCCGGGGATGATTTACGGGGGTCGGAGTGTTGTGAATCCACCTCGTTTACGAGGGTTTAAATCCTTTTTAATTCATTATAGTGAAAGTTTTGTTTGTAGGGAAAATGTATTGTTTTGTTGATTGGTATATTTCTCTTACTTCCGCTACATAAAAAAGATGAATAACATGGAAATATTGTTTTAATATTATTTTAATTAAGGCACTAAATAAGTAAGTAAAACTAAGCTTTGTAATTTGAAATAGCAATGTATTTCTTTTATATGTACAGAGAATAAATGTATGTGAAAACTTATGCCGTAAATTGTGTTATATACTATACTGTCAAATTAAAGTTTTTATATTAATTCTTGAAGCCAGCCGCTGGGTTAAAACAATTATTTCCTTGAAGCCATTGGGGTCAACAACAAGCCCAAAACCATTGAAGACGTCATCTGTCTCTATCTCAACAATTATGCAGAAGTGTGTTCAGAATATTGTTAAAAGATCGACGTCTGCTATTATAGTCGTGATGGAAATTTACCTAATATTACTTTTTATCCAGAACCTTAATATATTATAACACACTTCTAATGAGATATTATAGCATTCTTTCAAAATGCATATTTCTTGAACAATAGAGAACAAATTCCTTTTTGTTAGACCCTTAATTACGACCCCACTAGCGACAAAATAAGTCTTATCTTAAAAAATAGCAATATACTTGACATCTCGTTGATTTCAGCGCCTCTCATAAATATGTCTTTGCATAACTGACGGCATAAATTAATTGAACAAATCTTTTATTTAATCCTATTAAAAATTAATTTCACTCAACAATTATATTTTGTTCACAAAAAAATTATAAATAAAGGATTTTTTGTAACACATGCGTACAAAATATTCAATTTTGTACTAGAATAGAATACAAGAAAAAACTACTTTTCCGCACATATGACCACAAAATATTTTGTGCACGGGCTAGCACGCCGCCTGCATGTGAGATTTGTAGTTAAATCTATCCATATATCTATCTATATATAATATTTTTATAGCACTAAAATATCAAAATAATAATTTAAATGACTTACCATATAGTAAAAACAACTTAAACACATTGCATCATTTGAATTGCAAGAAAAAACAATTCATTTAGGTTTTCAAAGTTCATAATTTTGACAGCTTAGTTGGTGGGGTACTATATGTTGTTAGTTCGAATTTAATGTTTATATTTTCGAGCTCGAATAATTTAAACTATTACAACGAAGATGGCGCACTTTAATTATTTTAAAAGCTTAAATTTGTTTATAACTTTGTTAAATAAATGATTAAATGAACAATTAAATAAATATTTATAAATTTTACGCACTTGTTACAAAAAATAGTGTGTATTACTAGTGCGAATGCGTTTTCCAAACTAACTCTTGTTTGGAAAAGGTATTCGCACTAGTAATACAATCTACTATTTTATAATAATTTTATTAAATAAAACAATCAATGAAAATTTTATGCATTGACATATTTCGTGAGTCGCCTACTATAAGATTTTTTAACACTTGCATCACATAAATTGTATATATAGAATCCCAAAAAATGTTAAAATGATAAAAATTTGGTGATAAAATCGAAATGAAAAGAAATGAAGAAATTTTTAACACTTCACCACTTCACAGTTACAGAATTTGGCTGCTGCTAATTGATTCTATTAACAAAGACCTGGATTGTATGGGGTGATCGTAATCTTGTTTCATTTAATCCAACCAAAACCAAACTATGCCTATTTCACGAATAGAGCGACATAAAAATTTCCCTATTAAGATAAACTATGAGAAATTGCGTGAGGTTGAATCAGTTAGACTTCTTGCCTCTTGGAGTGGATATTCAAAATAACCTTAGATGGAATAAACATGTGTTCAACCTCGCTAAATCTGCAATGTAAAAATTAGGATTCTTGAGTCGATGTAAAAAGTATTTCAATCCCGATCAAATTTCGCTAATCTTCAAGACATTTATTCGTCCATGTATGGAATACTGCTGTCATGTTTGGAGAGGTGCTTGTCAGTCAACAATAAAATGTCTAGAAAAGCAATACGGTTGATTGGTAATACCGAACTAACGGACCAGCTTGATTCACTCCAGCACAGAAGAAACGTGTATGAATTGTCAATCTACTATAAATATAACTTTAGCGCATTCTCTTCTAAGGAAATTCAAAATATCCTTCCATCGTGTGCGCAGTACAATCGACAAACAAGAGCTGCCGAGTTATCTAATCCATTTGTTGTACAAATACCTGTTTGTAGAACTGTGTCCTTCCAGAACGACTATTTTAATAGAGTGACCAAATTGTGGAACTCAATACCCTCCTCTGTATTTCCCGATGAATTTATATCCTTTATATCCTCATTCCTTCCATTTTCCTCATCTCCTTCCTTTATAGTTGACATGGTATCTTCTGATATTCAAAGAGTCTGAATAATGAATATTTCATATTTAGTGTGCTAAACATGTCTAACTTATTAATAAAAAAAATGTGAACCCTATTTTGTATGAAAATTGGGTTCGGCTCCAAAGTTTGAAAAAAATTTTAAAAAAATAAATTAAAAGTTTTAATTAAACAAAAATGAATGTATACAGCCTGAAAAACGTGTATTACTTCAACAACTCTTAAAAGACAAAACATTTCATAAATTAAAAGTTAAATTAACACAAATTACATTTAAAAAAACAACTCAAATTTAAAAAAATAATAACACTAATATGAATTTGTTTAGAATGTGCTACCTTTACTGGCTTGCAATTGAATTTGATCTTTATTGAATGTTCCACCCACACAGTTAAAAATAAGCTGCAAATGTAATGCAAATTTCTACACATATGGATCATTCTTTTACAAACCGAACACCTTTCTGACCGACACATTTTTGATTAGGCTAAATTTTTTCTACAGGTTTTATATAGAAAAAAAAGATATACGTGCTCGAGATTTTTTTTTTGAAAATAGAGCGGTTCTAAATTTCGAGGATTTCATGATTTTTGGCTTGAAAACTAAAGATTCATAATTTCAGTTCTGTTAATGATACATTTCTTTTTTCTGTTTTAAAGCTAAAAGATAAACATTAAAAAAAATTGTTATCTACAAAAATTATTAAATTTTTAAGCGTGTAAACAGTTAAGCAATAAGTCAGACAATTTCTCTCTGACACCTGCAATTTTGCTCTCTCGTGTACGAGTAGCATTAGAAATAAATTAATTTATCGAGCGCGGAAAGAAAAAAATTCCATAAATTTTTGTTGTCCCGCGCTGGATAAATTAATTTATTCCTAACAGGAAAACTAATTTCTTCATTAATTAAAAATACGCTTTTCTTGAAAATTGAACGTAGAATACGATGGTTATATTAAATACTCTTTATTTTTGTAATCACTAAAAAATCGATTTTAACATTGTATTTGTTTATAACAATAGGAATTTCTTAATAATTTTTATTGACTATATTTTTTTTATTAAAATTCCATCTCTATAGAACCGAAGTTATGAATTTTTGAAAATAAGCTGTCAAGCGAAAAATCACGAAATTCTCAAAACTTAGATCGCCTCTATTTTCCAAAAAAAAAATCGTCGAACACGTATATTTTTTTCGATATCATACCCGTAAAAAAATTTTTAAGCCAGATCACAAATGCGTCGGCTAGATTTTGTTCTAATCTGTTCGATTTGTAAAAGAATGACCCTTATGATAAATTCCATTTTTTTTTCATTTTAATTTTACGAAATTCAGCAACATATTCTAAAAAAATTTCAAAAGTAGAGCAGTGTGAAATTTTAATCGCGCAGTGCGAAAATTAGTATTGAAAACTCATCTCGCGCAGTGGAAAATCGCGCAATAAGAACCCGCGCAGTCGGAGGGATTACTGTATAGGTAACGTGGATTGGCGCCTTTATCTTTATGTAGGCAGTCAAATAATTTAAACTTAACATAAATTAAAATAAACTTTCAAAGTACTCGCTAGATGTCTATCATGAATATAATTTAATAAGTATATAAAGAAGTAGAAATTATAGATGTTTCTAGCAAATCAAACCTCTCTTGATTAAAATTTGAAACGATAAAACAGAAAGATTCGAAAGACAATACGTTCAAATTACTACATATAACAATAAAAAGCATGCATCATCAATTTCAATATTTATTTTGATTCTGATATATTTATATTAGCCGTGTTCGATTTGACTGAAACAACTGAAGCAACTGAAAAATTAAATGCAATTGTTGTTGTTTTTTCAGTTGTTTCAGTCAAATCGAACGCACCTATTATGTGTAATCTGATGTCACAATTTTGTATATACGCTAGTCGCGTAACGAATTTCAGCGAAGTCGTTTTGTGTATTTTTAAGTTATGTGTAAATTTTTGTACATTAATCAAGTTATATAGAAAAGAAGAGACCGAATTACAAATTTTAATGAACCAGTTGACCTTCCAAAGCGATTCATCCTGATTCTGTTTTTGACTTTAAATGTTGTGAACCAACCATATTAATCTAAATTCAATCTACAGTAATTTCATTTAAATTAATAATAACAGAAATACCTACATGACGCAAATTTACAAATATAACAATTAGTTCATTATCCTATTCCGATTTTTCTCATAACACATTTACAAATTACAACAAACAGAACAAAAGAAACAATCGCAAATCTTAAAAAAATGTGTAATAAGAAAAATAAAAATGCTTTGCTTAAATAAATTTCGTCTTATAAAGCCAATATAAATATAATTGCCTTTCCCCTATATCATGAAAAATGGTTGTTGTTCGTTTTTTTGCCTCATAGGGCAAAAGCGGTTAGTATAGCAAAATTAAAATTTCTTATAATTTAAAAAAAGCAGCACCAAAAACATTTTTAAACCAGCCTGTGATCCGAAAATTTTCGTTATTTTTCGTTTTTTTTATTTTCTTCTCAGATCTCAATTTTGGATTTTTTTATCTTTATCTCTTTTTATAACACGAATTTCAAGGTATTTATTTCCTTTCTTTTGTTTTGTTTGCATTATTGGATCTTCTCTTTTTCGCTTTCGTAATTATTGTATTCTAAATACATATTTGTAAAATGTATTATATAGCGAAACTTTTCGTACAAACACCGGTGTTATATCTTTTCTTTCTCTTTTAATATTTATAAAAGCGGTTAAAATAAAAATGTGGTTTGCATTTTGTTTGAAAAAAATTCTCATCTCATCTTTCTCATTTGGCGTCCGTCTGTTGAAGTGTTTTCACGTTAAAGTTAAACTTTCGCTTGCTTTCTATTAAATTAATTTAAATATATAAAAATATACATAAAATGGCTGATATCGCAGTAGAAAACAAGTGAGTAATATTTTCAAAGGATAAGTTAATTATGTGAAATTGTTGAAGTTCTTTGTTTTTTTGGCGGTTGTGATGAAATATTAACTTATTTAAAATGAGTTTAAAATGGCGTCTGTGAACAAAGTTTTTTTTTCGATATGAAGAAACTTGTTTCAGTTTAATCGAATGAAATGGTGCTAATTTAATATATAAAAACAGTTCGTCGATGTTATTTTATCGAATAGTTATAAAAAATGTGTAGTTTGTATGTGAAAAAAAAAGTCCAAGGAACATGGCATCATATATTGATCTTTTTATTCAAATGACGCGCACGTTATTTTGTATGAAATATTGAAATGTATTTCTTTATGCATTGATTATAAGTAATATAACACGTTCAAATATCATTTACTGTTACTGTATTGAACTTATTCGAACTAGTAATTAACACAATTTATATATTTGAAAATAAGAATATTCTCGTATTTACCGCCATATAGTTGTTTGTATAACCACTTTTTAGCGTGCGGAGCCACTTTCTACATCGCGTCTTTGTATATATTTTGTAATGTTTTTAGTAGTCGTTTTTAGCTTGAGAAGAAAATTCAGTTTGGTTATTATAAGTAAATATGAAATGACATCATATTATGAGAAATGATTTATTTTTAAAGTTAACTGTTATTAATGATGGACGCATTTTTCTTTCACAGAGATGCTCCACAAGTAGAAAAAGATGTAGAAGAAACTGAAACACCAAAAGTTGCAGAAGAAGAAGATGAAACAAGTGAGAGAAGTACTGAAAATGGTACTGCTGCTGTAGAAGAAGCAACTGAAAATGGTGTTGAAGATAAAGTAGATGATGATGATGAAGAAGAGGAAGAATCTACGAATGGAGACTCCACAGGTAAAGTGTCAAACCAGTAAATAAGTCTTAATCTATTTAAAATGTCGAATTTGGAATTTTAGATGCTCCAACAGAAGCAGTGAAAAGAAAACAAACTGGTGGTGATGCGGCTGAAGGAACACCTGCCGAAGATGCAGCAACACCAGAAAAGAAACAAAAATTGGATGAATCAGCAACAAAAGACGTTGAATCAAACGGAGCGGAAACTGAAGTAGCTGCTTAAGATTTCTTTTAGAATTAGTTTTATTTAAATAACAGTAAATTAAAAATACGAAAAACAAAAACTTTAATATAAATGTTAAATTTTTGAATTAAGTATTTAATGTATTTGTGGGACTTTCTGTACAAAACAACAAAAATTCATAATCTCATGTACTGTAAACACATACACAACACTCGAACTTGGTGATATTCAGCAACGCTCGATGGTTTTAATTTTTATTTTTCATGTAATACTTAAAATATGTAAAGTATAATTAATGAATTTAATATATATTTTTTATTTTAAGATTAAAACAAAATCCCACTAATACAATTTTGATTCTCAATTGATACAAATGAAAACAAAATATCAACATTTTATTAGATACTTAAAATTTGGATTTTGGAATAAAATCTAAAACATTCCTAACAATATTTAATGTGTAATTAAAAAATGATTTTATTTTTATTTCCCCTCAACTGTATTTATGTTAAATAAAAAGAAAATCGTAAAGGAATATGAAAAATAAGTTGAGAATGTAAAATTATTTTTTAATTCTTTTGAATTTTATTTTATATACATGTGTAGTAAAAAAAATGTACTGGTGCCAAAATTTATCTGGTGCAGTAATGCTTTTTAAAATTTTGGATTTGATTTTTTTAATTTATTTAAAAGATTATAATGAGGTTGCTAATGAAAAATGTATTATGAATGATATTGCCAAATTAAAATCTACACACTGCCAACCAACATTTTTTGAGATAGATTTTATTTTGGAAGTCAATACAAAACGAGAAAAACATTTCAGCAAGACATTTTTTTGTATAATTTATTTTTACACAATTCTTATATATCCAGGAAGAGAAATCCGTTTTTTCAATGTCTAAAATTGCAATAATAAAATTTGATTTTCATTAATAGAAAAAAATTTCGTTTTCATTTACAGCGTAGAATGTCAAATGTAACCTAATATTTTGTCCTTGATAGAGGTTAACTACATAGATTATGGATTAATTTAACCGTTAAAATAGCTATTGATGTTTCCGCACTACTTTAACTTTATCAGTATGACTAAGTCGTAACAACCATTACATTTTGTATTAAAATTATTGCAAATAAATGTTAAAAGATAACATTTACTTTTGACTGAATATTTGAAGCGCATGGCACAATTATGAATATATATGCGGATTATTTGTGTAAAATAATATAGACAGATGTTTCTAAATAAAACCATTTCCAAAACGTCATAATGGACTTACACAAAAAGGGAAATTTTCAGCTGTCAATAAAGTTTACCGCCTATATAACGCACACGTGCTATTTTGTTTTTATGTAGAAGCCGTGTTTGATTTGACTGAAGCAACTGATACAATTGAAAAATTTAATGTGATTGTTGTTGTTTTTTCAGTTGTTTCAGTCAAATCGAACGCACCTATAGTAGATATCCGTTAGCTTATCGATTTTTGTCTAACGATCTAATAGGAATGGAATGGGGGAATTTTATCAAATTTTTTTCTTATGCCAACAATTGTTTGCCTCTCAGGTAGCAAGTTTTTTTTCTGCGTTTCATTAATATTTAAATTATGAGAAGAAAGTGTTCAAGGTTGTTTTAAATGAAATATAAAACGAGTCATGGATTTTTCCGTGTCGTAAAACTAATTGTAGTTCTAACAATTGTAATAATCCTAACAATAGATGTCAAGGTTGAGTAAGTTATCTTTAGTACACGTTTGTACTATTTTCCGCTAGGTGGATAATTTTTTAGGCTGGTTTAAACAATTTTTACGATTAATAGGGTGCACACTGCACACACAATGGAAAAGCTTTTACTCATGAAATTTGAGCAACATTTTTTTAGGGGGCATACACAATTTGGAAACAACGCTTAAGTTATTCGGGTTCGTTCGTAAACACCAAATCGCTAGCTTATTTTCCTATTTTGACGTTTGCGATTGGAAATGGTCGTTCTTAAACTATTTCTTGCTTATTTAAGCAAGCGAGTTGACAGATAAAGTTGTTCGGAAACTCCATTTCCATTCCAAAATTCGATCGCCTATTTTGGACTCGCTGTTTTTGAGATCCTAAATAAGAACTGAGATCTAAAAGTGCCAGTTGCGGTTTTTATTTGATTGTAATCAAAACAAATACAATATTATTATAAAAAATATAAATTTTATTTTGTGTGTCTCATTTATTTACTAGAAATATGAAAATTGTCTTTTTTTAAATCTGCATCAATATTTTAATACAAAAAATATGGAGGGCTGAAATCTCACAGCTCTGAGATATCAAGACTTCGGTCTGGGTTAAGGTTTTTGATATAGTTTTCGGCAAAAAACTTTTATGAGGACATGGTTTTTAGTTTTAGGCAGCGATGTATATCAAACATAACTCTTTGTTAAAGTACAAGTATTTTTTTTAATCTCTGTTTAGAAATTTATTACAAAACTAACACGAAACATCAATACGATGCCGGAAAATTATAAAAGATCATAAATTAACATAATTTAGTGAAAAGATGATACAATCAGCAAACTACTCAAAAACCTCTCCATTTAGCGTTTCGAGAAAATATTACAAAATCACAAATTCATATTTCTTTCAAAATTCCAAAAATATTGTAAAAATTACATAAAATCAAACTTTTTTCAAAATTCTAAAAATATTCCAAAAATTATTACAAAATCAAAGATTAAACTTTTTTCAAAAATTCTGAAAATATTGCAAAAATTATACAAAATCAAAAATTGAAACTTTTTTCAAAATTCCAAAAATATTCCAAAAATTAGAATAAAATCAAATATTTAAACTTTTTCTAAATTCTAATAATATTCAAAAAATTCTTAAAAATTCAAAAATTCAAACTTTTTCCAAAACTCTAAAAATATTACAAAAATTATAACAATATCAAAAATTCAAACTTTTTCCAAAATTATAAAAATTAAAATAAAATCAAAAATTTAAAATTTTTCAAAATTCTAAAAATATTCCAAAAATTCTTACAAAATCAAAAATTGAAACTTTTTCAAAATTCCAAAAATATTCAAAAACTATAACAAATTCAAAAATGTCCATGTCCAATTTCATTTTTAATTATATTTTCAGCAAACTATTCAAAAACCTTCAATTTAGCGATTCGAGAAAATATTACAAAATCACAAATTCATATTTCTTTCAAAATCCCAAAAATATTGTAAAAATTATAATAAAATCAAACTTTTTTCAACATTCTAAAAATATTCCAAAAATTATTACAAAATCAAAAATTGAAACTTTTTTCAAAATTCCAAAAATATTCCAAAAATTCTTACAAAATCAAAAATTAAAACTTTTTCTAAAATTCTAAAAATATTGCAAAAATTATTACTAAATCAAAAATACAACCTTTTTTCAAAATTCCAAAAAAAATTTAAAAACTATAACATATTAAAAAATTTCCATGTCCAAATACATTTTCAACTACATTAACGTCATAAAAACAGCTACATTTTTTTCCCAAAAAATTGGCTAAAAAAATCAATGAAATCATTTTTTGACACGCTTGACATTATTTTTTTGACAAACTTATAATGCCATAATTCTCAATAATAATAATATATTTTCATGTTATACAAATTATTAAATTAATTTTTTTCCAAAAACTTGGGTAAAAAAATTAATAAAAATCTTTCTTTTGACACACTTGACAACATTTTTTTGACAAACTTATAATACCATAGTTCTCAATAATAATAATAAAATTGCATTTCAAACAAAATTTTAATTTAATTTTTTCCAAAAAATTGGGTAAAAAAATAAATAAAAATCTTTTTTTGACACAGTTGACAACATTTTTTTGACAAACTTATAATGCCATAGTCCGCAATAATAAAATAAAATTTCATTTCGAACAAAATTTTAATTTAATTTTTTCCAAAAAATTGGGTAAAAAAATAAATAAAAATCTTTCTTTTGACACACTTGACAACATTTTTTTGACAAACTTATAATGCACTAATCTAGATTTTGGTCTCACATACCAATTCCGACCATCAAGATTTCTCCAAATTTAATGTTTCTACTCGTAATCACTTAAAATGATCGATTTTTAAGCAAAAAATATGCAAATTTCCATGTTTTGACACACTTGACGATTTTTTTGACACACTTCCGGTACAGTTATCGAACACATCGTCCTTTAGGCTCTTCCCATTGAGTAAACCTATTTTTAGAAAAAAAATTTTGAAATCCGTCCAGCGGTTTTCTAGATTTCGTCGGTTGTGACGGCCGGACGGCCGACAGACAGACACACATTTTTTTTTTTTGCTTTTTTAGAATCAGTATGTCCTAAAACGTCGAGAAATGCCAAAAAAAGTGGGGGTAAGAATTTCACTTTGAGCTCATGAATGTAATACTTAGGTCTTTCAGACCGAAGTAATTAATTAAATAAAAATTCAAAACTTAAATCATTTGTTTTATTTTTCATAATTTGAAATCTGCAAATAATAATTTTTTCACACAAACCAAACATGTTTTGTGTTGTGTTTAGTTTGTTTTTCCTGTTGTTAAATTATTATAATTATTGTGATAAGTTTTAATACATAATTATTAATTTTTAATACTTCCAAAACCCCCGAAATAGAAGCCTTCTTCATTTTTTAGCACAGTAAAAATCGTGAACTTCTAGCGCCATTTTGAAATTAAAACTCAATATAAAAAAATTCAAAAAATCGCCATAACGCTCATAACGCCATCTGGAAAAATAAAACTCCATATAAAAAAAATTCAAAAATATTTAATCAAAAATACTAATCCAATTTTTTGCATATGGCAATTGTTTATTGCAAATGGCGTGAATGGGTATAGGCCTATATACTTCATATATATATTTAGGCAACTGGACGTTCGGAAACAAAATGCCAATTCTTGTTCTTGTTGAAGAACTGATACGACGCCCCTTGGAATGACAGTTGCCTATTTTAAGTATGCTACAGACCTATAGCAGGGTACAGACCTTCAATCAATTTGTCAATCAATTGAAAACGAAAATGAACGAAATAAAATTTAGGGGATTTTTACACTAAATTTTATTTCGTTTGATTGACAAATTATTTTAATTGATTGACAAATTGATTGAAGGTCTGTAGCCTGCTTATAATCAATTTGACAATATGATTGAAGTTTTTTTTATGAAGTATTTTGTTAAAAATTGAAGAAATAGGCATTCAATCATTTTCTTCAATTTTTTCTTTCTTTTTTCTTTTGCTTGCAAGTTTATTTTTATTTTGTATAAATATAACGTTGTTCAAGTTCATTTCGGTTGGTTCTTTTATTTTGTTTCATTTTTAAATTTTTGGTGTTGGAAGGTTTAGATTGAACTTTATTATATTATATAATGGGTGTTAGTTAGGACTGGTTTAGTGTGTTTATTGGTAGGAGCAAGTCTATTAAAACAAAAGAAGAAAAAAAAAAGACTATGGAGTAAGCAGTGGTTTTTAAAAAGAAATATTCAGTCAGATTTTAATCTTCTGCAAGAATTAAATAAAACTTCTAAGGATGATTATAAATACTACCTTAGAATGGACCAAGATTTATTTAATATTTTATTTAAAAAAGTGTCTCCATTATAATTACTAAAAAAAAACACTCGTATGAGGGAAGCAATTTCTCCGGAAAGGCGTTTATTATCAACTCTAAGATTTTTGATAACCGATTTTTGAGATTTTGCCGAGTTAAAATTTTCAATGCGAATTGACCTTTTTACTTAAACGTCAAAATGAAATATTAAAAATACTTACAAATATCCGGGGACCAATAGTGAATTTATGTTAATACAAAATCTTCAGTTTTTGTATGAAAAATGTTAAAAAATAATTTAAAAATGTAACTAGGAATTTTTAATAACATTTATAAAAGTATTATGTATAAACTGGCTAAAAATATTCAATAAATTAGTGTTAAATCAACGTTTTTGCTTCCTCGTAGTGATGTTTAGTTACTGGAAAATTTTCAGTTTTGTGTATGAAAAGAGTCAAAAAACAGTTTAAACTAGTTAAATAATAAACTAAACTACAAGTTAATAATAGTATTAATACAAGGGTATATATAAATTTGTTAAATATATTCAATGAATTTATGCTAAAGTCAATGTTTTTTGTTTATAGTACACATTTTTTCCCGAAAAAAACTTGACATATGAGATCAGCTGATTTGTATTTCGAAAACCTTAAATAATTGTTATTTCTTGCAAATCAAGATCGTTTTGCGTTGTATTTAAATTGTTTTTAATATATTTGCATTATAATTGGTTTTGCAGTAAATTTTAATACATAATTACTGATTTCTAGTTATCATTAGACAGATTATAGCGACGTAACGACAGATTACATACAGAAATATAACGACGTAACGACATATTACATACAGCAATACAACATTGATTTTAACATAAATTTATTGAATATATTTCACAAATTTAGACACCCCACTTGTATTAATATTATTATTAATTTGTAGTTTAGTTTATTATTTAACTATTGTAAATCATTTTTGGGCATTTTTCATATATAAAACTGAAGATTTTCCAGTAACTAAACAACACTGGGGTTACCAAAAACATCGATTTAACATAAATTTATGAAATATTTTTAACCATTTTATACTTACTACTTGTTTAAATGTAATTAACAATTCCTAGATAAATTTTCAGTTTATTTTTTATCACTTTTCATACAAAAACTGACGATTTTGTATAAACAAAAATTCACTTTTGGCCCCCGGCTTTAAAATCAACTATTTTATCTGTCAAAATATTTTAAGGAAAATACTCAATATCACCTCAATCGCTATGTGACATTATAATAAAAACATATGAAGCGATTATATCCGCTCTGCAAGATTTGATAAAGGTAAGCAAATTAATTTTTATTTATTTATTAATTTATTCATAGTGCGATGGCAAACAGGCCTAGGCCCAATTCTTGCCCAGAAAAATTACAGTTATATTCTTAAAAAATAATAACAAATTGATATATGTAAAAATAAAAATATGAAAAATTTAAATTTAAAATATAAATAAAATTATAAATATAAGCAACAAAATATATATACATACATATATAGTATTTCAGGTTTAAAAGAAAATTTGAGATAAATCTCAAATTTTCTTTTAAACATTTCAGACATATGCTGTGTGCGAACTGACGAAATAATGACAGAACACAATTTTTGGTGAAGGTGAATTTTGTAAAAACAAAATTTTGACATTAGGTGAAAATTTTTTTAATTTTTATGTTTGCTGTTAATAAATATATATAATATATATACTTATATAAATATTACTTTGGCAATTAAAAAAACTTCTGTAATAAATTGATGTTCCTTATGAAATTATTTGTTCTGCCTACTGTCACAATTTGATGATGCTAAAAAGCTACATCAAATTTTGACGTTTCGTTATGGTGAATATAAATTCCGAAAGACAAAATTTTGACAGTTAATATTTGTCATCTGTCATTATTTCGTCAGTTCGCACACAGCAATAAAGAGAGAAAAAAAGAAAAAACGTCCAAGCGGCACGTATATCCGCTAGAAATAGGTAGATTTCGATATCAGACAGTTTTGTGTGCCAGTAGAATCTGATGTATCAGATAAGTTTAAACAAAACAAACTAATTTCAAACAGATATCGAACAAATTTTAAAAAGAAAATTAGCTACCTACAAGCAAAATTATATCTACCCAATTTTGCAACAAACAAATATCAAATCTACCACAGAACATGTGTGTGACAATTTATGACACAAACCTACTCTATATTATATGTCGTGCAATTGCTGCAAAATATCAAAATAGTTTATTTCTAAGAAAAAAAAATTAATTTCTTCTATTCAAATCTTTTATTTTTTTGACTGTTATAAGGTTGACATTGACTGTTATAAGGTTTTTGGAAATTGTAGTTGGGGATTGTTGCAAACTTTTTTGTTGAAGCCAACAAGTCGAAAACCTCTAACTGCAGAGATTTAAATTTATAAGAAACGGATTAAAATGTTTCCACAGATTCTAAATTTATGAAGATTTTAAAAATATTAGTTTCCAAACGGCCATTATAACGGATTAAAAAAACGAATTTTTTTTCTAGTATAAAGCCTCTAGTTCCTTAACCATGGGTCAGTTTTTTCTGATTTACGAACTTGTCCAAGATATTAATAAAACACACATTTTTAAGAAAGGTTTTTTGATCTGGCTCTACAAATGCAACCGTGAGAGCGCCGGTTGATTCAAACGCATTTTGTGTTTTACAAGCTTTTTTGTTGGAGCCGCTCATTCAGAAACCTCCAACTGCAGAGGTCTTTTTTTTTGAAGGAAACTGATTAAAAAGTAGAGATTGCAATTTCCCGACATTTTTCATGTCTCGAGACATCGAGACTTTTTTGTCTCGCTATATTTGTGGTCTCGAGAATTCGAGATTTTTTTCTCCTATGTCTCGAATGTCTCGAGATTTCCCCGAGACTTTCATAAAATAAAATAAAATTCAAATAATTACAAAAAATCTTGTAAAATTATTTACTTTTAGTAACTAATTCCAAAAAAAAAAAGAAAATAATAAGAAACATAGAAAAAAAAAATACAATTCATTATGTATATGTATATAATTATATGATATATATGTATATCAATAACAAAAATCAAACAAAATCTCTTGCACATTTCATGTAAATGAACAAAAATAATATTAAATAATATATTATTATTAGTAACATACTATTAGTAGGAACAAAAATAATATTAAATAATACAAGCTTCTTTAAATATATGTATGAGCAATTTCACGAAGATTCAACAACGCTTTGACTTGACCCCTTTTAATTTTGATTATTTTTTGTTTATAGATAGTCTTTGATAAATAAAAAATGCAAGTTCTCTTAGAATTTTTTTTTTCGACCAGGGGTCTTCACAGGGTGCCCCTCAATTTTTGTTATTTTGTGATGTGAGTGCATTTTGACGAGCGATTGTAGAAAAACTACTGAATCGATTTTCATAAATGATATGTCGTTGAATAGGTATTAGAACAAAGTTTTTAAAAATGTACACTGTTAATTTTTTGAAATAATTTTTAACGGTGTAACATAAGAAAAAAACGGTGTAATTGAAAAAAAGATGGCATAGCCTTTTTTTTTTTTTTTTTTAAACTAAATTGAAGCTTATTTTATATCTAACAACTTGTGAAAGTTAAGGACTAGCATGATTTTTTGTTTTAGAGATAAAATTCGTTGTGCATATGACTGTCGGGAATCAGTTTTTTTTGTTCTGAAGGAAAATTATAAAAATGGCAATTTTTAGATTCAAATTTTTTTTTTATGTTAAATATCAAATATTTTATTATTAAATGAACTTTTTAAAAAGCAATTTCAGTCTAGTTCAGCAAAATTTTGCGACATTTTGACTCGACCCTTTTTAATTTGGTTTATTTTGGTCTATATTTAAAAAAATTCTACTTGAAGCCGTATTTTTCATTTATCAAAGGCTATCTGTAAACTAAAAATAAGCCAAATTAAAAAGGGTCGAGTCAAAATGTCGCAAAATTTTGCTGAACTAGACTGAAATTGCTTTTTAAAAAGTTCATTTAATAATAAAATATTTGATATTTAACATAAAAAAAAAATTTGAATCTAAAAATTGCCATTTTTATAATTTTCCTTCAGAACAAAAAAAACTGATTCCCGACAGTCATATGCACAACGAATTTTATCTCTAAAACAAAAAATCATGCTAGTCCTTAACTTTCACAAGTTGTTAGATATAAAATAAGCTTCAATTTAGTTTAAAAAAAAAAAAAAAAAAGGCTATGCCATCTTTTTTTCAATTACACCGTTTTTTTCTTATGTTACACCGTTAAAAATTATTTCAAAAAATTAACAGTGTACATTTTTAAAAACTTTGTTCTAATACCTATTCAATGACATATCATTTATGAAAATCGATTCAGTAGTTTTTCTACAATCGCTCGTCAAAATGCACTCACATCACAAAATAACAAAAATTGAGGGGCACCCTGTGAAGACCCCTGGTCGAAAAAAAAAATTCTAAGAGAACTTGTATTTTTTATTTATCAAAGACTATCTATAAACAAAAAATAATCAAAATTAAAAGGGGTCAAGTCAAAGCGTTGTTGAATCTTCGTGAAATTGCTCGTATATATATTTTTTCTGCAAAAAGGACTTGTCTATCAGATAGTGCTATAGATACCAAGATACCCTTTTAAAAGTATGTGAAAAAAATTAAATTTATAAGGAAATTTTCTTCATAAAAAACATTTTAAAAACCAAAGGGTATCTATAGCTCTAACTGATAGACGGGTCCTTTTTTTGGAAACTAAGTTTCCCACTGTTGAAAAGTTTCGTTCGTTCTGAGTAGACGTTGGTCTTACTGTTAATAATGCATTTTTAAGCTGGTTTAAATTTGGAGTTATTTGACCAGTTATTTTACATAAACTTATTTCTTTCACCACAGAATTCATATTATTTTTTATATCTATTGCCAAGCTCTTGTCTACTATTAGTTATTACCCTTTAGGAAATTTGATTGTAATATTAAAATTACGGAAAATAAAATCTAAATTCAAATAAACATAAAAGTTTTCGAAAAGAAATTTTTTTTTAAAATTTCTAATTTCTCGAGACTAAGAGAACTCCCGAAACATGAATATTTAAATTTCTCGAGACACGAGACATTAAAATATGTAAAAGTCACGAGATTTCTCGAGACAGGAATTCCCGATCACAATCTCTATTAAAAAGGTTTCAAAGATTCTAAATTTATGAAGTATTTAAAAATATTAGTATCCAAACGGCCGTTATAACGAATTTAAAAAAAAGTTTTTTTCTAGTATAAAGCTTCTAGTTTCTTAACCATGTGTTGGATTGGGCTGATTAACGAACTTGTCCAAGATATTAATAAAACGCACATTTTTAGAAAAGGTTTTTTGGTCTGGCCTTATAAATGCGACCGTGAGAGTGCCGGTTGTTTAAAAAAAAATTTTTTTTTGCAAACTTTTTTGTTGGAGCCGCTGTCACTCAGGAACCTCTAGCTGCAGAGGTCTATTTTTAAAACAAATTGATAAAAAAGATTCCAAAGATTCTAAATTTGTTAATTTTTTTGAAATATTAGTATCCAAACGGCCGTTATAACGGTTTTAAAAAATCAATTTTTTTCAGAAAAGAGTCTCTAGTTTCTTAACCACGTGTCGGATTTTGCTGATTCACGAACTTGGTACAGCAAAGTACAGCAAGTATATAAGAGTTCCACTTATTACGTATCTAAACCTTGTTCCTTATGCCATCAGTAGATATAAAAAGAGATATATACAAGATTGATGGTAAAGTGAGGTTATGATGTGGTAAGACTTTAACAGTATTCACAAATTAAACACAAGACTTCTGAAATGATTACAGTTCGCAACCTCAGAGTTTTACAGAATTTACATAATTATTTTTTTAAATTAAATGCCGGAACATCCCGAAATAGTTAAAAATATTTAAGCAACACGAAAAGGCACAACTTTACTCGAACGCCATTTTTTTCTTTGTTTCTTTGTTATATTTTATTTTTATGAATAGAAAACACGGTTATAATTTAAAATATTATTATAAAAAATTACTATGTTGAATTATCAACAAAGGAAGGAAAATATGATGATGCTGACTCATTATTATATCCTTTATCCATATATCCTGATCTTCAAAATTGTTTTGTTGTTCTAAAATATCATTTATCGTATCGCTAGGTCGATTCCACTCAGAAGGTACATCAAATGTTTTAGTATTGTTTATTGTCGTCGTTTCACTCAAACTTCCAACTATTCCTTGGTGGAGTATTTTGTTAATAATTGAATAGGCAATAAAACACTGATGTGGGTTCATTTTTTTCAATTTTACTGCATATGATTTAGCCATTATATCTTCATCTTCCTCTTTATCTAAATGTTTTATAGCTTCTGAAAACATTTGTTCGGCGAAAATATTACCGGATCGCTTTCTTTTTGATGGAGGCACGTTTGATGAAACTGGGGTAAAACCTATACCACTACTGTTGCCGATTTCCTAAAAGTATACAAATAATATATAGACATTAAAAAGTTATCTTTTTAGATTCCAGAAACAAATGCAGAATGGGAAAATATATCTCAAGAGTTTGAAGAACGATGGCAATTTCCGCACTGCTTAGGCGCTGTTGATAGCAAACACATAGAAATAAAAAAACCTACAGGAACCTGTTCACGTTACTAAAACTACAAAGGCATCGTTCGAACAGCATCGTTCTACCTGGGATTGTTAATGCTAACTATGAATTTATATTTGTTGATGTGGGAATTAATGGTAGAATTTCTGACGGAGGTGTAATAAGGAATACAGAATTCTATAATCGCTTACAGAACAACACTTTGAATCTTCCAGACCCTAGTATGTTACCAAATAGTCTACAAATGGCGCCTAACGTTTTTGTTGGAGACGCAGCTTTTCAACTTCTAAATAATTTTATGAAACCGTACGCACTAAGTATGTTGAACAATGAAAGAATAGTATTCAACTATCGTTTATCTAGAGCCAGGCGAATTGTTGAAAATGTTTTTGGTATTTCGGCATGCCGTTTTAGAATATTCCAGAAACCGATAAACTTATCAACAAAAAAGGTTCAATCGATAGTTTTAGCCTGCTGTTATCTACATAATTTTTTACGAAAAACAAAAAATGATTATACATGCTTAAGTTCAATTGACCGCGAAGATATAGGCTCGGGAACAATTTTAAAAAGAAACTTCAGAGAAAATACAGTCCCATTGACCGATTTAAACCAAAAGTCTATTCCGTCGTTTAAAACTGCAGAAGATATTAGAAAAACACTGACCAATTTTTTCAATAATGAAGGCAAAGTTGAATGCCAAGACAACTTTGCTTAATTCAAATATAAAGAAATTTAAATGTATACTATCTAAAATTTATAATGTTTAATAAAATAATATAAAAAACTCACATTTGTTGTATTATTTACGCTAACTGGCAAAGTAGATCTACTAGTGTCGGCAAGCTCCTGATCAACCAAAAATAGCACTTCCTCGTAGTATCATAAAGAAGGTTCGTGAACATCATCCGTTGAGCATCCCGAGCGCTTTGAGTAAGTAGACTTTTTCAACTCTCTTCTAAAATTAGTTCTAAGAGATGTTACACTTGAGCCCGGATGCTATCGTTACAGTCCTTGCTAGTTCAACTGTAAGTGAACTAGGAACATTGGAAACTTGTTAATTCATAAGCCAATTACTAAAATCCATAATGTAGATCGTCAATAACTTGATGCATCGCCCTTTTTAAAATTTTCTCCTAAACTTAATAAATAAACGATTTTTTTCATTTAATTAAATCAAACTAAATTAACCAAAATCATAACAATAACAAAGGCAAATAATAAAATAATACGTAATATACGTCCTTCAGATCACAAGCAAAATTGACCGTCTTATTAAATTCCGTTTGTGTTTTTAATAAATACATATAATGTTTTGTTTTTTTTTCTTCAATGTGAAATCCAAAATAGTATAATTTTGAAGATTAAACGGAAAATGGATTGTTCGATTTCCTAAATTTTTTTTGAAAAAAAAAAACCAGAATTTAATTTTTTTTGTGCAGATTTTCAAGTTTTTTTTTGATTATATAAACTCAAAAATTCATAAGCTTTGGGCATTGAATTTATAAAAATAAGAGTGATCGGTCTTGTGATTAATCCTAAAGAGTTGCAGATTATAAAAATAGTAGAGATCAGTCTACTTAGTGATTAACCCTAAGGGGATTCAGAATTTTTTTATATAAACGAAATATAGACTGATCTAGATTAAAATAAAATATAATCCTGGTTTTTTTATATAAAGTTTGTGAGTTTTCCGTTGCATTGTCGATTAAAACAGTGAACCAAGAAAATTTTGATAGGTCAAAGTGCTCTTATACGGTGTGTTCATAATTACATTATATTAACTTTAAAGAAAAAAAAGACAAAACAAAAATTTTATAAGTTCAAATTTTGATAGCATATGTAATGTTCTAGTAGACATAATTTGAATAATGTATTTTTCATATCTTATTTGTGAATCTAAATAAAAAGAATCAATTGTTTCAAAAATGGTGTATATCTTAAAGTTTGATTGAGAAGTTAGTATACGCCTAAAATTGCATGATATTCACGCATCAGTTATATTACCGTCAGTTATACGTGACATTATAACATATTTGTTCATGTACAGTCTACGCCACCAATCTTTATGAGCAAGTTAAACAACATGGTAAATCACAGTTACCATTTACGTCATTTTTCAAGTCATCGAATTATTATGGAGAGAAACTTTAATACGCTATGCTGCTAATGTTACATCAGAATTATAAAAATAAAATCAACAAAAGTCATCAATATTATATAAATGAAATCAACGAAAGTCATCAAAACTATAATTATATAAAGACCTTCAAGAGGATAATTAAATTCTTTGGATAACGGACCCTAAAACTAATTTGGCTTGATGTAATACGCAAAACAACAATCCACTATAGATCTGTAAGTTTATTTTATGTATATTATCTTAAGTCAAAGTCATTCTTATATTTTAAAAAAATTTATACAAAATTAAAAGAAAGTTTAGAAAAATGGAATAATAAGATTTAGTGATTACGATGTGAGCATGAGTTCGTTTCGATTTCGTAGAGGTTCCTAAATATGTAAATTTTATATTTGCACTCACACAATTTTTTTTGTTACCACGAAACGGGCTAAATATTATAGAATGACCCTGGATACTGAAGCTTTCCCGAAAATCAGCTAGGGGTGAGGTTGCCCAGACAGCCGTGTGTAACAGAGAGTTTATTTTTTTAACTACTAAATCTCGCGTTGCGTTCGGCTCTATTTTTTTCAAAATACTGACTAATTTTTCATAGCAGGCCAATTTTTTATGACGGTTTAAATAGTCGTTGTTATTTAAATCCCATAACGCCGGGCAATTTCTATAGGTTTCGATAAATTCGAGAATAACAACTTTTTTTTCATCATTTCCCATTTGATTTATAATCTTATACCTACAAATTAAACAAAACACAAGCATCAGCTTAAATCACTTTTAATAATATGTATTTTATTCTACTTACCGCAGTCACTATAAAACTCTATTTTTCACAAAATTTTTTTTAAAAATAAAATAGTATATTAAGAAACTAGTTTCATAATCGACGATTTTATCGCACGCAATCTGTTCATTTCTAAAGGATAAGTGCGATAAAACGTCTTACGAAACGAGTTTTTTATACTATTTTTTCTATTTTGCATTTTTTGTCTTGAAATTTTAAAAAATGTGTATTTAATTAAAAAATAGTCCATTTGAAATGTTTTTATTATTACTAATTATTTTAATTAATTAAAATATTAAACACTAATTTAGATATTCTTATTAATTTTTTTTTTTTTTTTTTTATTTTTAAATATTATTTGGTTGTTGGGCGTACCATTATGGTATTTGTTTTTGCAGCCCATATAACCAACCCTTCAGATTTACATGTTCTAACGTTTGAAATTATATAATTCAAGTTATTTCTTTTAGTTAGTCTAGTTCTTAGTTAATTTTTGAATATTATTTAATGTAATTATTGTTATTTTGTTAATTTATTAATAGATATATTATGTTTTTTTTGATTTTTGGTCCCTTTTATTTGTTTATTTGTATTTGTTATTTTACTTATATCTTGTTTTAGCATGTATGTTATACTTGGTTTTGATTCTATCGATACCTTGAGTTACCTTACATAGTTTTTTGTTTTAATTAAATATTATTTTTATTTAATTTTTATTATACTTTTTTTTTTGTTTATAAAAATAAGATTCTATAGTTTGAGCACCATGATTGATCAGGTAAGAGACCTTATCACGTTCCGAGTAGCTATCTAACGTTTATACGTGTTGCTATTTATATAATTTGGTGGGTTTTATAAATCTATATTATTTATGTTATCTAAATCAAAAGTCCAATTTGGTTTCAATTATAAAGTCTAGAAGGATCTTGTATTCATCAAGATTGCCATCGCTTAGAATTTTTTGAAGAGTTTTTTTTTCCAGGATTTTGTATTTATGTCTTATTTGGTCATATTTCTTGCATGTCTCTATGCAATGTCTTGCATCTTCTAACACTCCACAAATCTCGCATTTGTCGTTATCTATTTTTTTCATTATTTTGAAAAATTTTTTGTCATACGTATGGTTTGTTTTTAGTCTATTTAACGTTTTGATTCTTCCCGGTGTATGTTTATTTTGTTGTTGTTTATCGCGATATGGTTCAAGATTTTATTTTCATAATATTTGTCGTTTATGTTTTCTATTGTTTTTTTTAGAGCCAAACAAGCGCTCATTGAATCTGTTAATATATTCAGTGTATCTGCGTTGGGGCCTATTCCTGTTTCCACCGCTAATTTGATGGCTACCATTTCTAGGGTTTTAATTGATAGGCTTTCTGGAATGTTGTAGGATATGTCTGTACCCCTTTTTTCGTAATGTATTCCTATTCCTCTACCTTGTTTTGTAATCGATGCATCTGTGTATTATGTATATGATGTTTTTGGCACTTAACTTTGTGATCATATCGTTGACTATTATTTTGGCTTCATTTTTGTGCGTGCTGTTTTTGTGGATCTTTTGATTTAGGCTGGTGTTTATTTCTAGTTGTTTCCATTAGTGTTTCCATTTTTGTTTCCATTAGCGGAATTTTCTGAAAAAGGTCCTTGTGTTTCTCGAATACGTCCTCCAGCGTTTTGCAGCTTTTACCTTGGATTATATCTTTATATATGTTAGAATTATAATATTTTAATTTGATGATATATCTTCCAATAGAGAGTTCTAGTTTTAAACGTATAGGCAGTTGTTCTGCTTCCGCTATTATCGCTGTGATGGGGGTGCTCAAGGTTAGACCCAGACAAATTCTCAAACTTTTGTTTATAACCTTTTGAATTTCTTTCTTGTGGTAGCTATTGTTGGATATGATGTCACTGTAGTTAATTCTTCTTTGTATGATCGCGTTGTGGATGTTTAGAAGAGTAGCCTCCCGATGAATGCCTCCTTTTTTCCTACCTAGTATTTTCATGAAGTTAATACTGTTGTTGCATTGCTCGATTAGACTTTTGTTATGTAGATTGAATTTTAGTTTGTTGTCCAGGATATAACCTAGAATCTTTGCTTCCATTACTTCCTTTAGCTGAATTCCTTGATAGTTAATATTACAGGATGTTTTGATTCTTTTTCTTGGGTTTTCTTTAATAATCATGTAAGCAGTTTTGTTGATATTAATGTTCAATTTAAGTTTTTGAATTGCATTGATGAAATTTGTGAGGAGTTGATTGGTCTTTAATTCCGCTTCTTTTAGGTTTTTGGCTCCTGTAACTAGTACGAAGTCATCGGCATATTGCAATATCTTGTTACTCTCGGAGTTAAGATGGTGTATTCCGTGTGTGTAAATATTGAATAGTAGTGGGCTGATGGGGTCTCCTTGTGGAAGGCCTAGGCTTGTTGTGCTTTTGTATTCCAATGATTCTCCTTCCATAATATATACTCTATTTGTAAGGAATTGGTAAATCCAGTTGATTATATCTTCTGTTACATTTATCTCTTTCAGTATATCGATCAGAGTATCGATGTTGACTTTATCAAAAGCTTTCTCTAAGTTAGCTATGATGAATATTGTATTTAACCCTTTCTTTTGATTGTATTCGATGTACCCTAGTAATTTCGTGAACATATCGTTTGTGGATCTATGTTTTCGGAATCCGTAGGAATGGTCTGGCATGATGTTTTGGGATTCCAGGATTGATTCTATTCTAGGTTTTATTAATTTATTAAGGATTTTATGAAAGACATTCAGCAGTTGGATTGGTCTATAGTTTTCTACAATATTTGGGTCTTTTCCTGGCTTTAAGATTGGAATTATTTTTATTTGCTTCCATTCTTCAGGGTAGACTTGTTTGTACCAGAGTTTGTTCAGATGGTCTCTGATGGTGGATAAGTGTGTTTCAGGCAGATCCTTTAAGAGTTTGTATGTAATTTTATTAATACCCGGAAGAGTATTACTACTATTTTTTATAATGTCTCTAACTTCCTTAATCGAGAATTCGTTGATAAATGGGTTAATATTATTAAATCTTCTTTTATCTTGTTCCTCCGTAAAGTTGGCCGTTTTTGCTAGTATTTTTAATAGCATTGATTTTGTTCCATATTTCTTTATTACTGTTACCCGGGTTAATTTCCGATAAGTATTTATTAAAGGATATTCTTTTTTGGAATTTTATCTCTCTTTTAAGTTTAGCTGTGGCTCTATTTAATTCAATTTTGATTTTAGGGTTGTCTTTATTTTTGTTGAAGATTTTTAGTTTCCCTTTTTTGATCATCCATAATCTGTGGATCTTGTCTGACCACCATGATTTGGGAACATATTTGTTGTTTTCTTGTATTTTGATGGAACTTTCTTTAATGTAGTTGGTAATGTCCTCTTCATAATCAATAAAATCAAATGTGTGCTTGGGATCCAAATCCATGCATTTTTTTAAACATTTTTTGTAATTTACTACTGTTTTTAAGTCTGGGGGATCGAATTGTTTGTTGATACTTAATAGAATCGGGTAATGGTCGGAATTTCCTACTATAGTTATGTTTTTGTGCCAGAGGATGTTGGGTGTTAGGTCTTTGGTTGCTAAGGTGATATCGATAGCTGATGTCGTTCCATTGAATCCTCTTCTTGTTCCATCTCCATTGTTTAATACATAAAAATTGGAATCGGTGATTAAATTGACCATCATTTCTCCCTTTTTGTTGTGAGTGCAATTGTTGTCCCAAAGGCTATGCCTTGCATTAATGTCTCCTATAATGATCGTATTGTTGACATCCTTACATTTTTCTGAGTCTCCCGAATTTTTCTTTGATTATGTTAATCGGTGTGTTAAATTCTTATAAATTCCTATAAGTTTCAGGTTGTTGTTGTGTTAACTTGCCCTATGGGCTTGGACTTTTATACAAAATAATTATATTTACAACCAAAAAAAATAAATTAAATAGAACGGGATAACGGAAATCATTCCACCTAATCTGTATTCAGGAATCTCTTAACATGTGATTGATTTAGCCTATCATTTAAGAATGAATGTAAACAAAAGACCTAATAACGATATCAATATATAAAAGTAATAAACTAAAAAAACTTATCTTAAATTCTTCTTTGCTGATGCTGCTTCTATTCGGTAGTCATCTTTCATGATTTGTGTGTATCCAATAGGAAACCAAATTACAGCGACAAACACTTTTTAGCAAAATCCTTCCTTTAACCAACTCTGACATCCGGGAATTCTATGCCATAACAACCATCACTTTTCCAAAATAACATATGCTGGCAGGCCCATACAAATTAATAAAAATTACCTCCACGGTTGATTTTATCTCGGTTTTTTTTATTATATAAACTTCCAAACTTTCCTTAATAATTTCAGCCTCTTCAACTTAAATTTCGTCTTAATGGAAACAAAGTGGATTAATGTACCCACAGTTTTCAATGGCGTTTAAAATACCTCAACAATTGTGAACATCATAAACATATCACCTGAATTAGTTTTTCGTCTTCTTCAATAAATTTATATTAAATTTCACGGCAGTGAATTTACAATATTCTTTTTATTTATTTAACATTTTACACTTTTATAAAATTTTGTACACAGATATCATACGTTTTGTTGAATATCAATTTAAAAAGAATACCAACTGGAACTTATTTGTTTCTAATTCAGTTTTACTAAAAAGATTAAATTTGTTTGCGAATCAAACAACGAAAGAATCTAACAAAATTGAAAATTTTTCAAAATGTGTTTTTGGTTTGACGTTTTTAATTTTCTTGTTTTTTAAAAGAAAGTCAAGCAACTGAACAAACAAAAAAAAACGAGTGCGTTCTTATATTTATGTTAATGTACGAATTGAAGCTGGTCTGTGTTAAGCGAAAAATTTAACTATTGTAATGGAAAAAATGAAAATGAAACGTTAATTGTGTTTGAGTCAGATCAAGAATAGGGATTGGTTTTATCATGTTAATTAGCATAAAGCTGACGTTACAAACCATGAATTCAAGATGTTAAGCAAGACTTTCAATCTTGAAGTCACAAAAAAAAACGTCGCCATCCCTTTCATGACAGGAAACCACCGAACTGCATTTATTAAAAAGTTGTACCTGGGATCGGAGTATCAACAGCCACTGGCGTCACGACCGATGACCAATCCCTACACTCCTGAAGTCCGCGAGGAACTCCACTGAGTATTGAGACCGACCATCCATCAAAACGTCAGCACTATTGACACCCCGATACTACCAGCAAGTATGACCCAGAAGATGTGAACCACAGCGACGACAACTAGCCAGAGGAACGACCCTACCTAACGAAAAGACATCATTCCCTGATATCCTTCGCATGATGAACTCCAAGATTCTTACCGCTCATATCTATGCACTCATAAAGTACATTTCCAATCTTAGTTTTAATCATTGCAGGTAAGAACTTTGGAGCCAATTTCGCCGAGAATTTCTTAGTAGCGTCACTCAAATGATGCTGCCGTACATACACACGTTGTTGTGGTTCGAAGGTTCGTAGTTTAGATCGCAGGTTGTAATGATGTTGTGATTTCTTAAAAGCTACAGACAGGTTCTGTTGTACTCGATTTCTGAGCATGGTCAAGTGATCAGAGCGTTCGATTTCCTCACCAATATCTTCACCCAGCACGTGAAGTGATCTCATCAGATGATAAATGTTACCATCTGATATCGGATGTTGACCGAATAGCAAATAGTACGGTGAGTACTTTGTCGCAGAATGTACTGCAGCTCGCAGTGCATATGCAATTTCACCAATGTGTGCATCCCACTTGGTATGTTGACCTCTTAAGAACGCTCGGATTGCTGCTAAAACTGATCGGTTGACCCGCTCTGACGCGTTACTCTGTGGACTATAAACACCAGTCCTAATATGTTTGATGCCGAAATCTGACAAAAGACTTTGAAAGTTCCTACTAGTGAACTGCTTGCCATTGTCACTGTGTAGAAACTCTGGAACCCCATAAGTAAGAAACACTTCATTCTTTAGAAAAGCATTCACCTTCGGTGAAGTTGCGTTTCTAAGCGGTTTCAATATTACAAACTTCGTAGCATGATCCAGAACTATCAGTAACACCGTATTCCCAAGTGTAGAACGAGGGTACGGTCCCAAAAAATCTATATAGACTCTCTGCCATGGACGTGCTGTTTCGAATTGATATTGCATCGGAGGACGCAATATCTGATTCGTGGCTTTTGTTTGTTTACATGTGTCGCAGGACACAACATAGTTGTGTACCTGTGACGCCATGCCCGGCCAATAATAAAGACGTCGAAGTAACTCTAATGTCTTTTTAACACCTCCATGTGCAGCAGTACTATCATTATGATGTTTCCGAATCATGCTTAAAGTCATCGGTTTTGGAATCCAGAGCTTCCACACAGGGACATCGTTGGGTATTGCATCAGGTCTTGGCTCAATACGTATGTATAGCTTATCGTCCACGACTTTAACAGATGGAAAGTCCTTGGGTGATGAACGAACCTTAGCTATCATATCAGTATATTCTTTGTGCCGATAACCTTCATTGTCGATTTTAATGTCGTTAACATGATGTAATAATGCTTCCGTCAATTCCTCGTGTGTATCGTCATAAAGACGAGATAGAGCATCAGGGACTATATTTTGGGTACCTTTTTGGTGGACAATGGTAAAATCCATATGTTGGAGTTTTAGGCTCCACCTAGCCAGACGACCACTCAAGTCTTTCTGTGACATAAGCCACTTCAGACTTGAGTGATCAGTCACAATAGTAAATCGGTGACCTTCAACATAGCCCCTGAATTTCTTCACACTCAGAATTGCCGCAAGACATTCCAGCTCAGAAACTGAATAGTTTCGTTGAGCTTGGTTTAATTTCTTCGACATGAAGGCTATCGGACACTCTTGTCCATCCTCGTCGACCTGATACAATACACTACCTACCCCTGTCAGACTCGCATCGCATCTAATGAAGAACTCTTTATTATAATCAGGGTTAATTAATACCGGCGCTGTAGTCAGCAACTTTTTTAGATTTTCAAAAGCTGTCTGCGCTTCCACTGTCCATTTTAATTTTCCAGAACTTTTCTTTAATAGGTCTGTGATCGGTGATACCACGCTTGCATAGTTTGGTATGAAACGTTGGTACCAACCGGCCATTCCTAAAAGACGTCGTATTTGTTTAACTGTAGATGGAGCTGGATACTCTGCTACAGCTCTTACCTTGTCAGGGTCTGTTCGAAGACCATCTTCACCAACCAAAAATCCCAAATATTTCACCTCTCTCAGAACAAATTTACTTTTCTTGAGGTTTATTGTTAACCCAGCCGCTCTTAACAATGAAGAGACTTTGGACAGCAATTCCATATGTTCCTGGAACGTGGAAGAGACTACCAATAGATCATCTAAATAAACAAAGACATTTTCGTGATATTGATGTGGTATCACCTTGTGCATTAGCCGACACATTGTCTGGGGAGCATTGCACAATCCGAAGGGCATAACCCGGAATTGATACAATGGACGACCAGGCACTGTGAAGGCTGTCTTGTCTCTAGATGCTTCTGCCAGAGGAATCTGCCAGAAAGCATCTTTGAGATCAATACTGGAAATGTACTTTGTGCTATTTAGACGACCTAGTAAGCCATCAATCAAGGGAAGTGGGTATGCGTCCTTTTTTGTGAGTGAATTGACACGACGGCTATCAATACACAATCTGTTTTTACCAGATTGTTTTTGTACCAAGACCACTGGCGAGCACCAAGAACTGTTAGACTCTTCGATCACGCCCATTTGAAGCATCCGGTCGAGTTCGGCATAAACCTTTAGTTGAACAGCCGGCGATGTGGGGTAATGCCTCTGTTTAACAGGTGCATTATCCCCAACATCGATGACATGTTCAACCAAAGAAGTCTTTCCGAGCCCAGACACTTCAAATGACGGGAAAGAATCCTTGATCCTATCCAGTTCATGTTGCTGATCAGTGGTGAGGTTGTGTGTATTTAAAGTTGTTGGCTCTGTACGAGTCAGTTCACTAACAAAAGAAGGAACAATACCGAATTTCTCCCAGAAATCTATGCCCAGGTAGAGCTCTTCTCGTAGTCCAGGGACAATATGAAACCGCATTGGTTTAGTGGAGCCATTCACAGTTATTGGAACTTCTATGTAACCCAAAATTTTATTTGCAGTACCATCCGCCGTACGAATACACGAAGTGTATTTACGGTAGGTTGTACCTGATTATTCCAATAATTCCAAGGAATTTCTTCCAAGTATTGTGATGGAAGCTCCACTATCCAATAATCCGGAGATATGTTTGTCCAAAACCTTAATTGTTAATCGCGGCCGAGGATCCTTTATTTCTGAAAGGATAGATGAAATACAAGCTTTGCGAAATAATTTCCTCATCCTCCAATATCTGATGTTACGTTCTAGACGTCTAAAATAAGTTCGATGTAACGATGGGAAATTAAATGTGTTAGATGATTTTATTCTGATTTCTTCGGTGGTAGATCGTCTTGTGTTCCTACATCTCTCGTCGCTCTCTTCGGGCTCATTGGCTGTTGAACCGAGGGTACTATTCCCGAAGCATGTACTCTCGGTCGATAGTTTACCGACGGGTGACAATAAGAACAATTTGCATAAATTACGTCAGGTTTGTTGCACTTCCAGCAATACAGTTTTATTCTGTTTTTAGAACAATCAGGAGCTCGATGTCCATTTACCCCGCATCTAAAACAGACAATTGGTTGTCTGGACATTGATGGACCAGGTTGATTAGTATTACCAGATGTTATCACAGGTCGTTGCAGAATTCTTCTAGGTTGTGTATCCACAGCTTCAATATATCCATCTTGTTCTGGATCTATTTCTGATTCATAGTCGTCCATTTGCTGTAGTTCGCTAATCCTTAAGTTTGACATTCTGGTTGGGACTGGTGTAGACCACAAACGTTCGAACTTCTGACACAATGTCCGAAGCTCGTCCATAGTTGTAATTGTTGCTGCAAGTGTAGCGTTTTTCAGTTCTACACTCAGTCCTTCCCTAGCGATTTCTAATAATTCAGCTGCAGCAAATGGTCGAACTAATCTTCGATTCAACGAACCCACTTCAACTAAATACTCATAAACGCTCTCTTTGACTTTCTGTTTACGGTTCAAAAGAACACGTAATACCGCTTTATCATCGGTGAGCGTACCGAAGGTGCGTAGGAGTCCTTCCCTAAGCACTGAGTAAGTCACTTCCTCATATTCATGAGTTAAATTCAAATAATATCTATCGGCAGCTGCCTTGAGGTACCGTGGAACGATCGACCTCAGGTCGTCCCAGGACACACGGTCTCTCCTTGCAGCCGCCTCCACTCGATGAATAAACTCATGAACATCAGGAGAGTGACCATCCCCTGTGAAGTTCGGAACCCAATTTGAGTCATAACGACTCAAATTGTTCCTACGTACCTCTCGGTATGCTCCCGGTGACAATGCTGGAGCCGCGACACGAGATACCTGAGGAAGTGGGTTGTATGGTGGTGGTGCTGTTAATGGAGCTTGTGGATAATTTGTTTGAAATTGTTGTAACTGCTCCTGTGGTATCGGTTGATGATTCAGAGGCTGCTGTACCAATGCCGGATTGATGTATATTTGTCCAGCTTGGAACGATGAACCCAGTTGTGGTAATGCGAAGTCCTCCGCTCTTAAACCTGATTGTTGAAAATACGATGGTGGTAATTGTTCTGCCCGTCTTTGTTGTTGTTGATACCCACGATTTAAACTGTGTATCGTATTAGTTATTGGCTGTACTGGTATTGGAGTGGATCTCTCATCTGGCTGAAACGCAGGCGATTCGGATGGTACAGATGATCCTCCTGGTTTACTCTGCATAACTGGACGTGTCGACAACGATCTTATTATATCCCAAGCGCGTGACAATTGGGAGATAGCGTAGGTGCGGGCTTCTTGCAAATCATCGCGAGAACCCAACCTATTCATCCTCCCTGTATAGTGCAACACACGATTAGCCAGACCATCTAAGAATGGCTGATTAATCGGTGGCTGAAGTCTACGTATCTGATCCACAATTAGTTGTGCTGCCTGCACCACCATTTGAGACTCAGCTACCAAATCTCTCGCGTGAGATACAGTTAATGGAACTGAACCTTGTACCGCGTGGTTTCGAAGTTCCTCTGCCCAGTTAACCCCCCTGAAATCCACACCTCGAACCAGACATTCAATTTGCAGTTCGCTGGGTTCCAATCCATAAAATGGATGGTCAATGTCTATTTGACTTGACATTTTATATAATAAGTTGTAAAATTCCCGAATACGAACAACAATAACAAAACCAATACCTAAAAAACAATATCACTAAATTAAGTGGATTAATACGCCCGGTAAAATCGTCCGATGGAAATGAAAAAGGAAAAAAAACACAGAACACCCCCAATTCGAAAACACAAAGAAAAAGTTATTTTCTTTTCGCAAAGACAGATTTTAGTTGTTTACTCAAAATTGCTTGACTTTTCTTTCAAAAATACCTAAAATATTGTGATATTTATAAAATAATTTATTTATTTCTAATTCCAGATATGCTGAAATTCAAGAAAAATCATATATCTAAAATTGTTTATTGACGATAGCACCCCTAAAAATATTTATTTATTTTTAAAAAAAATTGAAAAATAAAAAATATTCAGAAAGGATGTTTATTTATTGGATGCACCGTCCTAGCTCAAAATATTGATTTATTTAAAAAAAAAATAAAAATATTTATTTATATCTTGAAGTATTGTGTAGTAAAAAAAATTTAATTATTTAGTTACCTAAAATTAACTTAAATTTAAAAAAAATTATTTATTTAATAAAAATTTTATTTAATTAATTTTCGAAAAATTTGTTTTATTTATTTTATTTTTTTTTTTTTTTATTTAATAATTAGATAAGAGATTCCCAAAGTCAAGATTCGTCTGGAGACAATTGTAAAAAGTAAGTATGGTACAATTTCCATTTTGTTTAAATTTGAATTCCCGCGTTCGCGAGCCCACTCCAACAATGCATGTGAGAACTGACTAGAAAAGTCCCTAACGACCAGATTCTACAGAACAGATTCTCCCCAACCTAATAAAACAATCACAACTGTCACGATTAGACACTAGGTCCATTTCTACTGACCCAGTTGTGCTTGTTTAACCTACAAATAAATTACAACTAAACCTAATGCGAAAGTTGAAGAACGCTCCCGAGCACCAGACTTCAAATCCTAAACTCCATGAAAAATTGTCTATTGAAAAACTAAATGTAAAAAATGGAAAAGTATGAATTTGTAAGAGGTTAAGCCTCTGATCCTGAAAGCAAAGTACAATTGGTTCTTCTCTTCATTACACCGAAGAAGCCTCTGAGCAAAGAATGGTACTACTGGTTTGCACCTAAGTACAAACACAGCAACACCACTCCTCGTCCCTGAGGACTTCCTCGCCGAATGAAGAGAAGAAACCAATGTTCTTCGATCGCATAATCCCGGTGGCCATAGGCGATCTAAGAACGACATCAATGTTAAGGGGATAAGCCCCATGGATGGCTTGTTAGGCCTACCGCTGGGAAAGTGAATCAATAAACCTAAATACTACATAATTTATCCATAATCCAAACAATTCCCTATTTAAAAATGGTAAATCGAAACATGAAATATATAATATGTGTTAATAAGGTTTTACATGAAATTAATTAAATTAAATCTTCAGACTGAATAATAAATTGATAATTAAAAAAAAATTACGATTGTTTTACATTTAAAACTAAGCTTACTAATTTTTAAGTTATTAATTCTAATATATTTGTTCAGGTCAAATTTTTATCGCTTTATTTATTGTATTCAAAACAAACAACAAAAATAAATGTTAGCTAAAAATAATTATTTCTATATTTATCTTATTTTTTAAATTAATCGCAATAAAAAAATAATTTTAAAAATGGTGGTAACTAAAATGGACTCATACGAGATATGTATACGTACATCCGCGGATCATTATGATGACAAATGTAGAGATATTGATTTGGATCCGGCTCACTCTATAAAGTTGATTGGAATTAATTATTTTCAATTGTACTTCCATAACCACAGACCAATAATACTTTGAAAGTAGTGACGAAAGATTTAAACTTATACAAAACCGTTGAAAACTGTTTGGTCAATGTTAACTTTTATTACGTTAATAACATCCTAAAACTCATAAAAACATGACTTAACCACAATCAAAAAAACATACGATTAATTTCATATATAAATTAATTGCATCATCCAAGAATATGTACAATATATAACCAAATATAAATATACATTATGTACAAAAAATTGTACTATGTATATAAAAAAAAAATATGTACAGGATATACAAAAGATATGTACAATAGTATACCAAAAATATGTACAATATGTACGTGGTAGCATAAAAAAATTTCAAAAAAAAACTGCTTCCCCAAAACGGTTTTCTTTTTTCCAAATAAAAAAACAATTAGTATTACTAAAAGCAGATGACAGCACAAAAAACAATCTCCAAAAAAATTGCTGTCCCAAAACGGTTTTTTTCAAAATTAAAAAAAAATTAGTCTTAACTAATTATACAATGAGGAACAGGGGCCTCCTGTGGACCAGACCACTCCTCTTCCTGTCGCGTGGTCGGTGAGATGGGGACCTCCTCAACCAGCTCCTCAGTTTGAGTGCTCTTGGTCGAGGAAGCTCCCAGCTCCACGACCAAGCGACCCTCCTTTTTCTTCTTCCTCTTCTCCTTTCTTTTCAGATGAGAGCTCCTATTTTTATTAATCCTCCTTCTTTCTCGCCAGCCCACATTCACTTCCTCATCCACCACATCAACCACCATATTCATCTCATTCACCTCCTCATGCACTTCCTCATTCACTATATCACCCACCATATTCATCTCATTCACCTCCTCATGCACTTCCTCATTCACTATATCACCCACCATATGCATCTCATTCGCTATTTCATAAATCAACACATCCAGGAACTTATCATACTGCTCTTCGTAGATATCATTCATAATCTCCAGATATAACTTATCTTTCACCTCATTCATAACCACATTTATAATTCCTTTCACCACATTCATCGCCTCATTCATCTTCTCCTTTCTCTCTATCTGCTCTCTCTCTTCCACCTCATCCATCCAGGGCTCAAACCCCCCTGGTCGACACCTCCTGATTCGCATCCCCTGACCCCTCATGTACATATTCTTAAAAAAATTAAAAAAAATTCCAAACAGAAAAAAAACCAATATCTGGTTTATCGAAAAAAAATTAATTTCACCAATATATAAACCTAAACAGGTTTTATCAAAAATTTATATAATATTTTCAAAAAAAAATTCTAGACCAACACTGGTTATCCAAAAAAAAACAAAAACTGGTTGACAACGCCCAGTTTCAATTCGCGCCAAAACTTTACCGTAGTCAAACCAAGAAATGGGTGACAACGCCCTAAAAAAAAATACTTTTGCCGAAAATACCCAGTAATTCTAAGCCCAGGGTCTCGTTTCGGGGCCACGTTTTGTTAACTTGCCCTATGGGCTTGGACTTTTATACAAAATAATTATATTTACAACCAAAAAAAATTACTTCATCATTGGACTTAAATTTCTTTCCAGCAAGCATTCTCTTGAGATCTGAAAACAGGAAAAAGTCGCTGGGGGCTAAATCTGGAGAATATGGTGGGTGGGTAAGCAATTCAAAGCCCAATTCATTCAATTTTGCCATCGTTTTCATCGATCTGTGACACGGTGCATTATCTTGGTGAAACAACACTTTTTTCTTTTGCAAATGTGGCCGTTTCTTTGCGATTTCAGCCTTCAATCGATCCAAAAGTTCACAGTAATACTCGCTGTTGATGGTGGTTCCTTTTAGGAGATAGTCGATGAATATTATTCCGTTCGTATCCCAAAATACAGACGCCATCACGTTACCGGCCGACTGTTGCGTCTTTGCTCGCTTTGGATTCAGTTCGTCGACTGCTGTCCACTCAGCTGACTGTCTTTTGGATTCTGGTGTGTAATTGTGAAGCCATGTCTCATCCATTGTCACATATCTACGATAGAATTCCCTTTTATTGCGGTTTAACAGTGCCAAAGACTCCTCCGAAGCATCGATTCGTTGTTGTTTTTGGTCGACTGTGAGCTCACGCGGCACCCAATTTGCACAGAGCTTTCGCATACCCAAATGTTCATGTAAAATGGTAAAAACACTACCATCTGCTACCTTTACAATGTCAGCTATTTCGTGCACCTTCAATTTGCGATCGTTCATAACCAATTTGTGGATTTTTTTTATGTTTTCTGGAATAACAGCCTCATTTGGGCGTCCACTGCGCTCTGCATCTTTTGTGCTGGTACGACCACATTTAAATTCAGCCATCCACTTCTCTACCATTTGTCTCGATGGAGCAGAGTTTGGATAATGTTTATCAAGCCATTGTTTGGTTTCCACTGTATTTTTTTTCATCAAAAAGCAATGCTTTATTAAAATTTGAAATTCACTTTTTTCCATTTTTTTTCAAAAACAAAAGTTGCTTCCACAAAATGCTATAACTCACGAATAAATAGTCAGATTGCTGTCAAATTTATACACGTATCGTTTGAAGGTTAGTACTAAATAAAAATCATATGGAAAAAATTCTAGTAACGCCATCTATGTGTCATCCTACGGACTTATTGAATGACCTAGTATTTAACCTTGAAGTCACAAAAACGTCGTCATCCCCTCTATGTCAGGAACCACCGAACTACTTCCCACAACTAATCTGTATTTGGGATCGAGTTATCAATGGTAACCAACGTCAGGGTCGATGATCAATTTCAACACTCATGAAGTTCCTAGGAACTATCAGTGAGTGCTGAAATCGACTATCCATCCATCTAACGTCAGCACCATTGAACCCTCGATACTACCAGTAAAATATAACACCGGAGATGTGAACCCCAGGAACGACAACCAGGCAAAGGAACAACCGTACCGAACGTAAGACATCATTACCTGATGTCTTTCGCGTGATGGACTCCAAGATTCTTACCGCTCATATCTATGCACTCATAGAGTACATTTCCAATCTTAGTCTTAATCATTGCAGGTAAGAACTTTGGAGCCAATTTTGCCAAGAACTTTTTAGTAGCGTCACTCAAATGATGTTGCCGTACAAACACATGTTGTTGTGGCTGGAAAGTCCGTAGTTTAGATCGCAGGTTATACTGATGTTGCGATTTTTTGAAAGCTGCTTTTAAATTTTGTTGAACTCGGTTCCTGAGCAGGGTCAGATGATCAGAGCGTTCTATTTCCTCACCAGCATCTTCACCAAGCTTGTGTAGTGATCTCAACAAATGGTAAGTATTTCCATCCGCTATGGGATGTTGACCAAATAATAGATAGTACGGTGAGTACCTGGTAGCTGAATGTACTGCGGCCCGCAGTGCATAAGCGATTTCACCAATTTGTGAATCCCACTTGGTATGTTGACCTTTTATGAACGCTCGAATTGCTGCTAGAACTGATCTATTGCCTCGCTCTGACGCGTTGCTCTGATGACTATAGACACCGGTCCTAATATGTTTAATTCTGAAATCTGACAAAAGATTTTGAAAGTTTCTACTAGTGAACTGTTTGCCATTGTCACTGTGTAGAAACTCTGGTACTCCATATGTAAGAAACATTTCATTCCTCAGAAAAGCATTCACCTTCGGTGAAGTTGCGTTTCTGAGTGGTTTCAGTAGTACAAACTTCGTAGCATGATCCAGAACAATTAACAATACCGTATTCCCAAGTGTAGAACGAGGGTACGGTCCCAAAAAATCTATATAGACTCTCTGCCATGGACGTGCTGTTTCGAATTGATATTGCATCGGAGGACGCAATATCTGATTCGTGGCTTTTGTTTGTTTATATGTGTCGCAGGACACAACATAGTTGTGTACCTGTGACGCCATGCCCGGCCAATAATAAAGACGTCGAAGTAATTCTAAGGTCTTTTTAACACCTCCATGAGCAGCAGTACTATCATCATGATGTTTCTGAATCATGTTTGAAGTCATCGTTTTCGGTATCCAGAGCTTCCACACAGGAACATCGTTAGGTATTGCATCAGGTCTTGGCTCAATACGTATGTATAGCTTATCATCCACGACTTTGACTGGTGGAAAGTCCTTGGGTGATGATTGAACTTTAGCTATCATATCCGTATACTCTTTGTGCCGATAACCTTCATTGTCGAGTTCAATGTCGTTAGCATGATGTGATAATGCTTCCGTCAATTCCTCGTGTGTATCGTCATAAAGTCGAGATAGAGCATCAGGGACTATATTTTGGGTACCTTTTTGGTGGACAATGGTAAAAATCCATATGTTGGAGTTTTAGGCTCCACCTAGCCAGACGACCACTCAAGTCTTTCTGTGACATTAGCCACTTCAGACTTGAGTGATCAGTCACAATCGTAAATCGTTGACCTTCAACATAGCCCCTGAATTTCTTCACACTCAGAGTTGCCACAAGACATTCCAGCTCAGAAACTGTGTAGTTTCTCTGAGCTTTGTTTAGTTTTTTCGACATGAAGGCTATCGGACACTTTTGTCCGTCTTCGTCGACCTGATATAACACACTACCTACCCCTGTCAGACTTGCATCGCATCTAATAAAGAACTCTTTATTATAGTCAGGGTTAATTAATACCGGTGCTGTAGTCAGCAATTTTTTTAAACTTTCAAAAGCTGTTTGCGCTTCTAATGTCCATTTCAATTTTCCAGAGCTTTTCTTTAACAAATCTGTTATCGGTGATACCACGCTAGCATAATTTGGTATAAAACGTTGATACCAACCGGCCATTCCTAGTAATCTACGTATTTGTTTTCCTGCTGATGGAGCTGGATACTCAGCAACAGCTCTTACCTTGTCAGGATCTGATCGAAGTTCATCTTCACCAACCAAAAATCGCAAGTATTTCACCTCTCTCAGAACAACTTTACATTTCTTGAGGTTTATGGTTAACCCAGCCGCTCTTATCAATGAAGAGACTTTGGACAGCAATTCCATATGTTCCTGGAACGTGGAAGAGACTACCAATAGATCATCTAAATAAACAAAGACATTTTCGTGATATTGATGTGGTATCACTTTGTGCATTAGCCGACACATTGTCTGGGGAGCATTGCACAATCCAAAGGGCATAACCCGGAATTGATACAATGGACGACCAGGCACTGTGAAGGCTGTCTTGTCTCTAGATGCTTCTGCCAGAGGAATCTGCCAGAAAGCATCTTTGGGATCAATACTAGAAATGTACTTTGTGCTATTTAGACGACCTAGTAAGCCATCAATCAAGGGAAGTGGGTAAGCGTCCTTTTTTGTGAGTGAATTGACACGACGGCTATCTATACATAATCTGTTTTTACCAGATTCTTTTTGTACCAGGACCACTGGCGAGCACCAAGAACTGTTACTCTCTTCGATCACGCCCATTTGAAGCATTCGGTCGAGTTCGGCATAAACCTTTAGTTGAACAGCCGGCGATGTGGGATAATGCCTCTGTTTAACAGGTGCATTATCACCAATATCGATGCCCAGGTAGAGCTCTTCTCGTAACCCAGGGACTATATGAAACCACATTGGTTTAGTGGAGCCATTCATTGTTATTGGAATTTCTATGTAACCCAAAATTTTATTTGCAGTACCATCCGCCGTACGAATACACGAAGTGTATTTACGGTAGGTTGTACCTGATGATTCCAATAATTCCAAGGAATTTCTTCCAAGTATGGTGATTGACGCTCCACTATCCAATAATCCTGCGATATTTTTGTCCAAAATCCTAATTGTTAATCGCGACCGAGGATCCTTTGTTTCTGAAAGGATAGATGAAATACATGCTTTGTGAAATAATTTCCTCATCCTCCAATATCTAATATTACGTTCAAGACGTCTAAAATATGTTCGATGTAATAATGGGAAATTAAACATACTAGATGAATTTAGTCTGGTTTCCTGAGTAGTGGCAGATCGTCCTGCGTTGCCATGTCTCTCGTCGATTTCTTCGGGCTCATTGGATGTTGAACCAAGGGTACCATCCCCGAAGCATGCACTCTCGGACGATAGTTTAACGACGTAGACAGGCTGAGTTGTTTGATCTTTATCACAATTTTACTCAAATAATAGACCAGCCAACCAGAGTTCCTGACATTCCTGGTCAAAGTAGTAATTTACTTGATTTATTTTTGACAATCGATCCATATCTGGTTCAATTTAAAATATCAGAACCATTGGGTGGTTCAGATCATAATTTGATCTCCACACAACTAAATATACAAATTCCAAAACAATTTAAAGCGAATCCTCGCAATGTTTGGGATTACAACGCTGCGGATTGGCAAGGACTTAAAAGTTTTTTTAGATGTTTTCCTTGGAAACGCTATTGCCTTACCGGCCAAGACCCAGACATAGCTGCATCAAATTTTTCTGAAACTGTAATTGATGGTATGCACAGATTTATTCCTAATAAATTGATCATTCCGAAAACTGATCTATGGTTTTCTAGTAAATGCAAAAAAGCAATAAAAGTTAAAAAAAGGCTTTTCGAAAGTTTAATCAAAACAAAACCGATGAAAACCTTAGACAGTACCGTAAAGAGAGAAATTCATGTCGTAAGTTAATAGATGAAGAGAAACATCTATTTAATAGGAAAAAAGCATCTAAATTCGCAGAACATTAGACTGGTTCACGCAATTTCTATAAAGCCGCAAAGGCTGTCCAAGGCAACTTTTGTAAATCTTCCCTACCGCCCCTTGTTAATAGAGATGCCCCTATCATTGATCCAAAAGAGAAAGCCAATTTGCTTGGGCATTATTTCTCTTTAAATTCTTCTTTAAAAGAACCTAATTTCCAACCTAAACCTATTTTTAAAGTTTCTTATAATATGAGGCGGATAATTTTTCGGAAAAACATTGTTCGAAAAATGCTTTTAAAAATCAATACTAACAAGGCAACAGGCCCTGGTTTTATTCCTCCTATTATACTTAAAACATTTGCTAGGGAGCTAGCACCAATCCTCACTAAAATCTTCTATTTGTCAAATAAGAAAGGAATTTTTCCTGAAATTTGGAAAATGCCTAGTGTACAGCCAGTTTCAAAAAAGGGCAGTAAGACTGATCCTATGAATTACAGACCCATTTCAATTTTATCGGTAGTTGCTAAAATTTTTGAGAAATATGTCAATTTTAATTTAATTTAATTTCAGCTTTATAATTCCACCTTGATTGAATCAATATCTTTAATAGAAAAAGTTTTACAGCTAAAACCACAAAACACAAAAATACGACTTTTCAAGTGCTTTATTTTGTGTGGACTGGAAGTGGCGCGTGCGAAAATTAAATCCTTGTGGATTTTGATTTTTTGAGCCCTAAAGAACATTTCCACAAAGTTTGAGTAAAATCTAAAACAGTACAGCAACAATTTTTTTTTCGATGATTTACGGGCTAACTTTATTTGATTGACCTAAAATTTCTTGCAGTTCATTTTCATACGTATACACACCGATTAAGGGGGTGAGACCAAAAATATTTTGAAATTGAAAATTAAGGAACACCCTAATATATATATATATATATATATATATATATATATATATATATATATATATATATATATATATATATATATATATATATATATATATATATATATATATATATATATATATATATATATATATATATATATATATATATATATATATATATATATATATATATATATATATATATATATATATATATATATATATATATATATATATATATATATATATATATATATATATATATATATATATATATATATATATATATATATATATATATATATATATATGATAAATCGGGGTTGCACTGTAGCGTTGAGACATAAAGTCATGTAATATAAATTGCTCTGAAAAATAATAATTTTAAAAATATATAAACTGATAAATGAGTGATGGAAGAAACTAAAAGAGATTCTTTATAAACAATAGTTTAAGAAAGTTTTGTTTTTTTAATATGTTTAGTGAGGTTTTAATACAAAAAGTGGCTGTGAAATAACTTGGAAAAAAAATAACATAACCAAAAAAAAATAAAGGAAAAAATTGTTGTGCATAAAACTCAAAATACATTACGGTCATTGTGACAATCAAACGCATGAATGAAATAACTGTTCTCTGTATTCACCTTAATTTACCTTCAATGTTTACAAAAGTAAATACATGATGCAATAGGAAAAACGGCAAAGCAACAACAAAAATCTTCTTTTGCAGAAAATTTATAGTAATCTATTTTTTTAAAATTATTTTTTATATATACCAACGGCATGGGAGATGAAAATAAAAGGAAACTGGAGTCTCCGGAGCCTTCCCCTGATTCTAGAAGACTAAAAAACGATTCAAACCAAAAAGTTGGAGAAATGAGTTTAGGCAAATTGATGGAAGCTCTTTCTGGTCTAATGGATATCAAAATGGAACATCTGGCTACAAAAAATGATGTTAAACTAGAGTTGGATGCCGTCAAGAAGGAATGTGTTACTTTAAAATCTATTATATCGCAGATGTCATTAAGGCAACAAGAACTTGAAAAAACAGTGGAGCTATTACAAAACTCAAGCAAAAGGAATAATCTAATTTTTAGTGGTTGTGTGATGGATATGAGAAACCCAACGGATTCCATCAAGAAACTATGCGCAGAAAAATTGGGTGTCGAAAATACGAATATTATAAAGGCGTTTTATGTTGGAAAAGCCAAAAAACAAATTTTGGCGGAGTTTGCGTCATCAGATGAAGTTTATAACATTTTAAAAAACGCACATAAGCTTAAGGGAACTTCAATCTACATAAATAGAGATTTATCACGAGAAACGAGGTCTCGGCGAAGGATTTTAAATGCTGTAAAGTCAAAAATTCGACAGCTAAATACCACCGTTGAAGTTAATGTTAAGGGAGACCAGCTTATTGTAAATGAAACCTCATTCTTCTGTAACTCAGCTGGAGAATTGACAACAGGGGGCGAAAATGGAATAAACCAATTGAACGATATCTGTAAAACGGATCTTTCAGATTTTATACTAGAATTAAAAGATAAGGGAGATTTTAGAAGTGCTAAATATTAACAATTAGAAGCCGTCTGCCGTAGTAATGTTAGACAAAAAGATAATCAGAATGTATTTAAAATTCTTGCTTACAACATCGCAGGTCTAAATAATAAGATACTTTTTCCAAATTTTTTCGCGTTTATTAAAAGTTATGACGTGTTTTTCCTGTTCGAAACCTTTGTTACAGAGGACAAAATTGAACAATATTGTAAGTATTTCAGTGATTTCGAACTGAGTTGGGTTGCTGCAGCAAAAATAAATAGATATGGGCGTGCAAGTGGTGGATGTCTTTATGGGTTCAGGAAATCATTGAAATCTATTTATAACTTGAAATTCGTAAAATATGGTGAGTTTCAATCTTTATCATTGTCAACTTGTAATAAAAACTTACTTATGGTTCCATTGTATTTAAATTGCAATCAATGGGAGATTGATTTTGAAAAATTTAGGTCTTTCCTTTCAGAGTATCCCCAACCAAATTTTATTATCATAGGTGATCTTAACGTTAGAATTGGAAATTTACAGGTGATTGATGAGAGTCTAGTCTTGAATAATCCATACCTTGCGCAATGTAGAAATTCTAAAGATGAGAAAGTTAATTCTAAAGGCAAGAAACTTTTGGATTTTTTGGATGATTTTGGAGCAATAGTTTTAAATGGCAGAACCCCAAGTGACTATCAGGGGGAGTTGACGTTTGTAGGTGTAATGGGTTCTTCTGTTAACGACATTTGCGTATCATCGTTGAACTCACTAGAATTAGTAAAAGATTTTGAGGTAATTATTCAGAACTTTTCAGATCACATGCCAATAACTTGTACACTATATGCAAATGAAGATCATAAACCAGAAAGTACACTAAATCTTTTACCAAAATTGCTATGGAGTAAACAAAGCCCGACTATCTATAAGGAAAAGCTCAATAGCATTGTAACTGAAGATACGCAAAACAATGAAGAAATGCACTTAGATATAAGCTATTTTCAGTCAATTATTAATGCGGTGTCAAATTACAATAAAGATGGTCATGAAGGAATCAAATTTCATAATAAATGGTTCGATACGGATTGTTTGAAAGCTAGGAAAAAATCATTTAAGTGTCTTCGTGAAATTGAAAAAGACAACTCCTCACAGGCAGTTGAGCTGTACTCTAAAGCAAATAGCGAATATAAAAATCTATGCAATCAGAAATATTTTGATTACAACAAAAGCTTAGCAGAAAAACTAAGTAAAATACAAAATACAAAAGATTATTGGGCTGCTATACGAGAAATAAGAAACTCTAAATTTATTCGTGGGAAAAACATTAGCATAGATGATTTGTATTTATATTTCAGAACCCTGTTAAACCCTGAACAAAATACTCCCTCTCCTCTTTATGCGGAACCAAATATATTTGTTGACAGTCTAGATAAGCCATTTGAAGTTTCCGAAGTAAAAGTTTTCTTAAAGGACGCTAAAGACAACAAAGCTCCTGGCGTAGATAGAATTCCATATGAATTCTATAAAAATGCTCCTGATACATTTTTGATAGCCCTGGTTAAAACCTTTAATACTATTTTTGAAACGGGTAATATTCCAGAGTCTTTCTCTAAATCCATCATATTCCCTTTATTCAAAAAGGGTGATGTAAACCTTGCATCCAACTATAGAGGCATTTCATTTATAAACTCAGTTGCTAAGATTTTTTGTGGTGTTCTTCTGAAACGCCTTGAACACTTTGTGAGAGAAGCAACTATTTTAAATGAGTATCAAGCGGGGTTTAGACAGGGATATTCAACCATGGATTGTATTTTCTCGTTGTGTAGCAGTATTAAAATTATATTAAACTCCCCAAGACAAAAAGTTTATGCTTTCTTTGTAGATTTCAGAGGTGCTTTTGACTCTATTGATCGCAAGGCCCTGTTTTATAAATTATTTAATGAAGGTATCTCTACAAAATTTATAGAAATACTCAAAAGCATATATAAGAATACAGAAGCTGCCGTTTGGGATGGAAAAAATATTTCTCAATTCTTTAGTTCGAATATGGGGGTTAAGCAGGGATGCCTATTAAGTCCCTTGTTGTTCTCGCTATTTTTGAACGATCTTGCGGATTATCTTGAGGGAGGATTAGTGATAGGAGATTTTACTCTTAAACTTCTGATGTACGCGGATGATATTGTATTACTAGCTCAAACACCGGACAGTTTACAAATAATGATCAATGCCCTCGAAAAGTATTGTGATCAATGGAACTTGTCAGTTAATCTAGACAAATCAAAAATCATGATATTTTGTAATGGTGGTAAAAGAGCAAATAATGAAATTTGGCATTACAAAAATACAGAAATAGAAATTGTGAACAGATATAAATATCTGGGAGTTATACTAACACCTAAACTATCCTTCCAGCCACATCTAGTAGATAGAGCACAAGCTGCTAAACTAGGTATTAATGCCACTTGGTCAAACTTTGTTGCTCATAATTCCATTGCTATATCAGGTAAGATGAAGTTGTTTGAAGCATCAGCAAGATCTGTTCTATGCTATGGAGCACAAGTTTTTGGTTACAATGAATACGAAGAGGTTGAAAAGGTACAGCGTTTCTTTTTTAAAAAACTGCTCTTCCTACCCCAGAATACCCCTAATTATATGTTTCAAGTAGAATTAAATGTTAAAAAACTCTATTCCTATACCTTAAAACTACATTTTAATTATATAATAAAAGTTCTTCAATTAGCAGATCAAAGGATTGTTAAAATATTGGCACTGAAAACAATTGAAATGCATACATTCTGGGTACCACAGTGGCAGATTATAGCTACCAAATGCGGAATTTTATCTAGATTAGATTTTGCTGATATTCAAAATCTAAAAAACATTACGAAACAAATTTTAGAAAAAATAGATGTAATTGATTTGTCTGACGCATTAAATTTAGCGCGAGCTTCAAGCCATCATGAGCATTACTGTTCACTTGAACATGAGGGTTTTTCTCGTTATTTTATTGATAAAAATACACCGCATAAAATAAGCATCATCTTTAAGGCAAGAGGAGCTCTTCTGAAGCTGAATGGAAATGCGTGGTCTAGCAATGCGTCTGATCAATGTTCATTATGTAACTTAGGCGAACAGGAAACTACCTTTCATCTCGTAGCACTGTGTCCCATTTTTATAGATCAAAGACAAATATGGTTTAAGAGGGAATATCTTTCATTTAGTGAGTTCTTATATATACTGAACTGTGATGTTGATAACTTGTACAACTATCTTCTTCGCGTGTTGAATTTTAGATGCGTTCTGATAAATGAATTTAATTTTTAATTGTTTAGTATCTTAAATGTTTTTTAAAAATTGATAAACACATACTAACACTTTGTTTTGTCCTTTTTATTATATTTCTATGTTATCTTCTCTCAATATTTTAGTTTCTGGATATATATTTTCTATAAATTATTAATTTTATTTTAAAAATCACTATAATATTACACACAACTTAAATTTAAATAAACACGTTAAATAATAAGCAACCTGGCAGACGGCTAAGGCCATTGTCTAGATGATTTGTTGAGTTGAATCTATAAAAAATTATCAATGTATTGTATTTTAAACTTTTTATACTCAATAAACGTCTTTATTATTATTATTATTATTATTATATATATATATATACGTATATATACGTATATTTATATATGTATATATATATATATATATATATATATATATATATATATATATATATATATATATATATATATATAGATATATATATATATATACATATACAATTTTTTTTTTGTTTTTCCGTCTCCGCTTACTTAGTCGTTTGGCACCAAAATTTTCCCGAAATTCCGAGATGAAGCCCATTGCAATAGATAGATTTTTATATGAAATCTACCTAAAATAAACGGATTCTATACCAAGGCAATAGATATTCACGACGTATAAAACTACAAAATTACCTGTAATTAAAATACTTTTTACGAAAATACTTGCCAGGGGACTGATAATTTGACTGATCTTGCTAGTAACGATGACTGTTTTGATTGCTAAAACCTCGGACTAAGTAAAACACTTGCAATATTATATTTATTGAACTTTAATTGATTCCTGTGACGAGCGATAACTTGATAGAAATGTGAGTTTCCAATATTTTCAATGTGTTTTGATTGGGCTGGAGAATAATAACAAATTCGTGGGACAAACTTTAATGGGATATATCTTATATATGAAATATAGAGTAATGTTATGATTATTTACACATTATTAAAGCATCATTATTAAAAATTATTACTACAGTGTAAATTTGTCTCTACACACTTAGAATCATTGATTGTTTTGTTTACCAGCTTTGACTTTCAAGGTGGGACACGCCATGGGACTGAGAATTTGACGTTTTGAATAATTGTTTCTCTAAGAAATATATTTCGAAACGGGTTTATTTTGGGTGACCAGCTAGACATAGTTAAGGTTTACAAATTTCATTTGAAAAAAATTTTTTTTTTTCATATTAATATACGAAATAAGCAGAGCCGTCCAAAATTCGTATGTTTGTAGAATTACCCATAAGTCAAAACAAGGTTTGAACAAATTTTTCGAATGAAAGGCATTCTGTTTAAGATACAAGTCAAAAAACGTCGAAAAATCACTTTCCTTATTTAAAATACCCAAGAAAAGTCACATTTGAAGTAGGGGTGGATCAAAAAAATTTTTTCAACTCATTTTCTCCTTTTGAATTTATCTAAAAATATAAATTTTATAATTTTTGGATATAGAGCATGAACAAAAAAAATTTAAGTGAATAATAATTGCCTGAACGTAATAGTATCTATCATGAAATTATACACAAAAAATGAAAAATATCGATATTTTGAAAAAATGATCAGCTAGGATTTTGATTCTTTCAAGTTTTGAAACTATAAGTGACCTAGAAACATCTCTCATAGCCCAATTTGAGGTACATTTTGATAACATTTAATGGTTCTTTAGGAACACCGTGATGCATTGATCGCCGTTCCGATTAGAAAGTGACCAGGAGTCAAAGATTCCAAATCATTGGGATCGGATGATAATTCCATTATGGTTCGTGAATTCATCACGCCTTCTATTTCGGTTGCAAATGCATATAAAAATTCGAGTGTCATAATTCGTGTTCCAACTATCTTCTTCATGTGACCTTTGATTGTTTTAACTCCGGATTCCACAGTCCACCGAAATGTGGGGTTCTTGGCGGTATGAAATTCCATTTGACAGACTGTGACAAACAATAATTCGAAATTTGATTAGATTGGGTTTTTAATAATTTTTTTATGTCTTCCAGTTTGTTATAAGCGCCTACGAAATTTGACCCATTGTCACTCCAGATTTCAGCGCTCCTACCACGACGACTAAAAAACCTTTTCAGACACGCGATGAAGATATCAGTGGTGGCATCCTCCGCAACCTCTAAATTTACCGCTTTAGTCGTAAAGCATACGAAAATGCATATATAAACTTTATTATATGTATCCTTGCGTTGATTTTTATATCTGACGGAAAAGGGTCCACAGAAATCTAATCCAACGGTGTGAAATGGTCTTGATGTTTGAATTCTGTTAGCGGGTAAATCTCCCATGAGTTGTGACGGAATTCTAGGTCGTAACTTGTAACATGGAATACAGCTATGGAGGATCGATTTTACTAAATTCTTGCCGTGTATGGGCCAATACTTTTGTCTTATGGTTGACAAAGTAAGATTTACTCCACTATGTAAATTTTGCAAGTGTTTCTGAAGAACTAATAGCTTTGTGAAGTCATGATTTCCTGGTAGTAAATATTGATGTTTCTGGTTGAAACTAAACGAACTTCTCTTTATTCGTCCACCAACTCTTAAACAGCCATCTTCATCGACAAATGGTGTTAAACTCAGCAATTTACTATTGGATGGCAATGCTTGATTCGACGATAGCAGATTGATTTCTTTACTAAATTCAGCGTATTGTACAATTCGCGTTAAACATTTCTCAGCCGATGTCAGTTCGATTGGTTTCAGTCTTCCGAAATTTCTTTTGGAACTCACACTCTGCCTTAAATTGTTTGCAAAACGCCGACAGTATGCTACTATACGTACTAATTTTGAAAACAAATCATAGGTTTCTATACAAATGACATCGCGATATTCAATATTTGCTAAAGCTACTACCTTTTCGGGTTTCAATTCAGGGACTTCCGATACATGTACAAATTTCTTAGGCCAATACTCTTCGGATTGAGCTAAAAATTGTGGACCAGAAAACCAAGTTGGGGACTCTAATAATTCTTTTGGCATAAGGCCTCTAGACACTATATCTGCAACATTGTTTTTGCTATCTACATGTTTCCAATTCATTTTCACAGTCAACTCCTGTATCTCACACACTCTATTTGCAACATAAGTTTTTAGACGATATGGTGGTAATTTAACCCAACACAAAACAATTGACGAGTCCAACCACAACACAATCCTTTTAAATTCGATATCTACTACTTCTAAAATTCTAGAAACAAGAACCAATTCTAGAACCAATCTGCAAACCCATGGAGTTCTATATGATTAACATTAGCAGACACCACACAACGTTAATCTCAATACCATTTACTAAGGGGAGACTAGCATAGTATTCTTCCCAGTGATTACAAAGAATTTCTGGGAGAGTATCATCCCATTCGAGTTTGCTGAACCATATTTGCTGCATTAAGATTTTAGCTGTTGCAATAACTGGTGAAACTATACCCAATGGGTCAAACAATTTGGCTATACATGGCAGAACATTTCTTTTCGCAGACGTTGACTTTTCGTGATCGATATTTACATTGAACTTGAATACGTCTTTCGCAGAGTTCCAAACAATACCTAACGTTTTTATCGATTCAATAGCACCTTCCAATTTTTCCCTATTTTCTACAGGAATCGCTTCTAACAACCTAAATTCATTCGAGGACCATTTACGAAGATTCATACCGGAATTATCAAATAATTTTATCAACTCATATTGCATCTTTAGTGCCTCATCTATGTCATTGCAGCCGCCTAAAATATCATCCATATAATTATTTTTTGCTATAGCTTTCGATGCCAAGGGGTATTCTTCTTTATGGAGATAAGCATTTTTTCGAGTACTTTTGTCGCCAAATAGGGTGCACTAGACGTGCCATACGTAACCGTTAATAATTCATACACTTTCAGCGGTAAATCAGGGTTTTCTTGCCATAATATTTTCTGAAATCTAGTATGATCTTTACAAACTCTAATCTTCCTATACATTTTCTCCACGTCTATAGTAAAAACATATAGGTAGGTGCAAAATTGAATGATTATGGAGAAAAGGTCAAGTTGCAGAACTGGTCCAACCATTAATACGTCATTAAGTGACAAATTCGATGTAGTTTTCGTTGAGGCGTCAAATACTACGCGCAACTTTGTACTACTACCTGGTTTCAAAATTGCATGGTGTGGTAGAAAGTATTCATCAGGTGTACCATATTCTTCAGCGTCATTATTATCAATTGCCTGCATATGACCTAATTTTTCATATTCACGCATAAACTCTACGTATAATTTTTTCAGTTCTGCATTTTTTGCTAATTTATTTTCTAGATATTCGAACCTTTTTAACGTAAGATGTTTGGAATGACCTAAATTGGAGACATATTCTTTAAACGGCAATTCAACAACAAATCGTCCAGTTTCATCTCTATTAAATGTTTTTTTAAAATGCTGCTCACATTGATTTTCTTCTATTGTCAGTATAGGTCTAATTTCACATGATTCACTATCCCAAAATTTTTGAATTTGTTGTTCTAACTTGTTATCGATTTCATGTGAAGCTACCCAGTAAAAGTGTTATACCAGATTTACTAGTAACATAAGAAAAAACTAAAGCTTTCTTCGAGTTGTCCACTCACTACCCATCCAAAAACAGTTTTTTGTAATAGTGGTAGGTTATATCAGCTAGCTGTAGTCGTCCATTTTCTAAAATTTTATAAAATATTTGCACTGTTACCCTGTTACGGGGCCAGTTTGTAACTTTTATTTGAACTTTTGTTACACTATAAATTAACACGGGATAACTTGGCCCCAATACGAATTTGACATTAGGAATCTCTATTATCTTACTATATTTATCTTAACATTCCGAAGGGGAAAATAATTAAACAAGAATTAATATATCTATAAAATAAATTACCTCGAACTAAAAACTGTTGATTGATGATCTGGTTTCTAATTTTACAATTCCATTGACTAGCGTTTGATCAACTAACTATATTGGCCGAACTAATTCGTGAACATCAGTTGCTGCTGTAGTTGCTGCACATTGAATTACACCTTCGCTGTTCGAAATGCCCAATTGAACATTACTTTTGATCCTTTAACTTTTCATTCCATACCATATCTTGCTTTAAATCCGTGCGGTTTCAACAACCGGAAAATCCACCATACACTCGATTGTTTCTAACTGTGGTAATAGGCTTATTTTCATTTACTGCCACTTTATAAAGCAAATTTTCTTTTATGATGAGTTAAGTATAAACTTAATGAAAACACCCATGACACACTTCTTGTATCAATTAACAGAAAATTCTTTTTGAAATCAACATAAAATGGAATTAGTATTTATTTTTAATGATCAATTAACAAATTCAAACTAACAAATTAATTTAAATTACAGATTTTGTTCACAAATTCATTTAAACATTTACTTTCAAGAACCAAAATCAGAATGAATCTTTTTTTTTTGAAAAATCGAACAATGTGATTTTCTATTTGACATCTTCTAATCAATCGTGTAATATTCAAAATTCAACAAAGATTAATAACGACAACGACATCTGTTCGCTAGAATTGGAAATAAAATTGAGTACGCTCGTTTGTCTTCTATAGTATATTCAAAATTTAACTAGCAGTTAAGTTTTAGAAAATTTTAAAATTATTGTTAATGTAAAAATGAACGGAAACTAATGAAATACATTTCTATTGAATTGAAAACAAAGAGGAATTTGGTTTTATTATTGTTTTGCGATTATTGCGATCGTTACACCATGAATTCAAGGTAAAAATCAAGATTTCTACTCTTGAAATCACAAAAACGTCGCCATCCCCTCCATGACAGAAACCACCAAAGCACTATTAAACTTAAACTAATAATAGAAATTCTAATAACTAATAAAAAAAATTATAATAACTAAGTAATATTAAATATAACACCTATTTAAATTCTAAAAACCGAGAATTAAATTTATAACTATAATAACTAATGATTAAGAATAGATGTTTAATTTATGACAACTAATAATTCTAACACTAAATTTAATTTTATAAAAAAAATATATTGAAAAACTTAGGCTTGATATATAGGAAACAGACGCTAGAGATTTCGATGGTAAAACCTGCAAAATCATGACTCGCAATCACCAACAATAGTAAAACCAATTCTCAACAAAAAAAAATGGAGCCAGTACGACGGAAATGTAAAAAGGATGAAAGCACAAAAACGAAAAAAAACAACGAACGCCCAATTCGAAAACATACAAGATTTTCTTGTAAAAACAAACTTTATAAAGGAACAAAAAGGACCACCGTCGTAGCCAATCTTTGCTGAATCTTTCACAAAAATTCCTAAAACATTATATATGTAAAAGTATAATTTATTTATTTAATTTCAGATATACTGAAATAATTATATATACCTAAAATTAGTTATTGACGATAGCACCCCTAAGAATATTTATTTATTTTAAAAAAAAATTGAAAAATAAAAATATTTAGAAGAATGTTTATTTATTGGATGCACCGTCCTAGCTCAAAATATTGATTTATTTTTAGAAAAAAATAAAAAATATTTATTTATATCTTGATGTCTTGCTTATTAAGAAAATTTATTTATTTAGTTACCTAAAACTATTTAGATTCTAAAAAAAATTATTTATTTACCTAAAATTATTTAATTACGAAAATTTACTTTATTTAATAAAAAATTTTATTTATTTAATTCTTGAAAAATTTGTTTGATTTATTTTATTTTTTTATTTAATATCATAAGAGATTCCCAAAATCAAGATTCGTCTGGAGACAATTTAAAAAGTAAGTATGGCTACAATATCCATATTGTTTAAATTTAAAATATCGCGTTCGCGAGCCCACTCCAACCATGCATGTGAGAACTGACTAGAAAAGCCCCTAACGACCAGATTCTACAGAACAGATTCTCCCCAACCTAATAAAACAATCACAACTGTCACGATTAGACACTAGGTCCATTTCTACTGACCCAGTTGTGCTTGTTTAATCTACAAATAAATTACACCTAAACCTAATGCGAAAGTTGAAGAACGCTCCCGAGCACCAGACTTCAAACCCTAAACTCTATGAAAAACTGATCTATTGAAAAGCTAAATGGAAAAGTGGAAAAGTTTTTGAATTTGTATGAGGTGAAGCCTCTGATCCTGAAAGCAAAAGTACAATTGGTTCTTCTCTTCATTACACCGAAGAAGCCTCTGAGCAAGGAATGGTACCACTGGTTTGCACCTAAGTACAAACACAGCAACACCACTCCTCGTCCCTGAGAACTCCCTCGCTGAATGAAGAGAAGAAACCAATGTTCTTCGATCGCATAACCCCGATGGTCATAGGCGATCTAAGAACGACATCAATGTTAAGGGGATAAGCCCCATGGATGGCTTGTTAGGCCTACCGCTGGAGAAAGTGAATCAATAAACCTAAATACTACATAACTTATCCATAATCCAAACAATTCCCTATTTAAAAATGCTAAATCGAAACATGAAATATATAATATGTGTTAATAAGGTTTTACATGAAATTAATTAAATTAAATCTTCAGACTAAATAATAAATTGGTAATTTAAAAAAAATTACGATTATTTTACATCTAAAACTAAGCTTACTAATCTTTAAATTATTAATTCTAATATATTTGTTCAGGTTAAATCTTTCGCTTTATTTATTGTATTCAAAACAAAAAATAAATGTTAGCTAAAAATAATTGTTTCTATATTTATACCATTTTTTAAAATTAATCGCAATAAAAAATAATTTAAAAAATGGTGGTAGCTAAAATGGACTCATACGAGATATGTATACGTACATCCGCGGATCATTATGATGACAAATGTAGAGATATTGATTTGGATCCGGCTCACTCTATAAAGTTGATGGGAATTAATTATTTTCAATTGTACTTCCATAAACACAGACCAATAATACTTTGAAAGTAGTGACGAAAGATTTAAACTTATACAAAACCGTTGAAAACTGTTTGGTCAATGTTAACTTTTATTACGTTAATAACATCCTAAAACTCATAAAAACATGACTTAACCACAATCAAAAAAAACATACGATTAATTTCATATATAAATTAATTGCATCATCCAAGAATATGTACAATATATAACCAAATATAAATATACATTATGTACAAAAAATTGTACTATGTATATAAAAAAAAAATATGTACAGGATATACAAAAGATATGTACAATAGTATACCAAAAATATGTACAATATGTACGTGGTAGCATAAAAAAATTTCAAAAAAAAACTGCTTCCCCAAAACGGTTTTCTTTTTTCCAAATAAAAAAACAATTAGTATTACTAAAAGCAGATGACAGCACAAAAAACAGTCTCCAAAAAAATTGCTGTCCCAAAACGGTTTTTTTCAAAATTAAAAAAAAATTAGTCTTAACTAATTATACAATGAGGAACAGGGGCCTCCTGTGGACCAGACCACTCCTCTTCCTGTCGCATGATCGGTGAGATGGGAACCACCTCAACCAGCTCCTCTATTTGAGTACTCTTGGTCGAGGAAGCTCCCAGCTCCACGACCAGGCGACTCTCCTTCTCCTTCTTCCTCCTCTCCTTCCTCTTCAGGTGTGAGCTCCTGTTTTTCTTGACCCGTCTCCTCTCACGCCAGCCCACATTCACTTCCTCATTCACTCCATTCAACTCCTCATCCACTATCTCACAAATCAAATCATCCAATGCCTTATCATACTGCTCTTCGTAGATATCATTCATAATCTCCAGATATAACTTATCTTTCACCTCATTCATAACCACATTTATAATTCCTTTCACCACATTCATCGCCTCATTCATCTTCTCCTTTCTCTCTATCTGCTCTCTCTCTTCCACCTCATCCATCCAGGGCTCAAACCCCCCTGGTCGACACCTCCTTATCAACCCCTGACCCCTCATCGTATACATATTCTCTATCAATTCCAAAAAATTTCAAAAACTATTTCTAAGATCCCACACTATTACAAAAAAACGAATTAAATGGTAGAAGTATTATTCAATCCTTATCCAAGAAACTCCACGTATATTAAATACGTATATACCCAAAAAAACCACAACCTAAACAGGTTCGTAAAGAAAAACAACCTTTAATTCAATGGGTTGACCAACCCAAAACCGGTTGACCACACCCAGCAAAAAAAATAAAAAATGTCAAAACTGGTTTCACCACCCATAAATATATATATTATTCCGCCAAAATTTTACGCGCTAAAAATAATACAAAAAAAATTTATTTACCGTAATTACGGTATTTTACGAAAGAAAAGAAAGAAAAATATCCAAAACCTAAACTGGTTCCACCAGGGTTTCGTTTCGGCTGCCACTCTGCACTGTTACCCTGTTACGGGGCCAGTTTGTAACTTTTATTTGAACTTTTGTTACACTATAAATTAACACGGGATAACTTGGCCCCAATACGAATTTGACATTAGGAATCTCTATTATCTTACTATATTTATCTTAACATTCCGAAGGGGAAAATAATTAAACAAGAATTAATATATCTATAAAATAAATTACCTCGAACTAAAAACTGTTGATTGATGATCTGGTTTCTAATTTTACAATTCCATTGACTAGCGTTTGATCAACAAACTATATTGGCCGAACTAATTCGTGAACATCAGTTGCTGCTGTAGTTGCTGCACATTGAATTACACCTTCGCTGTTCGAAATGCCCAATTGAACATTACTTTTGATCCTTTAACTTTTCATTCCATACCATATCTTGCTTTAAATCCGTGCGGTTTCAACAACCGGAAAATCCACCATACACTCGATTGTTTCTAACTGTGGTAATAGGCTTATTTTCATTTACTGCCACTTTATAAAGCAAATTTTCTTTTATGATGAGTTAAGTATAAACTTAATGAAAACACCCATGACACACTTCTTGTATCAATTAACAGAAAATTCTTTTTGAAATCAACATAAAATGGAATTAGTATTTATTTTTAATGATCAATTAACAAATTCAAACTAACAAATTAATTTAAATTACAGATTTTGTTCACAAATTCATTTAAACATTTACTTTCAAGAACCAAAATCAGAATGAATCTTTTTTTTTTGAAAAATCGAACAATGTGATTTTCTATTTGACATCTTCTAATCAATCGTGTAATATTCAAAATTCAACAAAGATTAATAACGACAACGACATCTGTTCGCTAGAATTGGAAATAAAATTGAGTACGCTCGTTTGTCTTCTATAGTATATTCAAAATTTAACTAGCAGTTAAGTTTTAGAAAATTTTAAAATTATTGTTAATGTAAAAATGAACGGAAACTAATGAAATACATTTCTATTGAATTGAAAACAAAGAGGAATTTGGTTTTATTATTGTTTTGCGATTATTGCGATCGTTACATATTTCTGCGCCTAACAAAATATCTATTGGACCAGGGATATTAAATTTTGGGTCCGCCAGCTTCATATCAGTTGGAATATGCCATGAATTAATATCGATAAAATTGACAGGCAAATTATTTGCAATTTCTGCAACAATCAAAAACTCTAATGTGTTTTTAAAATCGGAAACGGAAGATTTTAAAATTGTACTAAATTTATGTGGAATATCGGTCTTTGTTTGGTTTAAACCTCCTACGGACGAATTATAGGTTTGATATTTAATGCCTAACTTATTTGACAGTTCTACAGACACAAAGTTTTGTTGTGATCCAGAGTCCAACAATGCCCTAGCTGTATGATATATTTATATTTGTCTTCCCTTTAAACAATTTAAACACAATCCTATTTTTCTAATTTCGTAACGTTGTTTAGGGTTTAAATCTAAAAATTCTTTACAAGTCGCAATAAAATGATTATTTTTACACATGGAACACACGTTCCTTTTTCCATTGTTGTGAATGATTTGGACTGATGCCTATTACTATTAGAATGTATTGATTTCGTGGTGATAGAATCCGACGCTAAACTAAGTACTCTACATCTTCTTTCTATAAATTCTGCTAATCTATTCCAAGATGGTGTCGTATCTCCTTTCAATTCATCTTCTAACCTTTTTCGAGTCTCATTGTCAAGCTTTTCGCTAATATGGTGAACCCTACCACTATCACTAATAACTTCACCTCATCTATCTAAGGCTCTCAAATGAACTTGACTATCGTCTAATAATTTTTGCAATTCTACCCCCGATTCTCTATTTAACCGTTTTGTTCTGTAACGCCAGGACTATGTCAATTTTGTTCTAAAAATAATGATTTTTATTTTCAATTATAATTTCATTGATTTTATTAAAGGTCGCAACATTTTTGTATGCTACTGTTAAGATTTAATTACGTCACTCAATTTCAACAATTAACATGTTTGATTTAATGTTTTTTTTATACGTTGGAGAAATTGTTGATATTGTTGGAAAGGAAAACAGAAGCGGATAATCTGGTTGTGTGCGAGAATGCAGCTATACATCTATAAAATTATAATATAAAAATGAGAATTTTTCTAATTAATTTGTTCAGTATAATTTTAAAACTCAAAGGTTAGTTAATTAGTTTAATTCATGCATGAAAAAAAGATAAACTCCAAGAAATCGTCATTAGTTCTAGTAATTTATTTGTTAGGTTAAGGAATCACAACTGGGTCAGTAGAAATGGGCCCAAGGTCTAATCGTGACAGTTGTGATTTCCTGTGGTTAGTTTAAGTTTGGGAGAAACCGTATTGTAGAATCTGGTCGTTAGGGGCTTTTCCTTTCGGTTCTCACATGATTCTTGGGGAGTGCTCGCGAGCGTGAGAATTCAAGTATAGAATTAGATGAATTGGACATTTGAATCATATTTTGGTTGTTTTTTTTGTCAACAAACAAGTCTTGACTTGGAAATCTCTTATCATTTTGAAAAATAAGTAAATAAACAATTTTTTCGTAAATAAAATAAATAATTTTTTGAAAATATAAATAAATAAAATTTATTAAATAGAATATATTTTTTTGAAAATAATAATTTTAGAAATATACAAATTAAACAAAAATTTCATTTTTAAATTTTAAAAAATAAAAATTTTTTTTTTGATGATTTAATTAAACCAATTTTTCTAATAAATAAATAAATAAATATATTTTATGTTTAAAATAATTAAATAAAACAAACATTTTTGAAAATTGAATAAATGAATTTTATTAAATAAAATAATCTTTTTAGAATAATAATATAAATAATTTTAGGATAAATTGATTAAACAATAATTTTTCTAATTAATCAAAAACATCAAGATTTAAATCTAATAATTTATTGTATATCTTTATTTTTTCTAAATAAATAAATATTTTTGAGTTAAGACTTAACACCTAACAAATAAATCAATAATCAAATATTTTTATTTTTAATTTTAAATGAATAAATATTTTTCTTTAGAGGTGTTTAGTCACATAAAATAGCTATAAAATTTTTCTGGATTTCAGTATATCTGAAATAAAGTAAATAAAAATTATATTGGATAATAAATATAAAATAATAATTTTAAGAATAATTTAAATATATGTATAGCCATATTTTTTTTCATACATCGGATTTTCTGTTTCTGTTTCTCTTTGACGTAAATTTTCATATCGTCATTAAATGATTGAATAACTCTTAACGGGGGATCACTAGGCTCATGGGTCGATGAAGAACGCAGCAAACTGCTTGAAGTTATGTGAACTGCAGGACAAATGAACATCAACATTTTCAACGCATATTGCGGGCCATGCTCAAGTAAATATATAAAATATGCTGCTGGACCACATAGTTCCTAAATAAACAAAAACCTGTCTCCACCGAACGAACACAAACATCATGCTTCCCATATCATTCGGTAAAATAACAAATGTTAGCAAACGTTTGTTCGTGCTCAAATTTTGTGTCTCCTTAACAAACTTTTGTTTGCAAACATCCGGCGCAAGCTGAAAGTCACAGAAACAGAATTAATTCCACACAAATTTTCCAGCAATAGATTTTTTGTTGTCAAATTTGGATAAAATTCTGTTGCTGTTGTATGTGAATGCCTAGCTTTAGTGGAGACGAGCATTTAGTTTTGGAAAATCATACGGACATTCAACAGCGAAAATGTTGAAACACAACACAAATTTTGAAAAACCGTATACATTAGTTACTGGCTATAGTAAAACAAGAAATATTTACATTTTATAGACGGTAGAAAAATGAAGAAATAAAAGATCTTTTAAACGTTGAAATATCTATATTTAAGAGAAACGCCCTAACGTTTCACTTTATAAATGTTGCTCATTATTCTGTAGACGTAAATTGCTATTTATATTTCAAAACATGCAACCCTAATTAATTCTTGATGAACTTTTCGTAGACCGCCATTTTGCAGTGGTCGTCGTTTCTTTGAAGTTTTTTAAGCCTTTTTAATAAAAAAAATAATATTATTGTGACAATTTTTTAATAGTTCATAATTACAGTAGTTTTAACAATAATGTCGTTAATTTTTCGGGAATGCTGTTGACACAGTATTTTAATTGGATCGCGCTAGATTTTTTTTTATAAAAATTGGTGTTTTAAAATTAAATATATATTTACATAAAAATATAAAAAAAAAGTAATTGAATCGATAGCGAAAAAGTGTATTTTTTTATATGTGTAGCAAAGTTATTTTGTTAAAGTTATCGTAATAATAGTTTTCAAAATTAATAATAAAACGTAAAGTTATTTTTAATTTATTCTTAATTAGAAAAGAAATTATAAATATATAGTTTTGTGATTTTAAGTAATTTATTTTTTTAATTTGTGTGTTTTTTTTACTATAAAAAAAAGAAAAGAAATAAAATTTAGAAAAAGATAAAAAATAATCTATACAACCTGGACACAAACACGGGTACTGAAATCGAAATGGGTAATAACGCCGCCACGGCAAATAAGAAAGTTGACGCTGCTGAGAGCGTCAAGGAGTTTCTTGAACAAGCAAAAGAGGAATTTGAGGATAAATGGAAAAGAAATCCAACAAACACAGCCTCACTGGATGAATTTGATAGAATTAAAACATTAGGAACTGGATCATTTGGTCGTGTTATGATCGTTCAACATAAACCGACGAAGGATTATTTCGCTATGAAAATATTGGATAAACAAAAAGTTGTTAAATTAAAACAAGTTGAACATACATTAAATGAAAAACGTATATTACAAGCGATATCATTTCCATTTTTGGTCAGTTTAAAATATCATTTTAAGGATAATTCTAACTTATATATGGTATTGGAGTATGTACCAGGTGGTGAAATGTTTTCACATTTACGAAAGGTTGGTAGATTTACTGAGCCACATTCAAGATTTTATGCAGCACAAATAGTTCTGGCATTTGAATATCTCCATTACTTAGATTTAATATATCGCGATTTAAAACCTGAAAATTTACTTATCGATTCTCAAGGCTACTTGAAAGTAACAGATTTTGGTTTTGCTAAACGTGTAAAAGGGCGTACATGGACACTATGTGGTACACCTGAGTATTTGGCACCTGAAATTATTTTAAGCAAAGGATATAATAAGGCTGTAGATTGGTGGGCATTAGGTGTTCTAGTTTATGAAATGGCTGCTGGTTATCCACCATTTTTCGCTGATCAACCTATACAGATCTATGAAAAAATTGTTTCCGGCAAAGTGAGATTCCCATCACATTTTGGATCTGATTTAAAAGAGCTTTTACGAAATTTATTACAAGTTGATTTAACTAAACGTTACGGTAACTTAAAAGCCGGTGTAAATGATATAAAAGGACATAAATGGTTCCAGTCGACCGATTGGATTGCTGTATTTCAGAAAAAAATCGAAGCTCCATTTATTCCAAGATGTAAAGGTCCTGGTGATACCAGTAATTTTGATGATTATGAAGAAGAAGCTCTTAGGATTTCTAGCACCGAAAAATGTGCTAAAGAATTTGCTGAATTTTAAAATATATAAAAAACTAAAATTTTTATTAAATTAAAATAAATTATTTATTATCGATTATAATTTCAAATGTGTTTAAAAAAATGATTTTTTTTACTTAAAAACTGACCGTTTATGGTAAAAAAAAAATTAGGTGTATTTTTCCCTTAACAAAAAAAATCGCAATAAAAAATAGTGAAAATTATTGAACAGTAACATTTTTGTGTATATTAAAAAGAAAATGTGTTCTAACTATTGTAAGTATTACCCTGTATATAATATAAATTCTAAGCCATCCTGTGAATCTAATTTTCTTACGTCAGAGAACCACAAAAAGTATTTTATTTTTGTTTATTTTGTTGTTGGTGTTGTTGAGATGTAATTATCTCTTATTTCTTGTTATAGCATTTGAAATTAAAAAGAAAGAGAAAATCGTTTTTTATTTTTGTTTTGTGAATTTCTATGCATTGGACAAATTTTTTTCTTAAAATTTTGGCTTGTAGTTTGTATAACAATACTTCACCTGGGAAAATTGATGGATGAAAAATTTGTTTTCTTTATTGAACGGATATTAGATTGATATCCCAAAAAAATAATTTTTATATATATTTTTAAGTTAAACTAAATACATATTTTAAATTAAGTAAATCATGTTTCAATGGCGCTTTTATATGATAACAATATAACGATTTCATTGTTATCTTTTTAATATCTTTATTAAGGTAAATTTTTTTATGTTGTATGTAAAACAAGATATTCAACTATTTGTGTGTGTATGTTTTCTTTGGATTAAAAGTTGATTATGTTGTTGCGCATGCATATGCTGATTCGGGCTGAACATCTTACCACAATTGTTCGACTTCTGGTTCAACAAGTCTTTGAACCATAAACTTATGTTTGTTATTTTTCCTTGGTTCACACGATTCAGAATTTACACTCATTTTAACAGCAACTGGGGGTCGATTCTGATCGGTATTGTTTTGACAACTGTTGTTGTTTAAAAATGTTGTTTAAAACAGGGTTAAAATAAATTTGTCTTTACTTGATTCGCACAACTCAAAAGTTAAACGAAAAGCGTATGTCTGAAATAATTTCATACAATTTAAATATTTTGACGTTTGGATATGTAATAAAATTTTTACGTGCAAAACATTTGTTTTAGAAAAATAATTTAGTGTATTTTAAAATTTTCAAGTCAGAATATTAATTCAATATTTTTGTAATTAATTTTATTTAATTAATTAGTTTGTTATTAATTTTTAATTTAAAACTGGATTTAAAAAAAACTTTTATTTAAAAAGTAATGTCGAATTCTTTTTGCCAAAAAAATTGCTCCAACACGCCACTTTTTGATCTGAGATCAATTTTTTTTTTGACATTGCGTGTTCTATTTAACCAAAAAAAGTGTTTTTTTTTGCCCTAAAAACTTTTGTTTGAATCTGGATTTTTAGCTAGAGCAAGCATAAAATACAATAAAGAATACAAATACATTTAAAAAATCTGTCAAAATTAGTAAACAAACAAACCGCCATTTACTTATTATTTTTTTTAATAGTGAAATAGTTACTTTTTAAATAAAATATTGTTTAAATCGTGTTTTAAATTAAAAATTAATAATAAACTAATTAATTAAATACAATTAATTACAAAAATATTCAATGACAGTTCACAAATCAAACTACAAAACTGGATCATATTTTTGCATGTTCTTTTTATGAAAAAAAAATCACTTTTTCACTCTGGACAAAAAGAATTCGACATTAAATCAATTTTTTTTGATCTGACGTACCAATGAAACACAAATTTGCTTTCAGATAAAAAAAAAATCAATTTTTTTCTGATCTGACGTGCGAATCGAAAATCACATTAGTAAACAAAAGGTTAACAACAAAAATTTTGTAAACAAATAATTTAACTCCTTCAATTTTGGTGCTGTTAAACAATTTCTAAAATAGTTGTCTGAATTGTAGAGAAATCCAAATTTAACGAAAATGTTGCCAGGTTGAAAAATATTTTTTGGAGAGTAGTTAAGAAAGTTATTTAAAAGCGGCTATAAGGTTTAAAAGTTGTCAAAACTGGACCCCGATTATGGAATACGATATACGTTAAAAGCACGGTGCTTTTAAAAAATATTGTGTACAAACACAAAATTTTTCGTAATTGTATTAGTAATTAAAATAAAAAGTAATAAAATGATAGTAGACCAATGTTATGTGGGCATTAATTTCCACTGTAAGATGTCAAATAAGTGTTTTTCCGGAAATTGATGCTAACACTCCAAATCTTGCCTTTGAACATATAACACATGAACAATTGTTCTTTGCTGTCAATTCAATTAAATCTAACGCGACTGGTCTTGATAATATCTCATTAAAATTCATCAAATTAATTCTTCCCGAAATTTCTTCTTTTCTTTTGTATATTTTCAATAACATTATTACTAAATCGTTTTTTCCGACTTGTTGGAAAACAGCTAAGATAACACCAATTCCTAAAGTTAAAAATCCTCGGTCTATGTCTGACCTTAGACCAATAAGTGCCTTGCCTACTCTTTCTAAAGCTTTTGAGATAATAATTAAAACCCAAATTGTACAATATTTGAACAGATACAAACTGCTTTGTAAACATCAATCAGCGTATAGGATTAGTCATAGTACAGCTACAGCTCTACTACATATTGTAGACGATATACGTCGTAATGCTGACGCAAATAAGTTCACGGTACTCGCGCTGCTTGATTTTTCGAAGGCATTTGATTCAATCAACCAGCTGGTTTCCGTCCCAACCGCAGTTGCAATGATCATCTGCTCTCTTTAACATCCTATATCGAAGCTGGGTATAAAAACAATTAAAAACAGGCGCAGTATTCATCGATCTCACTGCAGCATATGATATGGTCCGGTGAATTGGGATTATATATAAGTTGTTCAATGCAATACCTTGTAGCACCAACTCACGTTTAATTAACAACATGCTGAGTAATCGTGTATTCAAAGTTCATCTAAATAATACTTGTAGTAGGTCCAAAATACTTAACAATGGTTTGCCACAGGGATCCGTCCTGGCGCCATTACTTTTTACATCCATGACATTCCTGACACAACATCAAAGAAATTTGGCTACGCTGATGATTGGACCCTGGCCACTCAAAACAAAAATATGGGTGTCTTAGAAGATTTGCTCTCAACTGACATGGCGATAATGAATGACTATTTTCGAACGTGGAGCTTATTTCCTAATCTATGTAAAACCGAGAGTCCTTGTTCCACTTAAACAACAAACTGGCAAAACACGAACCATCAGTGTTATTTAACGGCACTGTCATTAAATACATACGGTGCACCAGTCTGGTTGATGCGCACATGCGTGAACATAAAGAGGTAACCAACAACATCACGTTACCCTTGCACGAACATTATGGTGACCACACTAGTTGTCTATTGAAGTCGAGAAAGCCTTCCCACAAAACTGCCAGCAACCTGCTGGCAACTAATTTTAATATCTTGGATGCTTGGGACACCTCCTGGCATCATTACAACACACCTGGCCTTTCTATTACTAAACCGAATTCTACTCAACCGGGGTTCGATCTGCCACGTCATACCTGGACTACCGACTGCCTAAACCGAATAAAAACGAATCATGGACTTTGTGCTGATTCTTTCTACAAGTGGGGTATTTCAGAGTCCCCTCAATGTGACTGCGGAGCTCCACAACACATAAAACCATAAAACACATTGCAACTGTGTGTCCAATTCGACGATACAATGACGACATCTTAGACATCCATTTGGCAACTCCCGATGTAGTAGCATGGATAGACTCACTCGATGTAAACATCTAATGTTCAAATGTACTGCCCAATGTTCAAATATTATACTTTTCAACTAAAAGACGCGCAATCAAATCGATTGTAAGCTCATTTAATGTGTATTCATGTTTTGTTTTAGGTAGATTTCATAGTAAAATCTACCTATTTTAAGTTTTATTTTTATTCTTTTTAATGTGTCACAACAAAAACCATACGCTAAATAAAAATAATTCATAAGTAACATTTGTCTGGCTATCAGTTGCTTCCAACGGTCAGATTTCAAGTGTCTGTAAGCAGTTAATTAATTTGACGTATATGCAGTGCGCCATGCTGCTGTAGTTTGCAAATAGAAGCGATAACTCTTTTTTTTTTTTTTTTTTTTTTTTTTTTTTAATAAAATGTGATGTGTAGTAGGCATTACAATATGTGTCACAACAACACATAAAAACCTTTTAAGACCAAGGTCCCACAACAACATGCGTTCTAAGGATGTTAATGGACGCAAATCTGTTTTTTTTGTTTTTTTAATATTTTTTGTTAAATAATGGACAACTAAACTATAAATCCTATCACATATAAAATATGACATAGGCCAATACTTCGTGATAGGATAGGGAAAATAAAAATAAAATAAGAGATAAAAAGCAAATTTGTTTTAAAAATTTGCAGGAACAAAACTAAAATTGGTTTGCCAATAGTCCAGCTAATGGCATAATCCTTGATTATGGGACGCAGTATATTTTTCAATGATTAAAGCTCAGATATATAGTTATATGAAAGCTCGTTTCTTCGAGCAAGCTACAGCGTTCCAGCATCAAGGAATATTCATTAGCTCAGATTGAGAGTGCTACCGTTGACTGAATACAGTTCATCCGCCAGCACCCCTAAGATATCACCTTGGCTAGTGATATCTCACTGCAATTGCCAGTGGTATGTGATATCTCACGTTAACTCATGTGCCAATAACAGGGACTGGAGTGCGCGGGGTTGTCACACCCGTGGATCAAAAAATAGAAAAAAATTAACAAATTAATAAAAACTGATCCCTCCATGCGTTTATGAGTTAGTTTGGGTAAATTTGTATCACAATCTCATAGTAAAAGAATGCAGAACGACTTCGTTGTCCGAATGCTTTCCCAAATCAATAATCTCCGTGCCTCTAATTCACAAAAATATTAAAATATTCGTCTTGTGTACACTGCCCAGCAAAAGTTATTGACCACCCTCATCCACTACCACCCTAAGCGCTTCTCAAGATGGACGGGTCTACGTCCCAGAAGTACTCAACGGTGTTTTGACCAAGGACCATCACAGAAATTTCGACGAAAGGTACAACTCCGTTGCTCCATTTTTTGGATAAAAAAGTAGCTGTCACTAGCCTCACTGCGTCAAACTCTCCTCGTCATGGTTGGTATTGAAAGAAATCCTGCACCAACTAAAACATGGAACTGTGCAATATGTAAAAACATTCTAAGGGCAAACACTAACAACTATAAGAAATGGTGTCATCTCAAAAACTGCTCAGGCCTTGTTACACATAAGCATTTGACCAAAAACTATATAGCGCCATGTTGCCAAGCATCAAGTCAACATACAACAAACACGAGCTCGCACCAGAACACAATGCACAGAATGAACACACAACCGGAAACCTGCGATGTGAAAATAATGCAACTTAATTGCAACCGCCTCATAAACAAGATAGATGACAATAATAAACTATAGGTGCCATAACGATATTGTAGTTCCGGTTTCACAAGAAACCAAACTAAATGTTAGATCTAAGATTAGTGATAATATTTGTGATTATAAATTATAACGCTGGATAGAGGGAAGGACAAAGGTGTTGACCTTGTCTTTATCATTCACAAAACCGTTATCCATCGTACAACCTCCTGCAGTACCGGGAACTGATAATCACCTACAACAACAACGCATCATAATAAAATCCGGAAAAACGGGCATAACTCTAGTCAATATTTATATTCCACCAGTAAGCAGTTGTGATACAGGTTATAAAAACATTGCAGATCAAATTGATAACTCCAACTTTGGAGTCCTTAACGAACCACAACCAACAAGAGTAACAAACAACTAGTATTTTTCTCCAGATGTTTTCCTTACCAGCATGTCACTAATGCCAATTGGTGAATGGAGAACCGAAATTGAATTAGGATCAGACCACGTGCCGATCATAATCACCTTAAGCCGTTCCATAACCCAAATAAAAACCGAGAAGAGGACCTACATTAATTTTAACCAAGTTGACTGGGAAAAATTTGCTGAAATGGAATGTTTACCAATTGACCGCCTCTCTGGGGAAATAAATTCAGAGACATTTTTAATAAAACTAGATCTCGCTTCATTCCAGCAAACAGAATACAAAAGGTGAAACCAAACTTTCCACAAGAAGCATGTGTACTTCCCACTTAAAAAGATGACATCCGAAAGCTAGATCCAGCTGATTCTAGAATTACAGACCTTAATAAGCAAATTAATAAGTTAGTTACGGATGCAAACGTAATAAATGGAGAGAGCTAATGAGTAAGTAATGCTTTGGCACAAGTAAAAGTCTCTGGAAGGTCATGAAAGGCTTAACTAATTCTCGACAACCGGGTAACAACTGCATGATCTCCCTCGATGATATCCCAATCCCCAACTGAAAACCACAGGAAAAGCGCAACAAAATTTAACACACAGTTTACAGAAAAGCAACGTAAACATGAAAGGGAAACTAGGTCAGTATTGACTATTGAGAAATCTGCGCAAACTAAATACTGAGCATCTCAGCCGTCATGCTAAAACATATTAGACCAAAAGCATTGAATTATCTCACTACCACACTCAACACATCCCTAAATACCCTCCAGATACAAAATATCTGAAAAACAGCAAGAATAAGCCCCATCTTGAAACCTGCAGAATCTGAAAAAGGGAGAATCTTACACTCCGATCTCCATCCTTTCATCGGTCGCAAAACTGATTGAAGCACTTCTATTACCTCGGTTAACCAGATCTTGCAATTTGGTGTCACACCAACCTAAACTTAGGACACCACACAGTACAACCACCCTACTAGCATTAAATAAGGTCCTGATATGGGCCGTATACGGATTCCCCTACCGCTGATAGGGACCGGATCAGGCACACTGAACAGGCCCTGATCAGTAATGTAACGTCTCAAACTAGATCAGGTAAACCGGATCAGGCAGCTCTACTAGAACCGGACCAGGACCAGATCAATTTAAATAGGGCATTTACTACTACATAAATTACAAAATGCATAATTTTTGTAAATACGTTATTTTCAAAATATTCAATAAATTCGTTTATAAAAATATCCTAATTTTATACTAACCTATATATGTAGTCATATCATAACAAAGAAAAACGACAACTAAAGTATATGTGAAATTTCGCAAACCATGTATATATAAAATAGATCATATTCTAGTGAATTGTTATCAAATGAAATTTATTCAAATGAAATAGGACTCAGATCAGGACAAATAAGGCATACCTTAATTGGAAAATCATATATGATTCTGATCCTACCCTGATCTGACATTTATTACTATAGGGATGAGATAGGTCTTCGCAGTCCGGGCCGGATCAGGACGATAGTGAACCAAAAACGTGCTAGAACAATCTTAGTTGCACTCGACTTATCCAAAGCATTCGACACAGTATCGCACGCAAGGTTGGCAAATATCATGATATTTATATAAATATCAAAATATCCGATATATATCAGATATATATCCGATATATATCAAGTTCTGATATTTATTTTTGAATAAGCTGTTTATCTTAAATATTATACAATATATGTCCCTTTCCACAATTCTATGCAGTGCATCACATTACTCCCTCGTTTCATACCTCTTTGCCTATAAACTAAATTCAAATATTGCAACTCCAATTTAGTTTATAGACAATTTGTCAAGTCTATTCGTCTGTATCTTCGAGTGCACAAGTCCAAATGACGAATACGCTCGCTCGCTTTGTCTGGTTTATTTGAACAAGTTGCATCATCAATACTCATACAAGGTTGTACAACTGGTCCATTAATGATTCATTACTGCCAACCAGTAATGCCGCAATGGCCATTGACATAATGTTACTGAATGATAACTACGAACAATAAATGACTGCCATTTAAGGGCCAGAGAAAAAAGCTAGCAGTGGCCCATAAAAGGTTATCCAACTGGTCCAGTAATGGTCAATTATTGGCGACCAGTAATTCAACAATGACCGGGTACTGGCAACCATGACCCATAGTGCTGGCACTAATTTTACTTGTTGATAACTTCGAACAATAAATGGTTGCTATTCATTTGCCAGAGCAAAAAAACAGCAATGGCCCATACAAGGTTGTACAACTAACCCAGTAACGGACAAATAATGATGACAAGTATTGCAGCAATGGCCGAGTACTGGTAACCATGTTAACCATTAACGTGCCATTACTTGGCCAATTAAAGTAAACTGGACTGGTTATTTTCTATAAACCTTAGATCGGATGATTCATAGTTCCAGTAAGAGCCCAATAATAATAATATAAAAGTACTGTTTACTATAATTGGGCCATTCAAAGGTACACAGTTGAAAAAGTAACTGCAATATTTAAAGCAAGTCTTGCAATAGGAGCTACGCGTTGCAGATTATTATTGAATTGTAAAGTAAATGTTGCAGTAAACCTAATTTCAATGCATTTCTATAAAATTTAAAACAACTCTTGCATCATAATTTATTTCTATAGAACAGCTAGAAGTTTTAATGCACCTTGCTACAATTTAATACATTAAAGAAATTTTAAAATTCACTAGAGTATTATCCATTTTAGAAATATATAGTTAAAATCGATTCATGTATGTTTTAGTTATCGCTTCTCAGCTGTGAGCTGAAAGTCTATAATAATACTGAATAAGGTGGTATGTATGTTTTAATTTGTTCCGTTGTAATTTTTTTATTTTAATTTGATTAATTTAGGCAGGTGCGTAATAATCGAAGTATCTCGATATTATGATGCAATTTGCATTAAAATGCCATACTAAAAAAAATGTTGCGCTTACTTTATTTAATGCAAATAACAGACATTTTTAAACAACAAGCTTTTTTGTTTTACTTCAAGTACTCTGTTAAATATTGATGCAAAGAGCATTAGTTTAACTTTATATAGCAAGCTTTGTATTGTTTTGTAATGGAAACTTCCGTAGGACCTATATGTGTAGCAATTTGCATTACATACTCAATTTTTTTTTAACTGTGTAACTAAATGCTGGCTATTTTTTTGTAAACCATAGATCGGCCGATGAGTGGTTTTAGTACTGCCCCAATAACAAATTAATTACCAATTAATAACCAATTAATGTTAACCATTAACGTGCCATACCTTGGCCATTTAAAGTAAAATTTACTGATTAATTTCTATAAACCGTAGATTGACCAATTCATGGTTCCAGTAATGGCCCAATAACAATAGCCAAGTATTGTTTACCATTTATGCGCCAGCGCTTGGCCATTCACAGGTAACTAAATACTGGCTATTTGCTGTTAACACAATAGATCGACCGATTACTGTTTCTATTACTGGCAAAATAACAAATGTCAAGTACTGTTAACCATTAATGGACCAGTGCTTGGCCGTATTTCAAATTTTGGAAAACTCTGCTTGGGTTGTTATGCCATTCCACCACACCATTGGTGGTGTATTGCTAAACAGAGATTAAAATAAATATTTGGGAAATGGTTTGGATTCAGTTAAAAGCGCCATTACAAATGGAATGAAGTCTGAAATATTTATATTACATAAGGAAGTATATGCTTCTTCTCCTTGGTGGTTGTCAAACATTTACCTAAAAATTGATGGTCAAGCATAAATTATCTAGGTGATGAGGTGCATTTAAAGCCATGCCTCTTCTTCGATAAAAAAGTTTCTTAACTTCTAAAGGTTGCTCTAGTTTCGACTTCCAGTTTATGCCAAATTTCAACTACAACGGCAATAGTCGTTTTATCTCTTTGAGCTCTGTCTAAAGCGACTGCTATTGTCTTTAAATAACAAAGCATATGTTAAGCATAGCAATCATTACACTATTTATGTCATAAGTTTGGTTATGTCAGAATCTATGTCAGCTTTATGGTCCTGGCATAGCTGAACCAGGTTGCCTCGATTTGGCATGCGTCTTGCCAGCAGTCCTGCGGCTGTTAACAGTTTTTCCAACTTTAAGGTAGAAATAGTTAATTATTTCTTTTTTTATAAATATCATGATATATATCAGGGAATAAATATCGTGATATATATCAATGATATATATCGGATATATATCATTGATATATATCATGCCAACCTTGATCGCACGCTGCACTACTGAATGATATATTATTTAACACTAATCTTCCAGGTTTAATAAAGCGCTGACTGTGCAACTACCTAAGAGGCCGGCAAACATACGTGGAGTTCCGAACTGCAAATCTAAGATGAGTACTCAGACAAGGAGTTCCCCAAGGTGAAGTTCTCAAACCTTCATTGTTCAATATATACCTTAGCAGTTAACCTGTCCCACCAGAAGGAATAACCATCACGTCATATGCCTGGTTGCAACAAGAAATAACCTGGAACAACTCACCAATGTTCTGAACTGAACACCTACCTTAAAACCCTGAATGAATGGTTTAAAACCAGAAAATGGAAACTTTCCACTGAAAGGTCCACTTCTAAACTTTTCACCACATGGACGAAGGAGGTGAATCCCTCCTTCACTTGGTGAAACACTTAACATCTGCATTGACAACATACTTATTCCCACGGTCAAAATACAAAACTCCGGGACTATTAGTGGTTACATTCCACGCACTACTTAAATTCACTGCTCATGCTCAGCAGGTGAATTCGTGATTGAAAGCAGTAGTTGGTAGTGCATGGGGCAAAGATAAAAACACAATCATTACAACATAATCATACCAGTGACCCTCACAGTCACTGGTCTGATTAGACCATGATACGAGGCTTGGCGAAGGTACCTGAACTATAGAAAAAAAGTTTTTGATACGGTTGATTTTGAACAGTTGCTTAATTATCCTATAAAAAAAAACTATCATTATTCAATTAGTATGATTCAATTGGTCAAATTGTTTTGATTGTATTAAAATTATTTTCAAATTATAATCACAATGGCTTTGACACGTTTTGTTCAAAAACCAAATTTTAAGTTAAATTCTCTTATTTCTTTTAGTTGAATTTGGTTGATTGTATGGAATGGCGTTTTTTTTATCATCAGGGATCTTTTTTAATCAGAAATTTGATATCTAAGATTTAATGTTTTAATTGAAGAAAACGTCTTTATTTTATATAATACACAATTCTTTGTCAGAGAATAAAGTAGTGTAATCGATTCGTGTTTAATGAAATTTATTCCCTCGCAAATTTAAAATTTTCTTTTGCTTGAGAATAAACTATCTCATTAAACACTAATTGCTTAAACTACTATTAGTTTATGTTAATAAACTGAAATGAAGGAAAAATGAAAAAATGAATGAATGAATTAAACACAAATCACAATAACATAAAAATAGTAGATTGTATCACTAGTACGAACACGTTTTCCAAACAAGAGTCCAGTTCGCCTCCCTACGATCGTGCTGCAATTACTCGCGTTTGGAAATGCAGTTTACGCTATGTAATACACACTAGGTAGTTTTTGTATCAAATGCACAAAATTTATTAAATATTTATATAATTTTTGATTGTATAATTTATTTAACAAATTTATAAACCAGTTTTAGATATTTAAATATAAACGTAATATTGTAATATTTGTATTCTTATATAAATATACTATATACATATTCGAAATTTTAAAAAACAAAGTTAGACCAGGGCCAAACCGTTATAAATATCGAAAAAGACGAAAAATTCTTAGCAGTATACGAATGGTCGGAAAATGTAGTTAATAGCTGCGTTTTTTTCATTTGGGTCAGGGTCAAGGTCTAGATCAACTCTATTTTTTAAATGTAAAAACAACAACAACATGACCCAGATATTTATCTGGGTCTAGATCAATGATCTAAAATATTTTGGTTACATAAAATTGCAAGAGATGGCGAAACGTAGGTTTTGATTTTATAAAGTTGGTATAGTCATTTTAAAACTTATGAATGTCAAAGAAAATTTATTCAAAATAAAAAACGGTCAAAGATACTTTGTTAAATTTGTTTAAAATCAATTTTAATATGATTTGTTTTCAACATGATTTCAATAAATTTGCTTAAAATTCATTTTAAAGCAATATCTACGATATAAAATCCATATTTTTTAAAGAATAGATGTTTACAGTTTTTTATTAATTATCAATTATTTTATTTCATGCCCTTTGCAATATAATCAATGAACATTGCCATATGTAAAAAAATGGATTAGTGTTTCTGATTAAATTTTTTTGAATTTTTTTTATATGAAGTTTTATTTTTCAAGAGACGTTAAATATTTTTTGAATTTTTTTTTATATTGAGTTTTAATTTCAAAATGGCGCTACAAGTTCACAATTTTTTTTCTTCTCAGCTCAGTGCTGCCAACAATTTAAAATATATTTTTTTTTCTTTGCGTGACCCACATCGTTTTTTTTCAAACCTTGACCCAAATGAAAAAAACGCAGCTAATGGTTTAAGTAATTAAGGAAAAATCGACCGAACTGAGTAAAAGTCCCGGAAAGGGGTGGGGGGTTGTGGTATATACGTTTTTAGGGTTTTGTGTTAGTTTTTTGCGATTTGCTACTAAACTATGCATCCTATCGGAAAAAGTTGAATATAAAAGTTGTAGATAATAAAAAAATCTAAAACTTTTTACTGGACATTATTGACCATAACCACAAAATTATCGAGAAAAATGCAAAAAACCGTTTTTTTTTTTCATTTATAACTATCGCAACAGTTTTTATATTTTCATGAAAATCAGTGAAACTGGTCTTTTTTGTGTTTCAAACAGTTCCAAATTTTATCAAAGCGAAATATTGAATTTTCGATGTTTTATAAAGAAAATTATAAAAAGAGACCTAATTTTCAATCGAAAAATTTGGTTAGGAAATTTTCGATTTTTGAACTTTACCAGTGCTCATTTTTTTCGTTGAAATCCCAACTTTAATATAAAATTAAAATATAATATTGTTTATGCACAAAAATTTCGTTAAAAAAGCGATAAACCGAAAAAACTACTTTCAAATCATGAATTTCTTTTTCTTTGTTGTAAATAAACGTTTGCATTCATAAAAAGCGTTAATTCACATACGATACTATGTTATACAAGTAATTTACATATCCTTAACTAATCTTGGCTTTCAAAGTCCCGAAATCATCGTTTAAACTGCAATTAAATAGGTAAAAACTCCAAAAACACAAAGGCTGTGACTGAGAAATTTGTTTTATTATTTCTTGTGATTCGTAAGTACATATTTACAAATTATCATGTCAAAGTGTTTTGATGACAAAATATAAAAATTAAAAGTAAAATAATTTCATTGAAATCTTTTTTTCTTCCTGGGCTTCATCGCCTGGATGGAATTCTTCATCGCCAGAATCGATCAACCTTTCGATTTCTTCATGTTCATTTTCTACATCTTCAATTTCTTGGAGCTGTTCTGGATTTTCCAGTTCAGTATCATTATTTTCATTATTATTATTTATTAGACAGTGGATACTGTCTTCGTCTTCGATGTCCTCGAGATTACAAAATGTTTCGTATGAGAATTTTTCGGCATTAAAACACAGATCTGAACCGTGACAATTTATGCACAAAATTGTGCACTTTAAGCCATGCTTGCGACACCCACATATGTTATTACCGCATCCTGTTTCGCAGCTGCCGCAGAAAATTTTCAAAAAATTTTCGGGAATTAATTCTTGTTCTGTAAATATAGGTACGATACCATTAACGTGATGTTTCCATCCCCAATCTGTAGCTGTAAATTGATGACCAAGACAACTTTGTATTTGAAAATACACCCTGTAACAATGTAGCTTAACTGCTCCTTCAGTTAAAGGTAATTTTTCCAAATGAAATGATGATTTTACAGAAGCCGCTTGGTAGAGTTCAAATCTTAAATCGTGTAGAGATGTATTTACTATTTTACTTTTTTAAATAGAAGCTATTATTTTTAATCCATTTTCGGTAATCTTTTGTTTGTCTGCATTTGTATTGTAAAAAATTTCTGCAAGATCAGGTAAATGTTTATTGGCCAATAATGATTTTATAATTTTTAATTATTAATGATTTTATAATTGTTTTTTTTTCCTTTCCCAGCAAAACTTGAATCTATTGCTAAAAGTTTGAAACGAATTTAAAGAAAAGATTTTCAAATAAAGCAAACGATTAAATAAAATAATCACCACAGTTTAAACGATGGTTTCGGGACTTTGAAAGCCAAGATTAGTTAAGGATATGTAAATTACTTGTATAACATAGTATCGTATGTGAATATACGCTTTTTATGAATGCAAACGTTTATTTACAACAAAGAAAAAGAAATTCAGGATTTGAAAGTAGTTTTTTCGGTTTTTCGCTTTGTTAACGAAATTTTTGTGCAATATCATATTTTAATTTTATATTAAAGTTGGAATTTCAAAGTAAAAAATTAGCACAAAACATCGAAAACTAAATATTTCGCTTTGAAAAAATTTGGGACTGTTTGAAACACAAAAAAGAACAGTTTCACCGATTTTCATGAAAATATAAAAACTTTTGCGATAATTATAAATTAAAAACAAAAAAAACGGTTTTTTGCATTTTTCTCGATAATTTTGTGGTTATGGTCAATAATGTCCAGTAAAAAGTTTTAGATTTTTTTATTATCTACAACTTTTTTACATTCAACTTTTTTCGATAGGATGCATAGTTTAGTCGCAAATCACAAAAAACTAATACAAACCCCTAAAAACGTATATACTACAACCCCTTTCCGGGACTTTTACCCAGTCCGGTCGATTTTTCCTTAATTACTTAGACCATTAACTACATTTTCCGACCATTCGAATACTGCTAAGAATTTTTTTTTCCTTTAACAGGATTGGCCCTGGTCTAAGTCATCCGCGTAACGATTTGTTTTGGAAGTATTTTAATAACTACCTATATTGTATATTAAAAATTCAAAATAATGTAATTCAAACTCAAAAATTGTTATTTCCTGCAAGTAAGATTGGTTTGGGTTGTGGTTAAGTTGTTTTTATTATACTATATATTAAGTTAAATTATTAATATTATTGCTATAGATAAGTTATTGATTTCTACTTCCCAGCTATACATTTTTGAAGTTTCAAATCTCATACGAACGCCTCTTCGTATGTTTATAATCAAAATATGTATACTGTCAACCCAAAAAATATTTTTCGTAATACATGCACAAAAAATATTCAAGTTTGTACTAGAATAACATAAAAGTAAAATCTACTTTTCCGCACATATGACCACAAAATATTTTGTATGGCACGCACACCGGCTGCATGTGAGATTTGTAGTTAAATCTATCCTAAATAGATTATTTTTATAGTACCAAAATATCAAAATAATAAAAACAACTTCAACACAACCCAAAATCATTTGAATTGCAAGAAAAAACAATTATTTTGGGTTTTCAAAAAAAAAAAACGGTTGTCAAAATTGTACGTAGATTACTATGTTTTTTTTTTAAAATCCTAATTGTTTGTAGCTGGGATTGCTTTTAGGGTTGCACCGATTAATCGGTAGATAATCGGTAATCGGCCATATCGGCCATTTTGCCGATTAATCGGTATCGGCTTTTTTGCCCGATTATCAACACATGCGTTTTTAATTGTTTATTTCATTTTAAACACAACAAATAAAAAATTCTAAAATACTATAGTCAGCCATAGTTAAAAACCTTTTTAAAAATGTCTAAGATTTTTTTTATTCTAATTTAGGCATGTTTAGTGTTAATCATAATAAATTATTAATTAACGTCTCTGAATATCCAAAGATACCATGCCAACTAGGGATTGGGGCTAGGTTTGAATATATTAAGTTTCTCTAAGAAATGTATGGACACTAGCTTTAAAATTTTGAGGAATAAAGCTATTTTGAGGATTAAAGAATTTAGTCTTACCGGTGTTAATGCATAATCCAAGTCGTTTAGCATTTCTTTCAAGTTGAGAGACTATCCTTAATATCGCTTGGTCTACGTCCGAGAAGCGCAATATCATCTGCATAGCCAAGAATTTGACTAGATTTGTTAAATATGCAGTTTTGTGTCTCAATTCGGCTTTTTCTTATCGCGTACTCAAGCGCCAATGTTGTTATATCGAAAGGATCAGAAACTGACCCTTCGATTACTATTCTACAGTTTGATCCCGATGTTGTGAGTTTGCACAGAGAAACAAGTTTCGGTGGAATACCAAGGCATATGAGTGCAGACCAGAGGTTGTGGCGGATGATGCTATCATATGCTTGCTTGAAATCAACGTAGAGCTGGTGAATGCTGATGTTGTACTCCCAACATTTTTCCAGAATCATCCTTAAGGTAAAACATTGATCTGTGGTTGAACGGTTGGGACGAAAACCACGTTTTTATACTTTAGTGAAATTACTTCTAAAATTTTAATCTTTTATTAATTTAAAAAAAACTTTGTCACCTTGAACAATTCAGTTTTATCAAAAAAATGTGACTTCGTTCGCTAATAGAAATAATCTTTTCGTTACACAAGTAGATATAATTTACATATTATTGTATTATCTATGATAAACAAATATTTGCACAATTAAGATATTCGTGAATGATAATTTTGGTGCTATATTAACGGTTTTAAAAATTCAACCGCACTTGAACGTATACAAATGTTTCATAATTTTAAGATTTCCTCTATCTCTATTGTTTAATGTTTTTTTGAAGATAAATAAACTGATTAACTTTTTTCTTTTGTCTGATGAAATGACACAAGTGCAAATCTATTGTTTTTAAAAATGTAATAAGTCTGGACAAATTTATGATGGTGGTTGGTACAGTCTATAAAAAAATATTTTGTATAAAGGGGATTTGTAAAACTATACTTCGTTACTTGTAATAGTCGTTAAGGTCCTGAAATGTTTTAATTATGGAGTTTTTCTGTTTACATAACGGCCATTCCGCAGTGACGGGTGTTACATTTATACGCATTTAAACTGATATAATTTCCAAATTAGAACAAAAATCTCTGTGTTTTGAATATAATTCAATTCATTTCAATGATTTCTTAAAGAAAAACAAAAACACATTTTTCAAGCGTTTACATGTAATAATAGATTCAAGCCCTGTGACGGGTGTTACGAGTACTCTTACAAAATATGATATCTTGTTGACCAATCATTAGAGTTTAGCTAAACTAGAAATTTTTGTCACAAAATTTTGTCAAATAGAGAAACATAGAGAAACACATATAAGAACGTATTATATTCCTATTGTGCACTTAAAAAATTATAACATTAGTAAAGAAAATTGTAACGGGTGTAAGGTGTGACGGGTGTTACACAAATAAATCAGCCTATATTTTAACGCAAGGTCTATTTTAATTCACACGAATATTTTTCAAGGATTGTTTAATCCTATAACCTTACTTTTGTAAGGTCAATACAAAATAAAAGCTAGTCAGCCTCATGTAGGATGAACTTTTCTATGCATTTTTTTGTGACAGGCGTTACAGAAATTTCTGCGTTACAGTTTCATCAATAAAATGATTACTACTTACCTGATTGCTTTCAATTTTTTTTCAACAAATATATAATAAAGAGTCGCAGTATAAACAGCAAATGTGAATGGCGGGCTTTTGAATGTGATTGACGTAAAAATCGTGTTGCTATTTTAGTAAATTTTTTCCATGCTATACTTTGAAATCCGCTCACTTGGCTTGATCTAAATATTACGAAAATCGGCAAAAATATTATAGAAATTCTTTTAAATAATGATAAATTAAAATATAAAGCCTGTTAATTTTCTATGTAAGTATACATATTTGCAAGTTATGTTTTTACTTTCTGGTATCGATTACCGCGGAATGGTCCATAATTGACTAAAATGAACTCTTTGATTTACTAATCAAGATACCCAGGTCATTTTTGATTTGAATTGGGTTAAACATTTTCTTCATTACCTTTTCTTCCATACAAAAGAATTGCCGAGTGAATCAGCATCGAATGTCCAACACGTTCGTGTGCAGTCTTCTTTTCTTTAGGATACATAGTTCAGAACATAGAACAGAATTCGAATACAAACGATTTAAGAACTCTGTTGAGTAATGGAGTAGTTAATCTGAATACCTTTTATAGCGAGAAGGCCCTAATCTTTTACATCATTCACAAGTTTCTCACTTGTATTGCTGTTAGCAATCAATTGTTTTTGTTATCGGTGCTTGAATATTTACTTCAAACGATTTTTGTTTATATGGGTTATCAACCAGAGTGTTGTTGATAGTTACAGCTTGGCTGAAAAAAGCTTTGGGCTTACGAGAAGAAAGAGACATGTGCTCCAAATCGAGATTCAGTTAAATGATACTATTGTTTGAAAGAGTCTTTAATTTGTAAATAGTATAAGCAGTGTGAATTTCAACAAAAGAAACCAGCCTAAAACAAAACAACAAAATACATAGTTAAAAATAAGCTGAATATGTAATGCAAATTGCTACACATATAGGTCCTACGGAATTCTCCATTGTAAAAAAATGAAAAGCTTGCTTTAAATATATATTTAATGCTCTTTTTATCACCAAATTGTTTTTAAACTTCTAGCGTAGCAAGTTGTTTTGAAACTTGTACCATTTCTATAAAAAATAAATTATTATGTTAGAGTTTGTAGTTTTAAAATTTGTAGTTTTACATTAGATTGAGTTTTAATGCAACATTTGCTCTGCAATTTAATAATAACTTGCTTTACATAACCCATATAGCAAAGCTTGTATTAATTGCATTAATTGCAGTAACTTTTTCAACTGTGTATTTGTATACATACATAAAGGACTAAAATTCATAAGTTGAAGTTCTGGTTCGCAACAGTATACATTTTAAAATAAACGAATAAATATAACTTAAAAATTAAGTCTAGGCAAGTTTTATCTAGTACAACATTACATTAGGATCAAGATCACAGTAAAAGTTTGCCTAAAAATTTCATAGCTTTCTATAATCTATACTTATTGTTATTTATTACTTATTATTATATATCTAACCGACGACCAACTTTTAATTTTTATCATCAATTCGTCGGCTTAGACTGTAAACTTGCTAACAGCTAACAAAGTAAATTATCAGCAGAGACAAAAAACATTTTTTAAAAAAATTGAATATATTTTTTTAAAAAGCTTTTACATTTCTGAACATTTATTTCTATTCCTTACAATTTATTTTTTTATAACCACTTTTGTGACTTAACAGGTTTTTCTAATCAAATTCAATTTTTAATATAGAACTTAGCAGGTTTTTCGTAAACAAAAATTATTGAAATCTATATATAAGGAAAGGTCTTGAGCAGGAGATGTGCCGAAAAAGACTTTTTTAAATTTTGACGATTTTTTCAGAAAAAATGGCAAAAATGTGATAGTTTTGTTTTTTGAGTTTTTTATTCGGTTATTTTGTTTTTTTATCAAGTTGTTATCAAACAGATGTTTCAAAATTCAAAATCAATCTATATCAATTAATTAAACTCTGAAATAATGTGTTTAAGCTATTTGGTTGGGAGGTCTATTTGCAATTTCTATTTACAATGGCCGAGTTTCGGCCACTGGGCGATTCCTAGTTATTATTATTGGGCTATTTTTTTGAAAACGTACATCGAAAAAAATCGACTATTTTGAAGTAATATGAAATTTTGATATATTGTTAGTATTGACGAGGGAAAAAAACAGTTACTGGATTTTTTTTGAGTACTCTGAATCGGACTAATGCGCGTGTGAATTTTTGAGACTCTTTTCACATGTGTTTTTTATGAAATTAATTAATTACTAAATGTGAATCAAATATATTGAAAAATTTATATTTTAACATCCGTGCTTAATTTGAAACATATTCTGTGCACTACTCATTAAAACAGGTTTTTATTGAGAATAATAATTGGAGATCCCAACCAACGAAGATGTTGATATACTTTCAACATCTTAACACTAACGTAAGAATACGACTATTATAAATAAATATTTTTTTCTATAAAAATCATAATTTAATAAACTAGTATAAATATTACAAACCTTAAAATTGTAATGTTTCTGATTATCGGCAAAGAAAAACATTTTGGCAATTATTTTATTGGGTGTAGTGTTTTCCGGTGAATATCAAAGAAGGGTTTAGTGGACTTAGAAATGCGACCAAGCACTGGGCCATTATTGGTTAACAGTACTTGGCTATTGTTATTTGGCCAGTACTAGAACAATTAATCGGCATATCTATGATTTACAGAAAAGAGCCAGTATATAGTTACCCTTGAATTGTCAAGCATTAGTTCATGAGTGGTAAACAAGACTTGGCTATTGTTATTGGGCCATTGCTCGAACAAGCAATTAAAATTAGTAGAACAATGCCTGGGCTTAAAGATGTTGTTACAAGAATCAAGAAATCAAAGCGGTTGGTGTTATGGACTCCCACCGACATCTAAGAAACGTTCTTGGAAGAAAACCCTGATGTCCAAATCAGCTTCTCAAAGTTCACCACGTTGCGACTGAGGGAATGTATTTTAACCGAATATACGGAAACACACAATGTCTGTATATGCATGATACATAAAAATGTACGTTTGATGTGTAAACCACTTCAAAATTTAAATAAAAAATGAAAAAGACCTGCCTAAGAGACTAAGTTGTTCTAATGATACCATGGATTGAGCAACAAATATATGAAATGATCGTAAAAATATCGTGGAAGCTTACGCAGAAAATATTTTGGAATCTCTTGAATGTTACGAAAAAAACATGACTATGAGCAATGGTTAATGCAAGATAGGTATTCGTTAGAACCCATAGAAAAAAGGATGAATTTGTAGTAGGGATCCCGGCGGTGAATTTTCATCCCGTTATCCCGGGATTTCATCCCGGGATCCCGGGTATCCCGCTAATTTTTATTAACCTTTTTTTTTTACTTTTTTCAAAGATATTAAAAATTTTCTCACTCGAAAATCGAGTAGTTTTTAATTCTTTTCGCTCTGTAGTAATTAATTTCGTTCAAAATTAGGAAAATGTTTGGTAATTAATTATATAGAATTCTTCCGTCACTCCCGATGACCTTGAAAATGGAGTATGTTGTACAGCTTTTTATACTGAACAAGAATATATATATATATATATATATATATATATATATATATATATATATATATATATATATATATATATATATATATATATATATATATATATATATATATATATATATATATATATATATATATATATATATATATATATATATATATATATATATATATATATATATATATATATATATATATATATATATATATATATATATATATATATATATATATATATATATATATATATATATATATATATATATATATATATATAGGGCGCGGAAAACATTACTTGATAGACTTTTTTTATATTGAAAATATCAATAATGTTAATAGCATCAATCGAGATAGAATTCTCAGAAAAGCTAACCTATTCTTATGCTTAATTTTATCATAATGTTTACGATGATAATGTAATATTGCTTACCATCAAATTTCAAAAAAAAAACAAACCGGTTTTGATTTTCAAAAAATCATCGACAGGTTTAATTTGCAATTGTTGCACTCAATAATTTCAAATATTGATATGTTTACTGTTACGATATTATGTAATTTCACCTTATTCATTGCAAATAAAATATTAGTTTGACTTAATTGGTTATACGAGTATAATCAAAATGAAACTGTACGAGTTTCTTTCGGTAGTTGAAAACAATAATCAATTAATTGATTTTTTAATTGATCATAACGTTCTACACAATGAAGTTATTTGTAATCAGAGTTTCGAACCGAAACCGAACCGTAAACAGAAAACCGTTATTAACCGAAATTTTGGGCTGAACCGTAACGTAACTGAAACCGTAATTTTTTTTATATAATGAACCGTAACCGGAACGAAAAAATCATTTTATTTACGGTTCATTTAAAACGGTTTGCAGTGAAAAAACAAAAAAAATATTCTAACAAAAAGCTGCTCATATATTATGAGTAAAAGATTTTCATTTTGCATGTAAAATTAGCTATAGGTACTACAATTTTGGTTTCTAATCTATTCCAAAATTTATTACATTTTTTTAAAATACCATGAAACCATGCAGCAAATTTTGAGAGGCATATTGAACGGTTTCATAAAAAAGAATTTAAAATTTTAAAATGTCTTAAAATATCAGCAAAAGCTTCATGTAAACGAAATCTGCCATCAAAGTTAAACTCAAGTAGTGTAATGACGCTTACTCCAACGTTATTAAACATGAAATTTAAACCTCAAAAAATTACGGTACTATGTCTGAAAAACTTCTTACTGCCTGTATCGATGTTCTAGATTCAATAATTACTGAAGTTGTTTCTTTTGCATTTTTGCATAAGAATACTGAAAATCCTTGATTTTGACATCGGAACTGAACCGGAACCGAACCGAAATCCGGAACGAAAAAATAAACTAAGGAACCAAACCAAAAACCGGAACGAAATAATAGTCGGAACGAAACCGTAAACCGGAACGGAAAACATTTCGGTTCGAAACTCTGTTTGTAATGAATGCGGATCATTGCTTCCATTGAATCGTGATAAATTACACTTCCGGTGTTATTATAGAACTCTTCGGTCTAAACGGAAGCAAAAACATCAGTCAGTACAGTGCCAATTTTACGCTAGTCTTATTGCAAGAACGTGGTTTGAAAATACAAACATTGACATTGTGACAGCATGTCGTATTATCGTTTATTTTTTATATTCTCGACCACCTCATCAAAAAAAATTGGAAGAAGAATTTAATTTATCTTCAAATACAATAGTAGACTGGATATCATATTGTCGTGAAGTTCGTATCGATCATTTATTTTAATCAATCAGTGCTTCTATCAATTATACTTATATTACTGTTTTATTTAAGGTGTGTCAATTTTGGGTTGACAAACATGAACATCAGCTTGGTGGCTATGGTCATACCATTCAAATAGATGAAGCATTGCTTGGAAGACGAAAATATAATAGGGGGCGAGTGATTCCTGGTCAGTGGGTCTTTGGAGCAATCGATCCTGTCACGAAAGAATGTTTCATCGAGCCCGTACGTGAAAGATCAGCGAGAGTACTACAAGAAATAATCACGCGTCGAATTGCACCAGGGACAACTATTGTTTCTGACTGTTGGGCTGCATACCGCCACTTATCTCGTGAGGGATGGATGCACCTCGATGGATGCACCTTGCTATTGATCGAAGGTCTGCAGGGTCGCAGAAGCGAGTGAAAAATAAAATAATATATCATAAATAGTATATCTTTAAGCTTAAATAAATAATTAAAATAAAAATTTTTTTTTATGAATAGCTCCTAAAGTAATGTTTTCCGCGCCCCATATATATATATATATATATATTCTTGTTCAGTATAAAAAGCTCTACAACATACTCCATTTTCAAGGTCATCGGAAGTGACGGAAGAATTCTATATAATTACCAAATGTTTTTTTGACACATATGGTGTCATGGTTTTTTTGTATGGTTTTTTTTGACACATATAAACACAACAAATTTAAACCAATAAAACTTAAAATAGGTAGATTTTTCTGTGAAATCTACCTAAAACAAAACTTGCGCTTCATTTCTCTTAATTTATGTTTAATGGTTCTCTTATGAAGGCGATTAATAGAGGAACGAGACATGTTTACAATGTGATTTGCAATGTCCTCTGGATTTATTTCATTGTTAGCACGAATAACTGAGTCTGAGCCATCCGAAGAAGACTCCAAGCTGCCCTACTAGAATGCTCTCTCTACTCCAACCAGGAATGTATTCTTCACCGAAAGTCGCTTGGGATGCATTTCTTTGCAGTTGAAATGATGGCTCTTACGAACCTATCGTAATTTTTAGGAATGGGTTGGATTCAGTGAATCACTGCATCCAACTCCGACCCATATTTAGCCCAGTCAGTTTTGTTAAAATTGCATCTAGGTTGAGAAGTAGAGTTTACGTGTGGGATTTGGATACCTACCTCAAAAATTACTGGTCGTGGAAAACCTTGTAAGACAGCCCTAGATATTGGAATAGGGTTACGTTGTTCGTTTTTTTGTGGAAAAACAGAGGTCGGGGTTGTAATAACTTGGCCATCTAGCAGATGGTGCTGAGAAGTACCGTTTTGTCTTATGGTGCTGAGAAGTACCGTTGTTATTGTGATTGTGATTTTGATTTTGGTTCATGTTCATTTGTTTGTATCACAAAACATGTAGCATATGACATTAAAAACATCACAAAAGAATTGGTAATTTTTGAAGCAACTAAGCAGCGCACAAATAATTTAGATTATACAATGCACTAATGACTATCCCACCGACATCAATTGAATCGGAAAGAGCGAGCTTTTTCTGTGGCAGGTCGTTTCGTTTCGAAAATTCGGTCGAAATTGAGTGATGGCACCATTGACAACCTAGTTTTTTGAAAAATTATTTAAAAATTAGTATTATGAATTTATTTTTGTTTTGTTTTTATGAACTCTTTTTTATTTAATTTTTAAAGTTTTTCTAATTAAAAATAATGGCAATTTAAAAATCAATAGCGCATTTTTTGTGCTGTTTTAATTTTGCACATTTTTCTACCACCCAATTAGAAAGTTCTAGCTTTTTAGCGTTTCCCGGGCTTTCACGGGATCCCGGGAATTTAACATTTTTTGTCCCGGCTTCCCGGGATTTGAATTTTTACGGGAAATGAGAAACCCTAATTTGTAGAAGATTTCATTCGTAGTAGAAGATTTAATTTGTAGAAGATTCAAATCAGTCAATACATTAAAAATTCATAATTTCATAGCTACACTGCCGTGCTAAGCACAAAGGCCGTATCTTGCTTTTTATCAAAAATGAGTTGTGCGTATGATGATATAATAACAGTCGATGGACATTTTTATCATATAATTAAACCATTTAATTAATTTTTTCATTCAAAAATTACTGTTTTAAATATACCGTATCTTCTTCAAAAGTATCAAATTTACTATTTAACTATCCAATAAATAATATTTTACAACAATAACAAATAATATAACCTTTTATCTCTCTGATTCAAACCAAAATTTGAAATTTTTTTGACTAAAAATATAGTTTTGATTAGTTTGACTGTGAAACTTGAAAATTAAAAAGTGTTAATATCTCGAAATGTCAAAAATTCAAGATACGGCCTTTGTGCTTAGCACGGCAGTACATGTATTTACTTTAAAATTTGTGAAAAACAAAAAAAAAGAACGATTTTTGAGATACACTGAAAAAAAAATTGACAACCTCATCTCGAAGTTGGCAGTTGATTATTCATGCAAAGAAAAATTATTTGCAAACAATTTCACTGTGATTAACAACAGGGGCCCTATTCTCAAATATCACATCCATTTTCCACATGTGGAATACTGTCAAAATCATAAAAACGTTCGAAATTTACAATGTATGTATTCTCAAATTTCCTACCAAGGAAAAATTTCCCTACCAAGGGAATATTTCCGAGTGGGTATAAAGTATGTGTAAAAATTCCACATGTACATCAAATATCAAAAATTTTTAATTGTCATTCTTGTTAAATGTTTGAAAATTATATTTGGAAAGTTTGTGTTTATTTTATAATTATTATTATTTTGTAAAAATTTCATATGGGGCGATATATATTCTATGAACTCTTCGGCCATAGATTTATTAATCCGAAACAATTTAATAAATTTATTTCGGGCAGATCGAAACAATGTTGTCGTTGTTGAATACCTCGGGTAAATTCCATTGCCTCTGCTGTTCCACTGCAGAATTAGCAAAAAGAAGACCTAATTCATCTAATCCAGCCATTTACATTGATAATTTCATGACAATAAATAAACAAAATGTCAAAAATAAATTTACCACTCAATGAAGTTAGTTTTCAATTTAAAGGTGGTGAATAAAAAATTACGAATGGTTCGAGAATACGGTTTTAGGTTGGATGTGGAATATGCATGTGGAAAATACAAATTCCCTTGGTAGGGAATTTTGACAGATGTCCACATGTGGAAAATGGATGTGATATTTGAGAATAGGACCCCAGATGGGTTAATTGAGAAAAGGTCGTGCCAAGGTTTTTGTTCAAGAAATAAGGAAGTGAAAGCGAGCGGTTTTTACAGAAAAAAAATAAATTTTATTTCCTCTGTTTAAATAAATTTTAATATATGTTTGTGTATATCTTCTTATATATATAAAAATCACGTGTCACGATGTTTGTCCGCGATAAATTCCGCAAAAACGTAACCAATCTTAATGAAATTTTGTACAATGTGTGTATGATAGTCCAGCTTGAGAGATAGGATAGTTATTATCTTGATTAAATGCCTAAATTTTTTTAAATTACGAATTAAATGTTAAATATGGATGGTTCATATGCCAACTTTCAGATGGCAGCGTAAATCAATTTATTCAATTGATAGTAAACTTCAACTTAGTATAAAGCCATTATTAGACTAACAAATATGTTTTAATAAAGAAAGTTTTGTTTTATTTGATAATAAACGAAAAGCATATTATGCTAAGTCAAATACGTTATCAAAGATTATTGATAACTTTGTGGAGGTTATAGCCGTGTTCGATTTGACTGAAGCAACTGATACAACTGAAAAATTGAATGCAATTGTTGTTGTTTTTTCAGTTGTTTCAGTCAAATCCAACGCACCTTATATATTAATTATAGAAGTGTTAGAAAATATCGAAACCTGTAAAAAAATTATTGTATTGGTTTTTATAAAGTTTGAATAAAAATAAGAGTAAAAATTAAAGAAAACAATAATTAAAATTTATTTTTTTAAATTTTTCATTGATCTTCAATATTAGTTTACAAAAATCAATATCAAATTGAAAAATACTCTTATTTGTATTGCTTATTAAAATAAAACGGCTAGAAGTAAAAAAATTTGTCATCAAAACTGGATGAAAAACTAGCGAAGTTTATTTTACAACCTTTACACCATTGAATAAATCTAAGGAAGAGTAACTAGACATTTTGAGTGAAGCTTCTAACTTTTAGTATTGGTGAAGTTTGATAGTGTTCGCATTCTAGCTGGGAGGTACTGTTTACAATTTGCATATTCATATTTTCAAAACAAATAAAAGAAATAATAAATTTAACATATAAATTTAAAAGCCTAATATGTTTGAATAAAATATTTCCTTATATTTCAAAATATAAATATTTTTAATTGTCCATACAACACAAATTTTAATCATATTGAATTACTTTAAGAACAGCTTATATTCAGCTGTGATAGCGTTTGAAATTTGGTATGACAACGATGGATTAAGAAAAATTACATTTATGTAAGGTAATAAAATATAAAACTAAGCTACAAAACAACAGCTTTTGTAAGCAAATACTTTATGTTGTTGTTAAAACATCATTCTAAGCCCTTTTTATGCGTATAGTATTATTAAAAATATTCTAATCATAAATATGAAATTCGATGATCAAATTTCAGTGTATTTAAGATTATTTGTACATATATATTTGTACATAAGATTATTTGCACAAATACTAATAATTGTTTTGTAAAACATTAATTTAAACTTTAATTTTTATAAATTTTCTTTAATTTTAATATCTTAAAGTAGAATTTCGGATAAAAGCTATCATTTTATTTTAAAATAAAACGAAATATGTCAAATGTCATGGATGAAGAACGCACAGATATACAAATTACATACTTCAAAAAATATTCGTGTAGCCACACGTAATTATTCTTCCTTATATATTTATTCAATGCTTTAAACTCTCCAATTTCATGTCAAATTTTTGTTATTGACCAATATATTTGATAGTGTGATATACGCCTCATAAATTTGGGCTAGCCAATAGATGGTGCCGTATTTGTTTATAAAACGTTGTTTTTAATGTCAAACTTTTGAAAATTCACTACGCTTGCTTTGTCCAATTGTCGTGTTTGGTTAGTAAATAAATTAAATAAATTTGAATTTATGTTGCCTTTGTCGACATTAATTGCGTTTATGTTCTTATGAATGTAAAGGGATTCAAAAGCATCCAATTTATTGCTATCGCCTATCGTGCACCTCTTTCTTTAACCTCATATTATCTATTAAAAAATTTAAATAATCCTTTTATTTTCCAAAACATGTTTTGCTATAGGGGTTTTATTCGGTTGGTCTGTTTTAATGTATACAGAATTTGCCTTAAAGCGTTTCTTCAAAACCCTACGCGTCTGCCCGTATAATATTTTTATAGTAATCACCACAAGATAGTTCATAAACACCGACTTTAGAATCGATTAAATCGATTTAAAGCTCAAAATTACGAAATGGGAGCCGTACAAATACTATACAGAGAAGCAAAGTTGATCCAACACGGATGGTAATCATGATGAACAAACTAATTAAAAATGGTGGGACTTAGCTGGCAACACGTATGCAATAGTAATTTTCAAACGGTAACAATTCATTAATGAATTCATTAACGAATTAATTAGATACTCCCGCAGGAAGATTTGTAAAATTTAAAATTTTTGATCTATGGGTGTGGCAACCCCGCGTACTTAGGTCCCTGCTATTTGCATATGAGTTAGCTTGAGATATCATATACCACTGGCAATAGCAGTGAGATATCACTAGCCAAAGTGATATCTTAGGGGTTTCGGCGGATGAACTTTTTTCAATCAACGATAGCACCCTTAGTCTTAGTTATAGTATTAATATTCTTTGATGATGATGATGACACGCTATTGTTTTTTTTAAATAAAATATGTTGGGTTGTACAAATTACAATGTGTGCAACAACAAAAAATAACAACCTTTGAAGAATAAGGTCCCATCAACAACATGCTTTCTAAGGTGTTGATGGACGCAAATTTTTTATTTTTGTATATTTTTTTAAAGAATGAACTTTTTCGCTTGCTCGAAGAAATGAGCTTCCATATAATTATTAAATATGCCGGGTTTAATCCTTGAACCATGTTTTTCATGATCTAAGTATATGCTTCTAGCACTATAAGGATAATTAGTAACCCAATTTAGCTCTGTTCCTACAAATTTGAAAAAAAAGTATTTATTTTTATTGCCTCCATTTTATCATGAAATATTGCCCTATATTGTTTATTATTATGTGAAAGGATTTATTATTTAGTTTTTAAGAATGGAACTTTAAAAAGAATATAAAAAAAACCAAAAGATAAGAAATTTGTGTTCATCATCTTAAAAAATATGATGTTGTGGAACCTAGGTCTTAAAGGGTTTTATATGTTGTTGTGACATTGTTAACATAATAACAACATTGTTATTCCAACTACACTACATTTTATTAAAAAAATATGTCAAATGTTTTGAAATAGCACAAATTTTTTTAAAATTTTCGGTGAAAATGATGATGAACAATGTCATTGAAGCTACAATTTTGAATGGAAAATTCAGAGGGGAAGATGTACTGTTCCCAAGTATTTCAATGATCCAATTGCTTTTGCAATGACCATCAACAAAGCACAAGGACAATTGCTGCAAGGATGTGGACTAGGTAGATTTGGAGAATCCGTACTTCTCACATCTGGACAGCTGTATGTGGCCATCTGACGTCGGAATACCTTCTGATTTATTCGTGTACGCATCTAGACAGAAAAACACAAAATATAATTTGTGCCCACAAGCACACGAATCAAGAAATAGAATTAAAACGACATTTTGAAATTTTTTCCTTATTAAAATAAATAATTGTTGCAATAAAAATGATACAATGTAAATTGAATGTTAGGTACGTTTAGTGTAACTGAAACAACTGTAAAAACAACAACAATTGTTTTACATTTTTCGTTGTTTTAAATGCTTCAGTCAAATCGAAAACGGCTGTTATCAAAACGAGTTTTCTTGAATTTCCCTTCTTATGAGATACCGACAATGTGCGACGGGTATAATGTTAAATAAACAAAAGTTTTACACTATTTGGTGTAAAATAAATAAAGTTTTGAGAGGTTTTTATAGTGATTAAGTTTAAAGTAATTATTTTAATTCACATGAATTTTGCAATTTTAAAGCATTTTTTATTTTCCCTTAGAAAAACTTCTTTAAAACAGTTTTTGTGTGTTTCGTGTCGGGAACGAATACAATTTACAATTGTATAATCACAGATGGAGAATTCAATTTAAATAAAAATATGAGATAATGAAGTATCAATTTAGAAATATTTGAACATAAAAATTAAAATATGATTCATTGTTGTTTCATCCACTGTGGCTGAGTGTGTAAGATGGCTTTGAACTATGTTGTCTCTGATCAGAGTGAGTTCAATCCCGACAATAACTACTCATTATCGGGAATAATACTTTTAATAATTACTTTGCGCAATAATTACTCACAAAATCGCCCAAAAATTAATATTCCATTAATGTTGTCTACATATGGAACATATATGCCAATATATTGACCGTGTGTAAGACATTAGTTTCGCATTTATTTGCAACAATCCGTAATGACTTTAAAATGACTTAGGATGTTCACTAAATAGAAATACAGTAAAAGCCCGATTATCCGGAATGCTCGGGGATTGAAGCATGCCGGATAATCGAAAATTCCGGATACATGAATGTAAACTAAATATTATAACGATTTCATAATATACTTTAAATAAATATTTTTTCTATGCAAGCAAATAAAAAGTCTATTTTCATAACGCTTAATGTCCTGTGCAAATGGATTTTTTTACCACTATAGTGTAAAAAGAAACACAAATTGTAGTTGCTATGGTTTTTCATATAATTTTACAAAGTTTTTAAACAACGCAACCATGAAGAAATAGAAAATGATTTTAAAAATTATGTTGTCGATTTTTAATTTTATAATTTATAGTAATTATCGATTATATATATACTACCATAGAAAAAATTGCATTTCCTACGCGAGATAAAAACGTTTTTCGTTCGTAAACATGTCTCACTCGACGTTCTTCGGGATAGTATTAGAAGTCACGTCACCCATTGCCAGACACTTACTATCGTGGAAACCCCCTGCCAGGCACCCTTAAACTTTAAAGTTTAAGGGTGTCTGGCAGGGGGTTTCCACGATAGTAAGTGTCTGGCAATAGGTGACCTGACTTCTAATACTATCCCGAAGAATATATAAAAAAATTAGCTTTTATACTTTCACGAAACTCTGGAGGCCACTTTGTTACCTGCTCCCTGCCAAAGCCACTATGATCCAAACTTCATATGTCGCTAATCGTTCCTACCTTAGTAGAGGGTATGCGCAGAGAAACTTTCAGCTTTTATAAAATAACGAAGGTCTGGCCGTCGCGGGCTCTTAGTCTATAACATTGATTGCAAAAATATTTAGAACAAATACAAAAATAAGTAAATAAAATAAATAAAAAGAGTATTTTAAAAATTTAAATAATTTTAAAGTTCAAGCAAAATATATTTCTTGTGAATTCCCAAACAAAAAAAAACATTTTTTTTGTGAAAGGGGAAAAAATCCAAAAATTTAAAATTCCGGTTAACTGAATATTCGGTTAATTGAATGTCGGATAATTGGGCTTTTACTGTATTTCTCATCCTATGAATTCACATTCTATGAATTTTAATACAAAAATTTCCAATGAATTTTGATTTTTTTGCATCACTTCTTCTATTCCTTTTTTGCATCACTTCCTCTATACCTTCATCGAATGTACTGTCGCTATTCTTACACCCCGAGCTGATCATAAAACGACATAACGATCAAAATTGTTTGCAACGTTTTTATAGGAACCTGCCGGTAAAGAAAGCGTATACTAAACCGCATGAGCCCTGTGAAAATTTATGAATCCATTTTTGTTCCGTATAATGTTCTATATAGAAACACACCTGAAACCTAACACACCTGAAAACTTATTTAATTTTTTATATATCCTTTGTTTTATATATAATACTATTTTTTTATATTTTACTGATCAACTAGAGTGCTGATCGTTTTACATTCATTCATTCATTCATTCATTCATTCATTCATTTAAAAAAAAAATAGAAAATCATTTCTCATTACTACTCTTTGAAATTATTGCTACTACGTCAACAAAATGTATACACACAAACTTTATTTAAAGCCGTAGCAAAGCACGCCGGGTCCCGCTAGTTTATTATATATTTTAGAATTATGATATGTAGTCCTAGAGTCCTACTTAAATTAAATAATACAGGTAGATGTTTAGAAAACAAAATGCCAATAAGAAATTTTATTAATTAGTGTTTAATGATTTGAGAAGTTTTTGTAAAGTAAAAGATACAAGAATTCAATATGTTATAGTTAAAATGATAGTTTCAAGCTAAACCAAAACATGGCGCGGGGTTTTTACAGCCTTTTGGTTGTTTTTGCTGCGATTTAACTATTTTTTGTAAAGTGAAGAGAGCTTCAAAAATCACTGTTGATTAATATTAGTGACAGAATAACCTGTTATAACCACTGGTATTTGATTATTGATACAAAAAGCGTTTACTTTTAATACAATGAATCAAGTTCATCGTATATAATTAAATAGGGCAAACCTTAGTAAGATATTAAGTATCAAGCCCTGATTAGATAGCCCAACTAGGGTTCATATACGAAAAACCAAATGAGGTCCACAAATATTCAAATATGGTTAACCCTGAAATGGTATTCCCGTAACAGGCCCACATCATATTGCCCTAATAGTTCTTGCCATTTCTGAACTGACCAGATCCTGATCACGCCCTGACTGTATTCAGATTATTCATTGGTTTTGGTAAATGGTAAACATTTCTGAACTCTTTTGTGATTTATCCAGTTATAGAAGGTTACAGTTAGGAATATCGGGAAGTTAACAAGTCTCCAACTCATGACATGAACAACTCATGAAATAGTAATAGAAACATTCGAAAATAAGTCAAACGCAATGCATTAGAAAATAAATAAAATTGTTAGACACCGGAGAAACACACATAAAAACTATAGTAGATGATTAATAATTTTAAAAAATAACATAACAGTTTTATAAAAGCTCTTGAGGATAGCATAACAGCTGAAATCGATCGAGCAAGCTATTTAAAATTATTAATTATAATCAGCCAAGTACCATTGGTGTCTTCCATAAACTTTATTGTCTATGATTGACTGAAAGTTAGATTTAAAAATTTTCAGTTTTTACTTTTATATGACCTCAATCTCGAAATCGGCACATTTTTTTTTATTTTCGCCTTATCTTACCACATAAATATATACGTAAATATATATATTTAAAGCTTTTCATTTTTCAGTGAGAAAGTCGTTGTGCAGAATATAGTAACAAACAATCAAGTCTCACCATAAGGGTTTCGTTTTACTTTTTGAAAGTACGAAACTCTTTAAATAATAATAAAATTTTCTCAAACTCTTTTCTTTATTTTCATCAGAAGAAATCAAGAATAAAAACACAACATTTCAAAGCATACTAAATTACCTAACTAAATTACAAACCATTTCTAAAATAAAATAAAACAAATTAAAATTTACTACCGATATAACATTTGTTGGGTTCTCTCTGATAACAAATTTACATAATAGATTAAATAGAACTTTTGACCAAACATATGTTTAAGAAGAACTTCAACAATAGGTCTTTTCACAGAAAGCATATTCTAAATATTTTCCTTTGTCTCATTTTTTTCATAACTTTATAATAACTTCAATTTAATATTAATAAAACATTTGATTGGTTTCCTGGACACATACATATATAGATAATTTTTGAATTTAGTATAAAAAAGTAAATTTTTAAAAATTCAATGGCAATAATAAGCAATAATCGTATGTCGTAATTCTAAAATTCATTACAAAAATTTGACATTTTTTATGATTCACGAATATTAATTCAGTAAATTATTTGTGATATAACATCACCCCGATGGAAAATCTCCCATCAAGAATAATATAAGAACTGAATCTAAAAAATTATGGTGCAAACTATGAAACTTTTTGCAATCCATACAATTTTAGAGCGATCTAGTTTCGAACCAATGAGAAAATTTTAAACTTTAAAAAAGTTTATCATTCTCATCAGGGCTAGTCGACTAGATAAACTCTACCAAAAAATGTCAACGCTAATGAATATAAACCAAAAATTAGGTTACAACTCTAGCGAAGTGTAAAAACAAAAAATTTACATAATCATAAATTTAATAGATTCAGGTTTAGTCAATTAATTTCTCTGGTGATCACTGTTTTGTTATACTCTAGACTTTCTAGTATTGAATAACAAACTTGTATCGGTGAGAAGAAGATGACTAGTCTTCACTTGTGTCTATTGACACAAGATCAACAATTAATTCAGTAAATTATTTGTGATATAACATCACCCCGATGGAAAATCTCCCATCAAGAATAATATAAGAACTGAATCTAAAAAATTATGATGCAAATTATGAAACTTTTTGCAATCCATACAATTTTAGAGCGATCTAGTTTCGAACCAATGAGAAAATTTTAAACTTTAAAAAAGTTTATCATTCTCATCAGGACTAGCCGACTAGATAAACTCTACCAAAAAATGTCAACGCTAATGAATATAAACCAAAAATTAGGTTACAAGTCTAGCGAAGTGTAAAAACAAAAAATTTACATAATCATAAATTTAATAGATTCAGGTTTAGTCAATTAATTTCTCTGGTGATCACTGTTTTGTTATACTCTAGACATTCTAGTATTGAATAACAAACTTGTATCGGTGAGAAGAAGGTGACTAGTCTTCACTTGTGTCTATTGACACATGATCAACAATTAATTCAGTAAATTATTTGTGATATAACATCACCCCGATAGAAAATTTCCCATCAAGAATAATATAAGAACTGAATCTAAAAAATTATGGTGCAAATTATGAAACTTTTTGCAATCCATACAATTTTAGAGCAATCTAGTTTCGAACCAATGAGAAAATTTTAAACTTTAAAAAAGTTTATCATTCTCATCAGGGCTAGCCGACTAAATAAACTCTACCAAAAAATGTATGTAAAAACTCTATAAAAATGAATATGTTCAAAAATAATATAAATAAAACCCTACAAATGTATAAAGTTTCTTTTAAAATATCGTGGATCGTGTATGTAGTCTATAAAATTCCAGTGCTACCAACGTGGTATAAAAATTTGTAAAAATATTTGCTTTTTACTAAAATTTTGTGAAGATAAAATTTTGATTTTAAAAACTTTCGTAAATGAGTATGCATAATTTTTTTTTGATAAACATTTGTTATATTTGGTTAATTAATATATACTTTCATTCATAATTTTGAAAACAGTTGTACAAAAAGTACAATTCTTTTCAAAATGAATAACTTAACCTTTAAAACCTATCCGGTGCACAGTACATATACTAGTAGTGTCTTTCAAATAGTAGTGTCTTTCAAATAGTAGTGTCTTTCAAAACATGGCGCGCGAGACACTACCGCGTCTCTTGATTATATTTTATTTTCACATAAATATTTCGTGTGATTGCCTCAACTTCATCGATTTATAATTGTAGAGTTGTTGAAGCAATTTCGTAGTTTGATTCGCCATATGTGACCGCACGGTGAGGTTGAGACAATTGCATTTCGATTGGAAATAGGACATGTTTTTTCAGTATGTGAGCTTTGAAATAAACCAAGGTTTAACGCGCCGTCTAGAGGAAAAGAGAAATATTATTAATTTCTAACTAACACATTTCGAGTATTCAACTAGTTTCTCTTTGCTTGCAAAAACATACGTAAATCGCATGAGATTTGTAGGGTCCATAAGCAAAACATTGAACACCATAACAAAACATCGTGAAAAGCCTCCAAAATTCACAAGCGCATAACTCTGATTAGGAGTACTCAAAAAAATAATTCAGAAATCACTTTTTTCTTTCGTCAATACTAACAATATATCAAAATTTCAGATTTTTAAAAAATCAAAAATTTAAAAATCGACAAACAAATGTACGTTTTCAAAATAATAGCCCTTTATGATATTATGATACACAAAAAAATAATAGGATAACAATACACAAGCACATACCTTTGTAGTTTTTTTAAGACTTAACCTTCATTTACACTACTATCACAGAAATAAGTAATTATTTGCAGGAGCACACGTGCCTGTACCAAAAGCTCGGTACAAAATGACGGTTAACATGGATTTAGCAGTTTTGTTGTTTTAAACGTTTTGAAGTCATGGGTTTGACAGTTTTACTCAACATGCGTTTTTGACAGTTGAAAAATAAAACTGACAGTGAAATTTATTCTCGATTGTGTATCTTTTTTTACACTATTTGAATAGTATAAAAAAACGTTATAACGATAAAAGTGGATTTAGCAGGTTTACACTCTAAGCCGACGAATTAAGACAGTACTAAAGTTTAAGTTAAGCGATTTACGTTCATAATTTTGTTAACCGAATTATTTGTTTTGTTTTAAATGCAAAACTGGGTTCAGTGTGAATTATAAATTATTATTGGAAAAAGCTCAAAGTTCATCGACTTAAATGTTTAGCATAAACAAATAAATAGTATGCTCCACAGTAAGATTAGGTTTTATTTAAACCTCTACTAACTTTATTATTTGGTATCTGAACGAAGAATATACTCTTCTAGTAAGTTTTGCGTTTTGATACTGTTAGTCTATAACAAATAATCAAAGATCAACTAATAGTTCTTTTCGCTACTAGTTTCCATTATATCTGTCTACGGTAGTGTAATTTGCAAGCACAAAAAAGCGTTAATGAAGAACATATGAGCGAATATTACTTTGCTTTTGGCAAAAAGTTGCGTTACAACCAATTGTAACCATAAGCTTAAGGGGTTAACATCACGACAATATATATATATCTTGTTTACTATTTTGAGCAGAAGATCAAGTCACTGGCCTACTGTGGTAAAGGCTAACGCACTATAATTTGAGCCACGTCATACTATAGTTTCACCTTTACAACTGTAACATCTTACCCCAAGCTTCCTATTCCTTAAGAATTTCATTTAAATGCTCTTTGACATAAAGAGAACATTGGGTCACTCACTATCACCTATAGTTGTTGTTCGATATCAAACTAACATCCTAACTTAGCTGAAGTTTCTTGCATAGCGAAATTAAATTCGACTAATTTCGGTACGCCTGACTTAACAATCTTGTGCTTGTTTAATTTTTAGAAGACAAGCCTTTGTCTTTTGCCTTTGTTAGCACCGTTATATTTTTAAGTTCGCATACAAGAAACGCATACAAAATTGAACGCAATCTAATACTTTCTACTAATTTGATTTAAATCAATGATTTTAATAAAAACGCCTGATTTAAATCTGATTATAATTAATCAGAGTTCTTTGGTTCATATTTTTGATCTTGACAGCAATCAAGGTTATGAAATGCTGTATTTATTTTGAAATTGCATATTTCACAGTGCAGACATGTGTTGTGTTAGTCTAACCTACCAAATTCTTCTAATAAAAAACGGCTATTTGGGCTATTATTTTGAAAACGTCCATCGAAAAAAAAACAACTATTTTTTAAAAATCTGAAATTTTGATATATTGTTGGTTTCCACTTGCAACAACTATATTATAAATCTTTCACAAGACTAATGTTTTGACACCTCGGCAGAAGTTGATCTTGAATCTCGTTTGTAATTGAACAATTGAATGGTTGAGATTGAAATAGAATTAGTATAACTCTATGTGTACAAATATAGTTTGTACTCTACGTTATTTATCACAATACTTTGATAACATTTTCCCATATAAACATGATGAACTTAATCTACTTAATAGTCAAAACATAAAAATAGTAAACACAGCAAAAAATAAAAATATGCAGTATCCATTTAAAATTTTCCTAGAAAATTTACGTATAACAATTTATGTAATATACAAAAACAACTTGTTATAAAAAAAAATATATCGAAACTAGTTACAGGTATTGTAGTAAATCTAGTTTCGTTTCGGGTTTCCCCTTTCCATTTTCGTCTACCGTTATCTAAATTTTTTTTAATAAAATGTGTTGTGTAATAGGGTTTAGAATATGTGTCACAACAACACATAAATACCTTTTAAGACCTAGGTCTAGACCTGGGTCCCACAACAACTGGCGTTCTGAGGTGTAGATTAACGCTTTTTTTAAACATCTGTGGGTTGAAGCCACCTGAGACTAAGTGTTCCGGCAAACTATTCCATTTGTACGCAGTTCGGACAAAGAAGTCTCTCTGCGATCTGCCAGTATGACAGCGCGGGATCTTTACCGTTTCACTGGTTGCGGCAGCCGATTGCCGAGTGGAACGGGGGTAAGAATAAGTTTGAGGCATGATGCCGCTGATTTCATCTGAGCACTGCTGATGACGATATTTGTAAAAAACAACGAGGTCAGCAACAGTGCGACGATGTTGTAGGGAATCAAGTTGTGATGTCAAAGTTCGATCACCTACAATTCGTATAGCTCGCTTTTGAACAGAGTCCAAGAGGGCCAAGATGGAAACAGAGGCAGCACCCCAAACTTGACAGCAGTACTCCATACAGGGACGAATATAGGACTTATAAACATGGAGCAATTGGTATGGAGTGAAAAATTTTTTGCATCTATTTAGGAGGCCGAGTTTTTTAGACGCGCTTTTTGCCATCGCCATTACATGATCGTTCCAGAGTAGGTCATTTGAAACTGTGACACCCAATAAACGAATGTTTTTACATTCACCTATTGGTTCATCACACATACTAAATAAAATATCTTTGGGGAACTCGGTCTTTAATCTGGAAACAATCAACAGCTGTGTTTTGGTGGAGTTGAAATTGACAAGGTTTTGGTCACCCCAGTCGGCGACTTTATTCAGGTCTTTGTTCACGTTTATGGCAGCGTCTCTCCGGGCAGGATTAATTCGTTCGTGCATTTTACCTTTTGAAGGAAGGGGCTCGAACGACTTGTGCAGAGTACTATCATCTGCAAAACTATTTATTGGGTTGCTGGTGATTTTCAACAATTCGTTGATATAAATCAAAAATAGGGTTGGGGACAATACTGAGCCTTGGGGTACACCAGCGTTAATTAGTTTAGACTCAGAAGAATATCCGTCTAAGGTTACCGAAATGTATCGGCCGGATAGAAAATTTTGAATCAGCTTCACAACATTGGGATGAAAACCGTACGCAACGAGCTTGGTGATTAAGTTGGCATGCCAGACTCGATCGAATGCCTTGGAGATGTCTAAAGCGATAACGTATGTTTCACCACCTTTATCAAGTATGCTGTTCCAACAATGCGCTACATAGTTTAATAGATCGGTAGTTGATCTTTTGTTTCAATTTTTCAGTTTCAAAATTCAATACGTTATCGAAAATAAATTGTTAAATAATCCCAAGGTGTTATGTTACACGTTGGTGTAGCTGAATAACATTATTGAACTCTTCTTATTTATTTTGCTTGTGTTTTAATTATTTTGATTTTTTTTAAATGATGCTGCACGATTTTGAGATTGTTTTTGTATTCAATTCATTTAAAGCTTTCGAGTCAATGTGTAGTGATAATATCAATTAGTATATAATTTTCATTGAGTTCATGATATAAACGTTAAAAAAATAAGGACAAATTCATAATTTGTAGTATCGTAATTCGTATCGTATCTCATAAAATCAACGAAATGAGAAAACATGTATCATAAAAATAGTGTAATATAGGGATATTTGTTTTGAAGTATGCGTTGTAAACTTTTTTTTTTAAATGTGTTTGTGTAGTAGGAATAACAATGTGTCAGGCAGTTAAATCAGTCCAGAGCAATTTTACTCGATCCTCTATTCCAACCTTAGTTCTGAATGACATTCCCGTGAGCGACTCGAAAGAGAAGGCGGATCTTTTGGGTCGTATATTCGCAGAAAACTCAAACATAGTTGAACCTCCCCATTCTCCTACACTCATTCCCCCAGTTGTAACGAAAATGAAAGCAATTATTTTTCGTTGCAATATTGTACGGAAAATGCTTCTTTCTATCAATATCAACAAATCTGCTGGCCCCGACGGTATTCCGCTCATTCCCCTCATTCTTAAAAACTTTGCTAGGCAACTAGGCAACAAAAATTTTCTATTTATCTTATAAAACCGGAATATTTCCCGATTCTTGGAAGCTGGCCAGCGTTCAACCCATATCAAAGAAAGGCAGTAAGATAGATCCTAACAATTATAGACCAATTGCAATTCTGTCGGTTTTGGCTAAAATATTTGAAAAATATGTTAACTACAATTTAATAGATTATTTGGAGGTGTTGCGAATTATTGATGATAAACAGTATGGTTTTCGTAGAAGTCATGCAACAGGTGATCTGTTAGCCTACGTATCCCATCTCTGGAACAAATCGCTGGAAAATCATGGTGAAACATTCAGTATTTCACTTGACATTTCTAAAGCATTTGATAAAGTGTGGCATAAAAATCTCATAACTAAATTAAAATCTTATGGCATAGACCATCTTACTGTCTCGTGGATTCCTAGTTTTCTTACAGGTCACCAATTTCATGTTAATTTAGATGGTATCACATCCAATATTTTCACAACAAATGCTGGGGTTCCCCAAGGTTCTGCACTCCCACCAACCTTGTTTCTTCTATACATTAATGACTTACTTATTTCCACAGTGCACCCAATCCATAGTTTTGCTGATGACAGCACATTGCATGCATCACATGCATCTCCTAAATTTCGATCTCATACTGCAGTTACCACTGATAGAGAGCTGCTAATTGATTCTATCAACAAAGATCTGGAGCGTATAATGGAATGGGGTGATCGTAATCTTGTTTCATTTAATCCAACCAAAACCAAACTATGCCGTCTTTCACGAATAGAGCGACATAAAAATTTTCCTATTAAAATAAACCACGAGGAATTGCGTGAGGTTGAATCAGTTAGACAGAAGTCTGGAGTGGATATTCAAAATAACCTGAAATGGAATAAACATGTGTTCAACCTCGCTAAATCTGCAATGCAAAAATTAGGATTCTTGAGTCGATGTAAAAAATATTTCAATCCCGAGCAAATTTTGAATCTTCAAGTCCTTTATTCGTCCATGTATGGAGTACTGCTGTCATGTTTGGGGAGGTGCTTGTCAGTCAACAATAAAATGCCTAGACTCTGTTCAGAGAAAAGCAATACGGTTGATTGGTAATACCGAACTAACGGACCAGCTTGATTCACTCCAGCACAGAAGAAATGTGGCTGAATTGTCAATCTACTATAAATATAACTTTAGCGAATTCTCCTCTAAGGAAATTCAAAATATCCTTCCATCGTGTGCGCAATATAATCGACAAACAAGAGCTGCCGAGTTATCCCATCCATTTGTTGTACAAATACCTCGTTGTAGAACTGTGTCCTTTCAGAACGACTATTTTAATAGAGTGGCCAAATTGTGGAACTCAATGCCTCCCTCTGTATTTCCCGATGAATTTTCCCCTCAGGCATTTAAAGAAAATGTCCATAATCATTTTAAAACAATTAGTATAGTTATCCCTATATCCCCATTCCTTCCATTTTCCTCATCTCCTTCTTTTATAGTTCACATGGTATCTTCGGATATTCAAAGATTCTAAATAATGAATATTTCATATTTAGTGTGCTAAACATAGTTAGACATGTAATTAATAAAAAAAAAAAAAAATCAACTACGTTTTGTATTTAAATCTTTGTTTAAAGAGGACAATTCAGTTTATCATAATTTTAATGCTGCTAGCATAATTTTAATCGTAACAACTACATTTTCATGATGAATGCAAAACAATTTGTAAATCAAATTCAGATTGAGTACATCATGATACCGAAACGCTACAATTTTTTTTTTTAAATAAAAAGTGTTGTGTTATAGGGTTTAGAATATGTAAGACAACAACACATAAATACCTTTTAAGACCTAGGTCCCACAACAACTTGCGTTCTAAGGTGTTGATGAACGATATTTGTAAAAAACAACGAGGTCAGCAACAGTGCTACGATGTTGTAGGGAATCAAGTTTTGATGCCAAAGCTCGATCACCAACAATTCGTATAGCCCGCTTTTGAACAGAGTCCAAAAGGGCCAAGATGGAAACAGAAGCAGCACCCCAAACTTGACAACAGTACTCCATACAGGGACGAATATAGGACTTATAAACATGGCGCAATTGATATGGAGTGGAAAATTTTTTGCATCTATTTAGGAGGCCGAGTTTTCTAGTCGCGCTTTTTGCCATCGTCATTACATGATCGTTCCAGAGTAGGTCATTTGAAACTGTGACACCCAATAAACGAATGTTTTTACATTCACCCATTGGTTTTTACATTCACCCAATTACCAATTTGATTCAGAGTATGGTGAAGTCTTAGTAGAATAATGTTTATGTACTGGAGCAAATTGTCCGTAGTAGTTTTCCAAGGGCGAAATAATAATTCTAAATAATTTTTTGTCCAAAATTTCGAAAGCAAGTATATTGAAATTTTTTTGCCTTAGTTTTATTTTAATTTAAAGTAAACCAATGAAATTCTCTAAAATGTAATGACATCATTCAATTTCACCAATAACATTTGAATTATACTAATAACAAATATTTATACGTCTGGCCTACTGGGATATTAAAAATTATCAGTCTAGTTTTCTAGAGGCCGTAGCCCGAGGGTTATTATCTATACCACTTGCTTGAGGAATTTTCCAAAAAATTATGAGAATTTATCGCCGAACGAGGGGAATTCGTTTAGAATATTTTTTGCCATTTTTCATTTCTTTATATATTTTTTATGAATTATACGTTGGCTTACTGCGATATCATTGAATTATTTCAAAAATTATTTGATAATTTTTAATATCGCAGTAGGCCAGACGTATAACTATTTGTTATTAGTATAATTCAAATTTTATTGGTGAAATTGAATGATGTCATTACATTTTAGAGAATTGCATTGGGTTAAATTAAAAATTAAAATAAAACTAAGGCAAAACATTTTTTTTTTTAATTTCCCACAATTTTCGAAAAATATTCCACAAAATCTCTAACAACAAAACAACAAAATATTATAATTTTCATTACTTAATTATTTATTAACCACTAAGGGCCGGTTGTACAATAGCAGTTTAACTAAAGTTTAGTAGAACCAGATAGGAGCTTAGGTTAGGTTACAAGTTAGGTTAGTTTCTTGACCCGCACTTGAACCAACAAAATTGGGCGCTCAACTTGAACCCTGGCTTAAGCTCATACTCGCGACTAAACTACAATTGTTCAACGCGTAACTGAACAGAATATCAGGTTTAGCATAATTTCAGCTTAAACCTCGGCTGAACGGCAATTGTACAACCGGCCCTTATAAAATGATTTTTCGAACAAACTTTTATACTAGTTTTAGTTTTTAATAACCATCTTCATAAAATTTCACTACTCAGTAAAGCTAAAAATTCGAGCAATGAAGCTAGCACTGATAATCAAATCATTACTAACATCAAGTGTTTTCAATGCATGCATGAAGGGATCTATTCTATTTGATCTATATGAGTGTAACAATAAACAAACTCGCGTACTCCAGTCCCCGCTATAGACACACGAGTTAACATTAGATATCACATACCACTGGCAATAACAGTAAGAAACCACTAACCATGATATCTTAGGGGTGCTTTAGGATGAACTTTATTCAGTCAATGGTAGCACCCTCAATCTTAGCTTTGGAATATTTCTTGATGATGGCACACTATTGCGCTTGCTCCAGAAACTAGCCTTCATGTGTCTCTACATCTGAACTTTAATAATTGCCAAGAAATATGGCACCAGCTGATTATTCGCAACCCCATTTTAGTTTTTTTCCTGCAAATTTTTAAAAACTAATTTTGCTTTTATACCGTCTTACTTTAATTTTAATTTCTATATCTAATCATGCAATGCCTATGTCATATTTTATATGTGATAGAATTTATTGTTTACGTATCCATTCTTTAACAAAAATCTAAAAAAACAAAAATAAGGATTTGCGTTCATCAACACCTAATAACGCATGTTGTGACACCTTGTTCTTACCTTAAACACCTTTTTTATGCGTTGTATTAGATTGTCATGTCTACTATTAGAGATGTGACGATATTTAGGTAGCAGCTACTTTTTCACTGTTACTCAAAAGTAGCAATCACTGCCTGTTACTAAATATTAAAAGTAACAGTTCCTATCATTTTGTTCGCTGTAAATTTTTGAAAATAAAATTCAGACAGCTACTTTAGTATTTTTAGGGTTCCGTTTTTTATACGGAACACTATTGGTGAGAGTAAAACGAGTTTTTCACATTATGTATATCGATTATCTCGTAAACTATAAAAGCTATGGACCTGAAATTTGAGGTGCGTATAAAACTAATCCATTCACATAAGATGACAGATACAAATAAAACTAAAGTTGTTTTCGTTTGGTTTAAAGGGTTACGATGTGAGACATTTGAGAAAACACATTTTTTTATAGATTCAAGTAGGGTATCATATGAAAAAGCTTCATTTCAGTATTCCTTAAAAATTTATTTTGGAATATTGCACCTCAACTTTTTTTTGTATAATTTTGAATAATGACGTTTTCTTCGTGCTTTCTTACCTCGATTAGCTCCGAACCTAACTGATCGAAAATCTTCAAATGTATTTGGAATGATAGAAAAATTAGTCGGTTTTTAATAAAAAATATATAAAAGTGTCATTTACTTATAATTATATTTATTAAGGGGGAATGAGAAAGGGTAAAAACACTATTTAAAATGTGGTCCAGTGGGGTGTCATTTGAAAGAGCACCAAATTTAGAAAACATTGCAATTTTTTTAGAATTTTGCGTTCCACAGTTTTTGAGTTATGGTCAAAAAAGTGCAAAATTTAGACCGTTACCCCCACCCCCCTTACGTTTCGACACTGATTGACACAAAAAGTTGAAAAAATTCACAGAGCTAGGAAATTGGGTAAATTTTGTATGAAAATTATAGCGAAGTCTCAAATAATTATATTTCTGGGTGTTTAGGGGTAAAAAAAACCTCTTTTGACCCAAGCGAGGAAGGTGTCATTTGAAAGAGCACGTAATTTAGAAATCATTGCAAATTTTATTAGAATTTTGCGGTACACAGTTTTTGAGTTATGGTCAAAAAAACTCAAAATTGAGACCGGTCCCCCCTCCCTACGTTTCGACACTGATTGACAGAAAAATTTGAAAAAATTCACAGAGCTAGGAAATTAGGCAAATTTTGTATGAAAATCATAGCGAAGTCTCAAATAATTATATTTCTGTGTGTTTAGTGGATAGGGGTAGGGAGGGTAAAAAAAATGTTTTTTGACACAAGCGAGTGGGGTGTCATTTGAAAGAGCACCTTATTTAGAAAACATTGCAATTTTTTTTAGAATTTTGCGGTGCACAGTTTTTGAGTTATGGTCAAAAAAGTGCAAAATTCAGACCGTTCCCCCCCCCTCCCTAAGTTTCGACACTGATTGACAGAAAAATTTGTAAAAATTCACATAGTTAGGAAATTTGGTAAATTTTGTATGAAAGGTATAGCGAAGTCTTAAATAATTATATTTCTGTGTGTTTAGGGGACGGGGTTAGAGAGGGTAAAAAAAACCTTTTTTGACCCAAGCGAGTGGGGTGTCATTTGAAAGAGCAAATAATTTAGAAATCATTGCAATTTTTTTTAGAATTTTGCGATGCACAGTTTTTGAGTTATAAATTCGAAAAAGTGCAAAATTCAGACCGTTCCCCCCCTCTACGTTGCGACACTGATTGACAGAAAAATTGGAAAAAATTCACAGATTTAGGAAGTTTGGTATATTTTGAATGGAAATTATAGCGAAATCTCAAATAATTATATTTCTGTGTGTTTATGGGACGAGAGTGGAGAGGGTAAAAAAAAACCTTTTTTGACCCAAGCAAGTGAGTTGTCATTTGAAAGAGCATCTAATCTAGAAATCATTGCAATTTTTTTTTAAATTTTGCGGTGCACAGTTTTTGTGTTATTGTAAAAAAAAAATATTTTTAGTATGTCCACCCACCATCTCCACCCACCTAAATTTCGACACTTGATTGACCGAAAAAATAATCAAATTTAAACCATTTACAAGCTGGTGTAATTGAATCTTTCTTGAGTTACCATGAACAGCTATGGATAAGAGTAACATTAACCTAGAGTAACATTTTTTGAGTCATTTTTGATCAATGTAGATATTTACGATTAAATCTTTATTTTGTTAGCTGTCTGTGGTCTGGCAATATAAATACATTACAACACAACTTTTTGTCAATAAATTTTGATATTGTGTTCTTTTACATTTACGGAACCCTTGGCGAGCGAATTTAATTCGCACTTGTCTGACTTTTTTCTTTTAAAATAAAAATACGAACAAGAGGGACAAGAAAGAAAAATCACTATGATTTCTATGATATCACTAAATCCATTGATATTTATTTAAGTAGCACTTAGCAGCGATATTTTGTTTCTTGTTCGTATTTTTTTTTTATTTGAAAAGAAAAAAATACTAAAGTAGCAGTGTGAATTTTATTTTCAAAAATTCACAGCGAACAAAATAATAGGAAATGTGACTTTTAATATTTAGTAGCAGGCAGTGATATTATAACAGACACTAGTACTGTATTCGAATTCGTTTAAAGGATTTTGATAGCTACATATTATTATTAACTAGGATCGCTTTTTCTTGTGATGTGATTTATAATTATTTACACAAACAAAGTCGCTAGTATTGTATTTGAATTAGTATACAAAAGGGCTATCTAAATTCTAAGTATAAGTATTTTTCTTTAATATTTTTGTTTTTTGGCTGAAAAAATATAATAGTTGTATGTAACTATTATACTTGTTTTGTCGAATTTGGCATTTAAAATTAATAGAATAATCAAATGAAAAAATACATTGAATGTATATAATGAACTTTATTTTATTTAAAGATATTTTGTGCAATAGCGATAGTTATTGAGCACGACCAGTGAAAATAACTTCGTCTATTACTATACATTAAGATTCATAACCTTGAGATTCAATCGTCATTTAAAAATCGTAGAACCATTACTATGTATTGATTTTAGAGATGGAGCCTAGTTTTGGCAAAATCTTTCCATTAAAATTTACCCCAGGTTTGTAAGTTACGCCGTTCCCAAGATAATAGTTTTCCAGATAAAAATTCCCAAAATTGGTTAAAATTTTCAATTTTAAACAAAACAGACCGTAACGGGATAAATTGAACAAAAAAAAACTCAGAGACGAACTATAAAGAATTATTTATTATATTTTTACAATACAAAAAAAGGACTCTTTGATGAATCGAAAGTACTTACATATTTTTGTTTTATCTATCGTACATTTGAGATATGAGTGTGGTAGTAATAAATAGAAAAATTATTTTAAATACTTGTTATAGTTTGAAATATGAATGGAAATATTTATGCATTTATGTAGTATATTTTGTTTTAGGTTTAAGAAAAAATTAATGAATGAAGTTTTTTAAATTTACAAATAAAGGATATGTATTTGTAATTTGTAAAGATATGTATTTTGATTTATGGTTTGAATGAAAATATCATAGCATTTGACTCTTGATTTAATAAAAAACGCTTGATACTTTTCATATCATTTCATATCATTTCATCCATGATTATTGTTTGAGGTATTATGGTATTGAAACTGCAGAAGTGTTATGAGATAATTAAATCTGTAAGGATTGCAATGTAACAGAACATAGAATCATAAAAAAAGTGTTACAACCAATACATTTTGAAATATGTATAATAAAAACTGAGTAAAACAATCATACATTTTTAAGGTTTATTTTTAAAGCTTTATCTAATTTTAAATAGCTTTCTGTAGAAGCCTTTCAAACTGTTAGTTTAGATAAAATATGTTGTAGGTGAATGACTATAAGTCAAGCGAAAATCAGTGGAGCTGATATGGAAAATATATGTTCGTACAAATAATTTTTAATAAAAATTTTCTTAGCTTATTTACGTATATTCTTAATCTTAAAAAAATCAAAAATGTACATTGTTAATAACAAGAACCAATAAATATTAACCAATAAAAATTTTAACTTTACTTTGTTTTTACTTTCTATTACATCTCATCAAGTAAATTTTTATAACAAATACGAAGCGGTAGGGATCAGAAACCATAATGTTGTTATCAAGATAACATTATAACATATATTGAATCAAAAATATCATTTGATATTTTTATAACTTATTCAATAAAATTAAAATTATATATCTTATTTGAAAATCCAAAAGGCATTTTCAATTTGAGTTTTATCAAATTGTATGTATCATTGTACCATAAAGGCACAAAAAGATCAACATATAAAGTTTTTCGATATCATGGAGCTCTGAAAAATTATTATTAATTTTATTTATCTATCAAACGAAGCCTCTTATAATTTTCCAGAAATATTAAAAGACTTAAAATGTGCTGCACCCATAGCGCATGTGTTGATAAAACGGTTAAAACCTCCTTCAACTAATCAACTATTTGTAATGTTCCATTTCCAGCATTTTTAACGCATTCAGCTGTTATTTGCTTTTTTATTGGAAGTTCACTCTTTTCTTCTACGCTAAATGACATATCGTTTTTATAAAAAGTTGATTAGATTCATGAGTTATGAAATAAATTTGCCAACAGGCAAATCAATGAAATATACCATACATATATGGACCACCCTCTATTTAATAAATAAAACATTTGTTCTTACATGGCGTTGTTTTTATAAAATTTTATTTCATATATTTAATTCATTGCAGATAGATATATAAAACAATTAAATTAATCATAAAAACAAAAGACAAAATTATGTGTGACATGTGGCTTGTGACATGCCAAAATCACAAGAAAAGTACATGAAAATCAAGATGGTGAACTGCAATATTTAATTAAAGGCACATTCACCATTTCGATCGTTCCGTCGATCGCCACAATTTACATTGTTCCGTTCATCGGAACTGTGCATCTTAACAATCACACAATTTGTTTGGAGTAAGAGTTTTCTAAATCGAATGCTGACTAACATACACCATTTTCTGGTTTTTTATCCTAGTCGAGAAAAGCGAAAAAGAGCTCGGGTCCGAAAAGTTTACTGTTTGCTTAAATTTAATAAAATTTAATAGTTCGATCCTACCGAGCCAAAATAACGAGATGCCTAAGATATTGAGTGAATTATCATGAAAAAAATAGTGAAATAAAACGGAAAAAACACTTTAAAAAGTAAAAAATTGCACGACCATAATATTATGCACAAAACTTATAAGCAGCTTGCTTGGTAATTAAAAATTAACTAAATCAAAACAAAGTTTTTGATCCAAATAGTCAAAAACATTATAACATATATTGAATTTGGAACATTTGTTTTAATAAACAAAACCTGAATAATTCTTTTTTAATAAAAAATCAACTAAGTATGTATTGAAAAATAAATAATTTAAGAAACATAATAAATATAAACATCAATGCAAAAAAATAATATATGAATAAACGTTAAAAAATTATATTTAACTATTCATTTCATTTCTTTACAAATAACTGAAATAAATTGGTTCACGACCGAATTTATTAATCTCAAACATTACTTTATCCCATAAACTGTTTTATGAATATATGTTTATGAATTAAATTAATAATAAAACAAAACTGTAAATATAAAAAATGATTTTCTCTTCACATCTAATTGTTTAACCCATAATTAATTTAAATTTAGCTGGGACCTATATTTGTTACGCTAATGTCTACTTCTAAATATTATGAATTTTTGTTATATCTGGTCGTCGCGGGTATGCTTTTATCTATCTCAACTATGAAGAATTAGAGAAATTAGACAGAATAAATATGATGCTTAAAGCCGTCAACACTAACATTTTCTAAAACAATTTTTCAAACATAGTTCAGAGAGAAAAAAACATGCCCGCGACGACCAGATATAACAAAAATTCATACTATTTAGAAGTAGACATTAGCGTAACAAATATAGGTCCCAGCTAAATTTAAATTAATTATGGGTTAAACAATTAGATGTGAAGAGAAAATCATTTTTTATATTTACAGTTTTGTTTTATTATTAATTTAATTCATAAACATATATTCATAAAACAGTTTATGGGATAAAGTAATGTTTGAGATTAATAAATTCGGTCGTGAACCAATTTATTTCAGTTATTTGTAAAGAAATGAAATGAATAGTTAAATATAATTTTTTAACGTTTATTCATATATTATTTTTTTGCATTGATGTTTATATTTATTATGTTTCTTAAATTATTTATTTTTCAATACATACTTAGTTGATTTTTTATTAAAAAAGAATTATTCAGGTTTTGTTTATTAAAACAAATGTTCCAAATTCAATATATGTTATAATGTTTTTGACTATTTGGATCAAAAACTTTGTTTTGATTTAGTTAATTTTTAATTACCAAGCAAGCTGCTTATAAGTTTTGTGCATAATATTATGGTCGTGCAATTTTTTACTTTTTAAAGTGTTTTTTCCGTTTTAAATACATACAAAAACGTTATTTGATAATATTACATACTTGACTTTGGACTTTTTCTTTATTCTTAAAAATCACACCTGTTGCTAAATGCTAAAGTCGCTGTTATTTTTCACAGTGATTTGAAAGTAGCAGTAACAGTTTGTAAAAGTGACTAAAAAGTAGCAGTTTTGCCCATCTCTACCTACTATACGAAACATTATATTAAACAAAATGACAACGCTCCCACAATTTTTATCCATAAAACCATATTAAAATATTTATTCTAACAATAAATAAAGAACTATTAAATCGTATTTTTAAATGATTTATGTACTGATTGTGAAATAAAACAATAAGTATGATATTAATTGTACAACACACAATTATTATTAATATTATTATAAATTAATTAATTTTATTGCTGTCACATGACATTTGACGAACATAAACTTGTCTTCTTTTTATCTTGAACCTAAATGTTTGTGCGTTTTAATTTTCGATTGTTTGGTTTAGGTTGTTCTACATAAAATTTTGTGTTCAGAATAGAGTTAAATTTGTAGTAATCAAAGAAGAGTAGTAAGAAGAATTTTTTAATCTTACATCAAAATAATTTTGTAACAAAATACATATGTACATACGAATAAAACTTAAACTTTATTATCTCATCGTTTTCTTTTGTTTAAATTAAACATTACAATCTTGTGTGTAAAGAGAAAACTTGTCATTGTTTTATGTAATAAGCAATAACATTTTTTACATATAAATAAAGTTTGTTAAATCTTAATTACCTTAAAACCAATATAACTATTCTAATGTATGCCCGTAAATTGTATCCTGAAAAATATGAAGTTGTTGAAATCTCAAGGCTCTGAGAAATCAAGACTTTTTGTTAAGGATCAGTCTTTTTCTTTTATGAGGAAGACAAAACATATTTATGAGGACATTGTTTTTAGTTTTGGGCAGCGATGTATATATTAAATATAAAACTCTTTATAAAAGTACAAGTATTTTATCTCTGTTTAGAAGTTTATTACAAAACTAACACGAAACATCATTACGTTGCCTGAAAATTATAAGAGATCATAAATTAACATAATTTAGTGAAACGATGTTAGACACAGCAAACTACTAAAAAACGTCTCCATTTAACGTTCGTTTAGTATAGAGCAGAGTTGGCCAAACTTCGTTACACGTGGAGCCGGATTTCAATAAATTCTCGTTACGAGAGCCAACAAAAAAATAAAATATCAAAGTTGTTATGGAATTTTTATTTCCTTGCAAGTTGCATACACCGTCTTCAAGCAAACACTTTAATTATGAATACATACATATATTTAAATCTTGTAACATCTTGCAACATTTAAATCTTGTAACGTATAACATGTGTGTTTGTAACTTGTTATAAATCGGGTTCATATTTCGTTAGCGCGGTACAACGCTTGTAAGTTGTGAACGGTGTTATTTGAAAGTTGCGAACTTGGCTTTGATGTTATAAATTTCATTGTTGGAAAAAGTAAATCACAACAGTGTGATTGATGTTCCGAATATGGACAGTAATCTGCAAGCAGCTTTTTTCAAATTGGGGTACTTTGATTGAGAGATAGTCGTTTCCAAAACTACAGATTGATGTTGATTTGTTGTGCATTTTAAGAATGTGCGCCTGAGTTTCTAATAATTCCATTTCTCCTGTGGAACTTTTATTCAAAGTATAATAAGGAATCGATAATCCACCGTTAATAATAAGCTTTACTTCTAAAAACAAGACGACTTAATTGTAAGAGATGAAGGGTCGATTTGTTCGATAACTGTATCTGCCGATACGTGTGTAAAAAAATCATTAAGCGTGTCAAAAAAAAATCACTTCTGGCTTAAAAACCTTCATTTTAACTAATAATGAGAAATGTTGATGGCCGGGATTGGCATGTGAGAACAGAAGCTTGATTATTGAACTATAAGTGTGCCAAAAAAATAACGTCAAGTGTGTCAAAAAAATGATTTTCATTTATTTTTTTGCCCAATTTTTTTGAGAAACATAAAATGGGAAACATTTTCGCTGGGATATGATAATGGATTATTTGTATTTGAAAAGTTGAAATTGCTGAACGTTGAATGGAAAGGTTTTTGAGTAGTTTGTTGAGTGTATCATCTTTTCACTATAAACTATGTTAATCTATGATCTGTTATAATTTTCCGGTAACATATTGATGCTTCGTGTTAGTTCTGTAATAAACTTCTAAACGATGCATATTAAACATTTTTTTATTAAACTAAAAACAAGTACTCATAAAAGCCTTTTGCCGAAAACTATAAAAATCCTTAACCCAGACCAAAGTTTTGATATTTCAGAGCTTTGAGATGTCAGCCCCTTCATATTTTACTGTTGTATTCACTCAGTTTTCTATCATCAATTTTAGAGAGTTTATTTTCAAGACGAGGAAAGTTGTTTAACATTTTTGTAGTTCAATCGCGTTAAAAAGCTAAATTTTTTTATAAAAACTCAGAATCGTTTGAATAAGATAAGTAACATTTTTATCTTTTCCTTGTAATGCTAGGTTGGGAACTGCAGATTCTCCATTATATCAGTTAAGAATACACAGTCATTAATCCATTGATCATCCTTTAATTCCGGATAGTGTTTTTCTTTGAAAAAAATTGCTGATAGGTGGGGAAATAGTTAATTTTTTGTTTGTTTTAATTAACAAAAGTTATTCCATTTTTCGATATTTTGGATTAAGAACTGGTAATTTACTGGTAATTTAATTATCACTTTATTACAATTTTAATAAATTTTTAAATGTTATTAAATTTTTTCATTTCTTTTCGAGAGCCGCACTCGTTCTTTCAAAGAGCCGCATGCGGCTCGAGAGCGGCAATTTGGCCATGTGTGGTATAAAGTTACATATGGGTAATTCCTTTGTAAACCGAACAGATTTTGACAAAATCTGTCCGACCCATTTTTGATTTGGCTGAAATTTTTTTAGGGGTTTTTATCAAAAAAAAAGATATACGTGTTCGAGGATTTTTTTTTTAGGAATATAGACCTGTTGTAAATTTCGAGAATTTCGTGATTTTTGCCTTGAAGACTTCTTTTCAAAAATTCATAACTTCGGTTTTATAGAAGATAGAAGCTTTTTCTTTTTTTTATTTGAAAGTTAAAAGATGGAATTTTTTAAAAATAAATATTTTCAACTAAAGTTATTAACAAATTCCTATTGTTATAAATAAATAAAATGTTGAAATTAAATTTTAACTATTGCCCCCATGAAATTAGTTTTTAATATAATCATCGTATTCAACGTTTAATTTCCTATAAAAAATAGTAGTTTAATCAATGAGTGTATAATGAAATAGTTTATTTTCAAGCAAAAGTTTAAAATTTGAGCGAGGCACGAGCGAGAATTTTAATTTGCGAGAGAATTAATTTCATTAAACACGAATCGATTACAATGCTTTACTCTCTGACAAAGAGTTGTGCCCATAATTATGAAAGTGGTTTAAGTCAAAATTTGAAAATGAGTTTATCCGTTATATCGCATCAAATTCCTTCAAACTAAATTAGTCCAATGTAATTTGTACGATATTGTCAAAAAAGACCCGTTATAGAGTACTTGTTATTTCAACAAAAATGTAATTCATCTAGATTTAATTATGATAGTAATCTTAGACAAAATTTGAAGAAAAAAAACAAAAAAGTCGAACAAAATGTCAAAAATAATTGCCAAAACGTTGTGTTGCAAAGTTTTTATACCGTCGCACCATAGGCCCCTAAAAATAAACAGTTCCTCCTAAATGTCAAAATTGCTCTTTTTTAAGTGAAAGTTAATGGTGACAAAATAATGAGTTGGGAAAATAATTAATAAATAACACTAGAATTTCGAAGTTTGCTTTTGCGTTAAGTCATTTATACGACGCTCAGTTAATTATGAAAATGGTCTAAGTCAATTCAAACTGTAAAAAGAATATTTCGGAATGAGATTTATACAAAATTTCACATGCATAATAAACTTTCATTATTGAAGACTAACAAAGCCCTAAAATAAAATTTTTCATAATAGAGAAATGTTTTTTAATTTGATCATTTGCAAACCTTTAAATATCTCAAAACAAGAAATGTATGACTTAGACCACTTTCATAATCATGGGCACAATTGTGATTATAAAAAATAAAAATATTTTCTTCAATCAAAACAATAAATCTTTATCGTTTTAATTGATAAATAAAATTTGTTATTAAAAAAACCCTGATGATAAAAAAAACCCATCTCATACAATCAACCAAGTTCAACTAAACGAAATAAGAGAATTTTACTCAAAATTGGATTTTTGAACAAAACTTATCAAAGCAATTGTGATTATAATTTGAAAATAATTTAATGAAATCAAAACAATTTGACAAATCGGAATCATACCAATTGAATAATGATAATTCTTTTATCGGAAAATTTTCATTAGACAATAAGTTAAGTTCATTAGGCTATAGGTTAGAAAACAATACAATAATACATACTATTATTATCGAAAAAACATACAAATAAAGCTGATATAATTAAATGGAAGAGAATAAAGTATATTTTTTTAATGAAGAAATGATATTTACTGTTAGAAATAAATTAATTTATCGAGCGCAGGATGGCAAAAAAATCCATATATGGGTCATTCTTTTACATACCGAACAGATTAGGACAAAATGTGACTAAGAGATTTTTGATTCAGACTTATTTTCAAAAATTCGAAGTTATGAATAGCAGATAGAAGATTTTTCTTTTTTTTATTTGAAAGTTAAAAGATGGAATTTTTTAAAAATAAATATTTTCAACTAAAGTTATTAACAAATTCCTATTGTTATAAACAAATAAAATGTTAAAATTAAATTTTAACCATTACCCCACCCATGAAATTAATTTTTAATATAATCATCGTATTCAACGTTTAATTTCCTATAAAAAAGTATTTTTTTGCAATGGAGAAATGATACTTACTGTTAGAAATAAATTAATTTATCGAGCGCGGGACGACAAAAAAATCCATATATGGGTCATACTTTTATATACCGAACAGATTAGGACAAAATGTGACTAAGTCATATTTGATTCAGCTAAAAATTGTTTTACTGGTTCTATATAAACACAACGATATATTTGTTTGAGGATTTTTTCTTTTTTTTTTTTAGGGAAAATAGAGCGGTTCTAAATTTCGAGAATTTTGTGATTTTTGGCTTGAAGACTTGTTTTCAAAGATGCATAACTTTGGTTCTGGTAAAGATAGACACTTTTTGTCTGTTTTATTTTAAAGAAGAGATGCAATTTAAAAAAAACTGTTATTTATAAAAATTACTATTAAATTCCTATTGTTATAAACAAATAAAATGTTGAAATCAATTTTTAGTCATTATCTAACAAAAATAAAGAGTGTTTAGTATGATCATCGTATTCTACGTTCAATTTTCAATAAGAAACGTATATTTAATTAATGGAGAAATGAGTTTTACTGTTAGAGTTAAACTAATTTATCAAGCGCGAGAGAGAAAAAATTTTATAAATTTTTGGCGTCCGGCGTTGGAAAAATTAACTTATTTGTAACATTAAAACTCATTTCTTCATTAATTAAATATACGTTTATTATTGAAAATTGAACGTAGAATACGATGATTACACTAAACACTCTTTATTTATTTTAGATAATAGCTAAAAATTGATTTTAAAATTTTATTTGTTTATAACAATAGGAATTTGTTAATAATTTTTATAAATAACAGTTTTTTTTTTAAATTGCATCTCTATTCTTTAAAATAAAACAGACAAAAAGTGTCTATCTCTACCAGAACCAAAGTTATGAATCTTTGAAAGCAAGTCTTCAAGCCAAAAATCACAAAATTCTCAAAATTAAGAACCGCTCTATTTTCCCTAAAAAAAAGAAAAATTCCTCAAACAAATATATCGTTGTGTTTATATAGAACCAGTAAAAAAAATTTTAGCTGAATCAAAAATGTCTTAGTCACATTTTGTCCTAATCTGTTCGGTATGTAAAAGTATGATCCATATATGGATTTTTTTGTCGTCCCGCGCTCGATAAATTAATTTATTTCTAACAGTAAGTATCATTTCTCCATTTAAAAAAATACTTTTTTTATAGGAAATTGAACGTTGAATACGATGATTATATTAAAAATTAATTTCATGGGAGGGGCTGCAATGGTTAAAATTTGATTTTAACATTTTATTTGTTTATAACAATAGGAATTTGTTAATAACTTTAGTTGAAAACATTTATTTTTAAAAAATTCCATCTTTTAACTTTCAAATAAAAAAAAGAAAAAGCTTCTATCTTCTATAAAACCGCAGTTATGAATTTTTGAAAATAAGTCTTCAAGACAAAAATCACGAAATTCTCGAAATTTAGAAGAGCTCTATTTTCCAAAAAAAAAAAATCCCCGAACACGTATATCTTTTTTTCGATAAAAAACCCCTAAAAAAATTTCAGCCAGATCAAAAAAGGGTCCGTCAAAAAGGTGTTCGGTTTATAAAAGAATTACCCATATAGAGAAATAAAAACTTCTTAAAAAAAATTTTCGTTTTGGTAAATGCTTCTTTTCAATAATTACAACTAATCACCTTACATACAAGGTGATATTTAACCAAACCAACTGAACTGCTCCTATTGGTCCAGAAAACCGTTTCTTTTTGAAAATTTCAACTTTTGTAAAAAACGACATTCCATATGACATTACCTGATATTTTCCAACCCAACTAATCCTAAAACGTTGGAAAACCTCTCCATTTGCTTTTAAATGATTATTTTCAATGATTACAACTTTTGAGAAAAAACGACATTAAAAATGAACCAATTTAATGTTTTCCAAATAGTGCAGAAAACTTATAAATTTTTTTGTTTTGGAAAAAACGACTTTAGGCTGCAACAAGCTAACATTTTCCAACTGAATCTATTAGTCTTCTGTGAACGAAGGATTCAATCAAAAAATCACTCACAATTCTTTTCCGTTTAGCGTAAATATTTCTGTTCATTAATTAGAACTTGTATAAGAAAAACTATATGTAATCTGCAACTACCAGATATTTTCCAACTGTTCCTGCAGGTATTCAGAAGTCGTGGAATCAGTAATCACACAAAAAATTACTCAAGAAAAATCTCCCTAATAATTGGCTTTTTTTAAAAAAAATTTAATTTGCAACAACTAGATATTTTCCCACTGCAGTACCCATCAGTTGGGAATACCTGAAGCTGGATAGAACCATATTCCATGTCCAATTACATGCTCAATTAATTACACTTCATGGCATACAAATAGTGCATTTTATTTGTCAAATGTTTATAAAAATTGTGTAAAAAATTTATGAAAATCATTCTTTTAACTCATTTAACAGTATTTTTTGACACACTTATATTAAAATAATCAAGGTTTTGGTTTCACATACAGTTGCCGACCATCAAGATTTCTTCACATTCAATGTTACTAATCATTATCATTTAAAATGATCGTTTTTAAAGCAAAAAATATGCAAATTAGCTTGTTCTGTCTGACACACTTAATGATTTTTTGACACACTTCCGGTACAGTTATCGAACCTTTCGGTTCTTACCATTAACATAACCTATTTTTAGAAAATTTAAAACTACCTACATAACCTATATTTACAACTACCTATATAACCTATTTTTAGAAAAAAATTGAAATTGCTCTTGTAGTTTTCCAGTTTTCGTCAGTTGTAACAGACACAGACATTTTTTTTTGCTTTATTAGAATCTTTATGACCTAAAACGTCGAGCAAATCGAAAAAGTGGTGGGAATATTTTCACTGTTGTCTCTTCAGTTTTGGCTCGAGATTGTAATACTTAGGTCTTTCAGTAAAACACATGAAACGTTGACTGTATATATAAATTCTAGTAATACTTTCTCCCAGCTTTCTCCAATGGAAGATGCTAAATTTTAAATTCAAACATTTTTATCCTTGACTTAAAATAATTTTTCTTTTTTCTTTTCTTTCATATTAATCATTCATCTATTTGCAGTAATTTGGTAAGTTTATTTTTTTACAATACGAATTGCAATATGTGTCATCAACAGCGCATATACCTTTTAAGTCCTAAGGTGGTGATAGAACGTTTTGTAAATTTTTTTAAAAGAACGATTAATTAAAATATAAAGCCTTTCATATAACAAAATATCATATAAAAATATGAAGGGGCTGAAATTTCAAGGCTCTGAGATATCAAGAAAGTACAAGAAAAAAAAATAATTACAAAATCAAAAATTGAAACGTTATATGATGCACTGTTTCCATTATAAAATTATATAGAGGCTCAATTCTTCATGCAAGCATCTAGGGTTTGCAATACCGGCTAACCGGTAAATCACCCAAAAACACATTATTAAAATACCGGTAAATTTCTAAGTGTTTACAGTGCTGCGATTATGGCAAATTGAGAGTTTAAAACTACGAAATAATTTCGTCAATAAAAATTATTTAAAAAATTATTTCGCCAATAAAATTTTATGCAAAAGGAACCGTCCGTTATTCGATATTAAAAATTGACAATTTCGAATTTTTAATTGTATGAAACAACCAATTATGCGTATTCATACACAACTTGACGTCACAATTTGTGAGTTTTTTCACAATGAGAAAACTGCATAATCGCAGCACAGGTTTCGGTAAAAATTGATTAATAATTATTTACATTAATAATTATAACATTTAGATAACATTTTGAAGAAAATTAATTAATTTTTAATAAAATAGCATAAACTGGACCAAACCAAACATAGTTTAAGGCATCAACATCAATTGCGTTTATTTCATTCAGCCAACGGTTATAAGTATTTATATAAAGGCTATTATTTTGAAAACGTACAGGGTCATTCCATTTTAAAGTCAACCCTCAAGATAAATTTTTTTTCTTCACAAAACTGTAACTGTGACCTTTCATTTTATTTTTCATATATTTTACTATAAGAATATGGCAACAACTTTGAAAATTACAATCTAGTATTCTTGTTTAGAATGAAATAAAGCGCATGGTTGTGAAAAAGGTTTAATATGAGATAAAATATATCTTAAAAAGAATTTAGCATTTAGCACAAATATAATAAACTGAATTGTTTTAGACTTTTTATTTTCTGAAAACTTAAGTTTGGAGTGTCTGAATTGGACTGCTTTTCTTGCCAAATAAATGAGGTAAGCATTCTAAATACATGAATTCTTTTATTGTTTTTATTATGTTACGTTAGTTACGTTACGTTAGTCACACATCATTTTAATCAAAAGAGTCAATTTATGAAAAATGAACATATTTTTTAAAAAGTTATTGGCTTTTTATAAAAGTACATTAATTACATTGAAGAAACTTATCAATAAATTTTATGCACATTTTCAACATTTAGAGAATTTTGGTTCATAATTTAATATAATGGTATAAAAATGTTACGTTAGTCACATTTAAATTTTTATTAAAAAAATATCTAAAAATTATAATTTAAATAAAAAGGTTCCTGATTTAGATAAATAAATTTGATTTACATTTTAAAAAGTCAACAAGTGCTTAAAAAAATCTTTACTTTTTTAGTTATAAGTAAACAAAGTTGGTATAAATGTTACCTTAGTTACTTTGGAATGACCCTACATCGAAAAAAATCGATTATTTTTTAAAAATCTGAAATTTTGATATATCGTTCATATTGACGAAAGAAAAAAAGGGATTTCTGGATTTTTTTTTTGAGTATTCTGAATCGGAGTTATGCGCGGTTGAATTTTTGAAGCTTTTTCACGTAGTTTTGGTAATGGTGTCACTTTTTTGTAATTATGTGCCACAAATTTCATGCGATTTACGTATATTTTTGCAAGTAAAGCTTTCGATGCGGTTTTCGGACATTAAAACAATTAGTGGAACTCAAGGACTTCAATGTTTTTTTACCGAATAACACTACACCCGATAAAATAATTGCCAAAATGTTTTCCTTTTCCGATAATCAGAAATATTTCAATTTAAAGGCAAAAAAAAATATATAAATTAATTTTTTAATTAATTTATAATACTAATATTGTTTCATTAAATTATGATTTTTAAAGAAAAAAATATTTATTTATAATAGTTTTATTCTTATGCTAGTGTTAAGATGTTGAAAGTATATCAAAATCTTCGATCGTTGGGATCTCCAATTCTTATTCTTAATAAAAACCTGTTTTTCAATGAGTAATGCACAGAATATGTTTCAAATGTAGTACAGAGGCCCTATTCCCGAACACATAAATGTGAATTTTGACAATATTGTGAAGTTTGTATATCATCACATTCAACGGTAACGGTAACGATTTTACGAAAAACAAATTTCACAATATTGTCAAAATTAAATTTAGACAATATTGTGAAATTCATTTTTCGAAAAATCGTTACCGTTGCTGTTTAATGTTATGCAATATAAACTTCACGATATTGTCAAAATTTACATTTATGTGTTCGGGAATAGGGCCCCAGATGTTAAAATATAAAATTTTCAATGTATTAGATTCACATTTAGTAAAGAATAATTAACTTGATAAAAAAACACATGTGAATTTTTCAAGTACTAAACATTAAAAAATCGTATAAAAAATCCATATGGAATCTCTCACTTTTTTTTTGTAATTTCATAGCTGCATGTGTTTACTTTAAAACTTGTGAAAAACAAAGAAAAAAAAGGACGATTTTTGAGATATTAGCTTTGAAGTAAACCAAGGTTTAACGCGCCTCCTAGTGGAAAAGAAACACATTATTAATTTCCAACTTACGAATTTCGATTACTCAACTATTTTTCTTTACTTGCAAAAATATACGTAAATCGCATGAAATTTGTGGCACCTATTAACAAAACAGTGACACCATTACCAAAACTACGTCTAAAAGCCTCAAAAATTCAACTACGCATAACACCGATTCAGAATACTCAAAAAAAAATCCAGAAATTACTATTCTCTTTCGTCAGTACAAACAATATATCAAAATTTCAGATTTTTTAAAAATCAAAAATTTAAAACTCGATAAAAAAATTACGTTTTCAAAATAATAGTCCATAAGAAACATCAGTAATACTCATAAAGGGGAAATAGATCTATTGAACCTTTGGAAAACGAATAAGATTTTGCAGCATTATTTGCGGTTCCATCTTATGTTGTTCATGTTCAGCACGACGAAATAAGTTCCGTAATTTCAAAAATTACAAAGTTGTGATGTTTCGCCAATTACCAATTATGAAAGACAACCTACAAAAACATGGTTAGATTGTGAAAAAACAACTTTCCTTGATACTAGATTGAAGATCGTACACCTTTTTGCAATACTAGAAGGGTTTTATAATTAGGATAAGTTTAATCGCCATCGACTCTGATTTAAACTTTTCAGACAGTGAAATTTATAGTCATAAAGCTTTTCACTCAATTTATTCTAAAGACACAGTGTCGATACGACGTAAATCTATGTTTATAACAACATAACAATAACATTTATGTTAGATGAACTTATTGCACAAAAAACATTCCTTAGTAAAGAATTTAAAGTAGTTGTCGTTATATATACGTATTAAAGAAAGGACATATATTTTTCTATTATTTTGCACTATTTCCATGTTTCAAATTCAATTAAAGTATCCAATTAATGCTCTGAAATATTTAATTAAAAAAAATAGCCATTGATAAATTGTTGTTAAATTAATGGAACGTTTTGCTTTAAATGTTTGATTTGAAACCGGCAGCTCAGATTCAGAAGTATGCACTGCCAGTAATCAAAGAACAAACGTTTATTAGCATTGGTAAAATTAAAAATAGAAAAAACTGCATAGTATAAATGAACAGAAAATGAATAAATATTTTGTGGAAAACAGTACTGAAAAATGACCTAAGGAATTCACAAATATTTTTAAAAGTTAAATTGGCTTCATCCAAAAACAAAACATTTACGGCAAATATTTAGAGAAAACTTTTAATAAATTATTTACCATACGAATAACAAGTATCGAATTCGAGTGTGCGTTTGCAACAGCTGGTCTGATTTGCAATAAACTAAGGTCGAACTTAAATGATAACACTTTGGAGACAACGTGTTTCTTACGCCAATATTTTAATAACCAAAACCTTGAAAAATTTCAAGATTTAAATTATTTTTAAATTCTCTTCTTCAAATGTGTTATTATTACACGGAAATTTAAGTTATAAATAGTGACTTGATCATTAAACTTGATCATTGAAATAACAAGATCAAAGTTGATAATTTCAGTAAATTACCGGTTAACCGTTTTAAATAGTTTTTTTTACCATATTACCGGTAATTAAAATGGTGGTAAATTTACAAACCCTATAGCTGCATCACCAAGCAATAATCCATAACTAAGGTTGAGAGTGCTACTGTTGACTTAATGGACTTCATTCGCAAGCACTCTTAAGATAACCTAGGCTAGTAATATCTCACTGCTATTGGTACGCGGTGTACGGTGTTGTAAAACCCCCTATAGATTAAAAATTAACAAAAGATTTACAAAGCAAAAACGGATCTCTATGTATACATGCGACAGCGCATTCACAAATAGTCTCAAATTAAATGAATGATATGTATGATATGTATTAAACTGTTAAGTAGATTAATCAATTATTAAATTTAATAATTAAACAGTAATATTATTTTTCAAACAACTTTTATTAAAAATATAATTTCAGACGCGTTTCGGATATAAATATCCATCATCAATGAAAGAATTTATATTTAAGTAGACTTAGTATTAAATCTGTCGGTAATTTTTTTTGCGTTGTCATTATGAAAATATATTGTTAACTTTTTTTCCAAGTTAGTATATAAAAATTCCATTTTCATACAGGTTTAACCCTCTGTTATAGTGCGCTTTTCATTTTTTTTGCTGAAATCATTTTCGTTTAAAAAAATTGCAGTTGGTTTAATATTTTCTTGTAACTCTACAAAGTCTTTAAATCAAAGTAACCATCGTAAAATACATACAAATCAATTTTAAATGTTGTCGTTTTCTAATATAATAATTTATAATTAATATCGTTTATATTCGTTTATTCTCTTCCAAGTATTAATATGAACTTTATTTGAATGTTTTTTTCCATAATAATAGATTGTATTATTATATTGTTTTCTAACCAATAGATTAATGAACTTAGCCGATGGTCTAATGAAAATTTTCCTGTAAAAAAATTATCATTATTCAATTGGTATGATTCAGTTGGTCAAATTATAATCACAATGGCTTTCCTACGTTTTGTTCAAAAATCAAATTTTAAGTTAAACTCTCTTATTTCTTTTAGTTGAATTTGTATGTTGTATGGAGTGGGGTTTTTTATCATCAGGGTTTTTTTTAATCAGAAATTCGATTTCTCAATTAAAACAATAAAGATTTTTTGTTTTAATTGTAGAAAACGTTTCTATTGTATATAATACATAATTCTTTGTCAGAGAATAAAGTAGTGTAATCAATTCGTGTTTAATGTATTTTATTCTCTCGCAAATTAAAAATGCTCGCTCGTACCTCGCTCGAATTGTGAACTTTTGCTTGAGAATAAACTTATACATTATACACTTATTGGTTAAAACTTAAACTACTATTATTCAATCGTTGAAAAATGACCTTTCTAACGCGAGATGAAAACATTTTATCTTCGTTTACTTGCTCCCCTTAACGCTACTGCGAATTGTGAACAAATGTTCATTCACGAAAATAACGATGTTTTCACCTTTGGTAGCAAGATATAATACATATTGTTCAAAGAACATGATATGTTATTTTATCTTATTAAATAAATGTGCGCATAAATGCGCGAGCAGAAATATTGTTAGTGGTCAAAAAGGGCTCTGATCAGGTTTGTTCTAGCTTGGGATTGAAACTGGCTACCTGATTGGGTCATGATCATAAGAGTAACGCGTTTGCCCTATCAGGCCTTGATTAAGAAAACCGGATCAGCAGCCAAATTCTGTAATTATATAACAGGGATAGCCAAACTTCGTTACACGTGGAGCCGGATTTCAATAAATTCTCGTTACGTGAGCCAACAAAAAAATAAAATATCGAAGTTGTTATGGAATTTTTATTTCCTTGCAAGTTGCATACACCGTCTTCAAGCAAACACTTTAATTATGAATACATACATATATATAAATTTTGTAACATGGCGCTGACAGCTATTGCTTGCTGGTAGAGGGCATGTGTGTTTGTAACTTGTTTGAAGTCGGGTTCATAGTTCGAAAGCGCGGTACGACGCTTGTAAGTTGTAAATGTTGTTATTTGTAAGTTGTGAACGTTGCTTTGATGTTATAAATTTCATTGTTGGAAAAAGTAAATCACAACAGTGTGAATGATGTTCCGAATATGGACAGTAATCTGCAAGCAGCTTTTTTCAAATTGGGGTACTTTGATTGAGACAGTCGTTTTCAAAGCTACAGATTGATGTTGATTTGTGATGAAATTTAAGAATGTGCGCCTGAGTTTCTAAAAATTCCATTTCTCCTGTGGAACTTTTATTCAAAATATAATAAGGAATCGATAATCCACCGTTAATAATAAGCTTTGCTTTTAGAAATAGGACGACTTAATTGTAAGAGATGAAGGGTCGATTTGTTCGATAACTGTACAGTGTGTAAAAAAATCATTAAACGTGTCAAAAAAAAAAAATCATACTTTTGGCTTAAAAACCTTCTAGTGGAGTCATATTAGTAAAAAAAGTGATATATTTGATGCAAGAGCAAAGTTGAATTTTTTTTTGTTTTCTGTTATAGACATAAAAGTAAGTGGGCATGTAATTATTTAGCAAATTTGGAGGTCCGGAAGGGCCTCAAAAATGGCAAAAACTGGTTTTTTGGTGTTTTTTTGAGTAGGTTGCTTCACTATTTTTGAAATATTTCGGGCTCTAATGATCATAAAAAAAAAATGAAGTGCGTAATCTTTACACGCTGTTGAAGTGAAACTTCTTTGGCCACTGCAGCAGAGATTACTAAAAATATTAAATATAAATCAAAATAGATATGTCATATTGAAATTTAGAGTTTCTTTCTAATATGCATATAATTTACAACAATGTGTAATAAAAAGCCATATTTACATGTTTTACAAAGTCTTACAACGTATTACAAATTTCACGTTGGATACATGTCCACTTAATTTAACAATTGGTACAACAATTGATGCATTTTTCAATCAATTTAGCAAATTTGTCATAAACCTCTAATTTCATATTTCAATTATGCTAATTATTGAATTGACTTTGTAATACATTATATAAATATTGCTTTTTATTACACAGTAAATTATATTATCAAGAAATGCAACTCTAAATTGCAATATGACATATTTATTTTATATTTCATCTTTTTATTACTACCTGCCACAGTAGTCAAAGAAATTTATTTCAACCGCGTGCAAAGATTACACGCACTCATTTGACTATTTAACAAAACAAATTTAATCAACACAAATATTTTTTCCCGCCCGGGTAAGCCCGGGATGCAAAAACTAAAAACCATGACCATCATGACCACCGTGACACCACCATGACCATCATGACCATCGTGAACACCTTGACCACCATGACCACCGTGACTAAACACAGACTAAATTAAATAAATTTAAAAAAAAACACGTTGTACTAGGAATCTCTCCCCTATGTTCTTTACTTTCGAAATACATCCGAAAGGCCCGATATAAATTAGGTATGTATAGATATCGATTTTTTGTGTACATAAATTTCTATAATATTTAAAATTTAAAAAAATAAAAATTATTTTAAGTGTAAATAATAGCTTAACTTATTCGGTATACATTTATTTATTTTTACTCTGAAAATTATTTATTGTTATTTATTGTAAATTGAAAACTTGTTTTATTTTAAACAAATTTATTTTACTATTATATAGCACGTGTTCCACTTCCTGAGTACGACAATAATTATTACTCAATGTATACAATTTTATAATTTTTTATTTATTAAAAATATTATTATATCTTATTTTTTATACTTACATCTTTGTTGAAAATGAAAAATTTTAATTTTTCACTTCACTTTTTTTACAACAATTAACTAGTGGCTTACAAAAGATGACTGCCAAGATGAAAAATCAAACTGTTTTGAGGAACAGATGGGGTAACGCTTAAATATAGGGGAAAGTTGGGTAAAACCATTAAACAAATTTTTTTCACAAAATATAACATTTTAGCATATTTTAATTAATAAATAATAATAAAAAATAAACGCCTTATTCTTCTTAAATTGAATTTTATTTCACTAAATACGTATTTCGAAAGCTATGCTTTCATCGACAGTAGTATCTAAAAACTGTTTTAGATACTACTGTCGATGAAAGCATAGCTTTCGAAATACGTATTTAGTGAAATAAAACTCAATTTAACAAGAATAAGGCGTTTATTTTTTATTATTATTTAAATATCTTGTTACAGTTTAGAACTTTTAAAATAAAAAATATTTTAATTGAATTTTATCAAAAACACATGATAATTAGCATAAATAATACCGTATATATGGTAAAATTTAAAAAAAATGCAAAAATTAATTTTTTGTTCATACTCAAAAATAGGCTTTTAAATTTAGGCAACATAATTTTAATTATACTTAGGTTAAAGTAGATAAAAAAAGTAGATTAAAGAAAAAATTTAATTTTGGATGACTTCTCATAAAATGGCGCCATTGGCAAAATTAAACGAAAAATGCCAATTGTGGCCGAAAAAAATAAAATTTTTTCATAAAAATTAAATCCCATATTAAGACTATTAAAATACATGTTCCCTGAAATTTTCATGAAAATTCGACGATTTTTCCGCCCCTTATTTTAAATTTAGTAAAATAAAAAAGTCACACGATTCGGTTTTTTGAGGTTAGGTTACACTTTTAAAGTACCTAAGCAGCCTATATGGATTCGAAATTCAATCACAAAAATGTTTCATTTCTTTTTTTTAATGATCATTAGAGCCCGAAATATTTCAAAAATAGTGAAGCGACCTACTCAAAAAACAACAAAAAACCAGTTTTTGCTATTTTTGAGGCCCTTCCGGATCTCCAAATTTGCTAAATAATTACATGCCCACTTAATTTTATGTCCCTAACAGAAAAAAAAAAATTCAACTTTACTTTTACATCAATATAAAATGCTAATATGACTACTATTCATTTTAAGCAATAATGAGAAATGTTGATGGTCGGGATTGGTATGTGAGAACAGAAGCTTGATTATTGAACTATAAGTGTGTCAAACAAATAACGTCAAGTGTGCTAAAAGAATGATTTTCATTTATTTTTTTGCCCAATTTTTTTAAGAAACATAAAGTGGGAAACATTTTCGATTAGAAACATTTGTCAAATAAAATTAATTATTTGTATGACAAAAAAAACGGTTTTTTAGTTGAATCAACTTAACATATCATCTTGCTAGATTTAATCTTGATTGATTGAATCATCTTAGAAAAAGTTTGAATTTTTATTTTGTTATAAGTTTTGCAATATTTTAAGAATTTTGAAAAAAGTTTCAATCCTTGATTTTGTAATAATTATTACAATATATTTAGAATTTTCAAAAAATGTTTAAATTATTAGAATATTTTTGGAATTTTTGATTTTACAATATTCTCTTGAATATTTTAGGAATTTTAAAGAAAGTAGCAATTTTTGATTTTATTATAGTTTTTGGAATCTTGGAAAAGTTTGAATTTTTGAGTTTGTTTATTGTTCTAATTTTTAGGTAGATTTCATATAAAAATCTACCTATTGCAATGGGCTTCATCTCGGAATTTCGGAAAAATTTTTGTGCCAAACGACTATATATGAAAAGCGGAGACGAAAAAACAAAAAAAAAAAAATTTATATATATATATATATATATATATATATATATATATATATATATATATATATATATATATATATATATATATATATATATATATATATATATATATATATATATATATATATATATATATATATATATATATATATATATATATATATATATATAAACGATATGAGATATAACGAAAACGACCGGCACTCTCACGGTCGCATTTGTTGAGCTAGATCAAAAAAATTTTCTGTACTTGTGTGTTCTATTAATATCTTGGACAAGTTCGTGAATCAGCAAAATCCGACACGTGGTTAAGAAACTAGAGGCTTTTTTCTGAAAAAAATTGATTTTTTTAAACCGTTATAACGGCCGTTTGGATACCAATATTTCAAAAAATTTAACAAATTTAAAATCTTTGGAATCTTTTTTATCAATTTGTTTTAAAAAATAGACCTCTGCAGTTAGAGGTTCGTGAGTGAGCGGCTCCAACAAAATAGTTTGCAAAAAAAATTTTTTTTTTGAAACAACCGGCACTCTCACGGTCGCATTTATAAAGCCAGATCAAAAAACCTTTTTTAAAAATGTGCGTTTTATTAATATCTTGGACAAGTTCGTAAATCAGCTCCATCCAACACATGGTTAAGAAACTAGAAGCTTTATACTAGAAAAAAACTCTGTTTTTTAGATCCGTTATAACGGCCGTTTGGATTCTAATATTTTTAAAAACTTCATAAATTTAGAATCTTTGAAACCTTTTTAATCAGTTTTTTTCAAAAAAAATACCTCTGCAGTTGGAGGTTTCTGAGTGAGCGGCTCCAACAAAAAAGCTTGTAAAACACAAAATGCGTTTAAATCAACCGGCGCTCTCACGGGTACATTTGTGGAGCCAGATCAAAAAACCTTTCTTAAAAATGTGTGTTTTATTAATATCTTGGACAAGTTCGTAAATCAGAAAAATCTGACACATGGTTAAGGAACGATAGGCTTTATACTAGAAAAAAAAGTGGTTTTTTTAATCCGTTATAACGGCCGTTTGAATACTAATATTTTTAAAATCTTCATAAATTTAGAATCTGTGGAAACATTTTAATCCGTTTGTTATGAATATAATCCTCTGCAGTTAGAGGTTTTTGACTTGTTGGCTTCAACAAAAAAGTTTGCAACAATCCCCAACTACAATTTCCAAAAACCTTATAACAGTCAATGTCAACCTTATAACAGTCAAAAAAATAAAAGATTTGAATAGAAGAAATTAATTTTTTTTCTTAGAAATAAACTATTTTGATATTTTGCAGTAATTGCACGACATATGATATAGAGTAGGTTTGTGTCATAAATTGTCATACACATGTTCTGTGGTAGATTTGATATTTGTTTGTTGCAAAATTGGATAGATATAGTTTTGCTTATATGTAGCTAATTTTCTTTTTAAAATTTGTTCGATATCTGTTTGAAATTAGTTTGTTTTGTTTAAACTAATCTGATACATCAGATTCTACTGGTACACAAAACTGTCTGATCTCGAAATCTACCTATTTCTAGCGGATATACGTGCCGCTTGGACTTTTTGAAATCAATTCAATTCAATTTATTTGTATGCCACGAAATGTAATTGAACATGAAGTTGTTAGATAATGGATTATTTGTATTTGAAAAGTTGAAATTGCTGAACGCTAAATGGAAAGGTTTTTGAGTAGTTTGTTGAGTGTATCATCTTTTCACTATAAACAATGTTAATCTATGATCTGTTATAATTTTCTGGTAACGTATTGATGTTTCGTGCTAGTTCTGTAATAAACTTCTACGATGTATATTAAACATTTTTTATATGTTGAATAGACATCGCTGCCCACAACTAAAAACAAGTACTCATAAAAGCCTTTTGCCGAAAACTATAAAAATCCTTAACCCAGACCAAAGTTTTGATATTTCAGAGCTTTTAAATGTCAGCCCCTTCATATTTTACTGTTGTATTCAATCAGTTTTATGTCATCAATTTTAGAGATTTATTTTCAAGACGTGGAAAGTGGTTCATCATTTTTGTAGTTAAATCGCGTTAAAAAGCTAAATTTTTTTACTAAAACTCAGAATCGTTTGAATAAGATCAGTAACAACTTTATCTTTTCCTTGTAATGCTAGGTTGGGAACTGCAGATTCTCTATTATATCAGTTAAGAATACACAGTCATTAATCCATTAATCATCCTTTAGTTCCTGATAGTGTTTTTCTTTGAAAAAATTTGCTGACTGATAGGTGGGGAAATAGTTAATTCTTGTTTGTTAAGGTGGCGTTTTTTATACGGAACACTATTGGTGAGAGTACAACGTGTTTTTCACATTGTTTCGATTATCTCGTGAACCATTAATCCGATGAACTTAAAATTTGAGGTGCTTATAAAACTAACTTATCCACACAAGATGGTGGGTTAAAAAATAAATAAAGTTGTGTTCGTTTGTTTTAAAGAGGTACGATGTAAAACCTTTGAAAACATACATTTTTTTATCCAGACGAGTAGGCTATCATATGAAAGGGCTTCATTTCAGCATTATTTAAAAATATATTTTGGAATTTTACACCTCACGATTTTTTGTATAATTTTGAAAAATTACGTTTTCTGGATGTTTTATTGCCCCGAATAACTCCGACCCTACTTCATCGAAAATCTTGAAATATATTTGGAATGATAGAAAACTGAGTAGGTTTTTAATGAAAAATATAGAAAAGTGGCAGATACTCATAACTATATTTATTAAAGGGGTGGGAATGTTAAGGGGTAAAAACATCATTTAAAACCAGGTCATGTGGGGTGTCATTTGAAAGAGCACTTGATTTTAGAAATATTGCCATTTTTTTTAGAATTTTGCAATGCATAGTTTTTGAATTATTATCAATAAAGTGACACAAAAAGTTGGTTCCCCCTTGCTTTTCGAGCCTAATTAACACAAAAATTTGACAAAATTCACAGAGACAGGAAGTTTGATAAACTCTGAACGAAAAATATAGCGAACTCTTAAATAATTATATTTTTGTGCTTTTAAGGGATCGGGGTGGGGAAGGGTGAAAAAAAACTTTTTAGACCCAAGCGAGTGGGGTGTCATTTGAAAGAGCACCGAATTTCAGAAACTTTGCAATTTTTTTTAGAATTTTGCGGTACACAGTTTTTGAGTTACTCTAAAAAATGTGCAAATTCCAGACCGTTCCCCCCCCCCCTACGATTCGACACTGATTGACAGAAAAAATTGAAAAAATTCATAGAGACAGGAAGTCTGCTATATTTTGAACGAAAATTATAGCGAACTCTCAAATAATTATATTTCTGTGTGTTTAGGGGATGGGTGTAAGGAGGGAAAAAAAAACTTTTTTTGACCCAAATGAGTCAAATTTGAAAGAGCACCAAATTTCCAAAACATTGAAATTTTTTTTAGAATTTTCCGGTACAGTTTTTGAGTTATTCTAAAAAATGTGCAAATTCCAGACCGTTCCCTCCGCTACGTTTCGACACTGATTGACAGAAAAAATTGAAAAAATTCATAGATACAGGAAGTTTGCTATATTTTGAACGAAAATTATAGCGAACTCTGAAATAATTATATTTCTGTGTGTTTAGGGGATGGGTGTAAGGAGGGTAAAAAAAAACTTTTTTTGACCCAAGCGAGTGGGGTATCATTTGAAAGAACACCAAATTTCCAAAACATTGCAATTTTTTTAGAATTTTGCGGTACACAGTTTTTGAGTTATTCTAAAAAATGTGCAAATTCCAGACCGTTCCCTCCGCTACGTTTCGACACTGATAGACAGAAAAAATTGAAAAAATTCATAAAGATAGGAAGTTTGCTATAGTTTGAACGAAAATTATAGCGAACTCTTAAATAATTATATTTCTGTGTGTTTAGTGGATGGGTCTAAGGAGGGAAATAAAAACTTTTTTTGACCCAAGCGAGTGGGGTATCATTTGAAAGAGCACCAAATTTCAGAAACATTGCAATTTTTTTTAGAATTTTCCGTTACACAGTTTTTGAGTTATTCTAAAAAATGTGTAAATTCCAGACCGTTACCCCCTCGTGAACGAAATTTAACACTATTTTTGTTAACTTTATTGCAATTTATTGTTTTTTTGCAATTTTGTTTTTTTGATTGTTTTATAAATAAATTTTTTCGGCAAACGGCTGTAAAGTTTAACTTTACTGCCGCTAGGGAGCTAGCTAAAGTCTTACTTTTTAGCCTGACAGCAAAAGTAACGTCTAGCGACAGCAAAAGTAACGCCATTTTTATTTTATATTACGGAGGCTGTAAAGTAGCATTTGTTATCTGTTAGTTTGTTATTTTTTCAAACATATTGTAAAACCATGACAACAAAAAATAAGTTGATTCTCATTTTATTAAATTTTGAAAAGGCTGCTTTGATAAAAAAATTTTATTCATACAAATTTAAATGTTTTTTTCTCTTTTTTGGAAGTAATTATGACGATACAAATTCATATTTATAAAAAGTTTGATGTATTAATTTCATATTTATAAAAAATTTAAAAGTTTGCCGAAAAAATAGTGTATTTAATTCGGAGCTAAAGTGACTTTTTGTGTTTCGTCTATAATTGTCAAACTATAGACTCAACACAAAAAGTATCACTTTAGCTCCTAATTAAATAATGTACTATTCTTTTGCTTTTCGATTTTCATATTTAGTTTTCGAGATTGATTGAATTATTGTGTAAGAATATTTTCTTTTCGTTTGCGTGTTTTTAGGTTTAGTTAGTTGAGTTTTCGCTCACTTATATAAATTTATTTTTGTGTTTGTTTTTTTAGGTATACTTTATAATATAATTTGAATTTATAGGGTTCCGTTTTTTATACGGAACACTATTGGTGAGAGTAAAACGTGTTTTTCACATTATATCGATTATCTCGTAAACTATGAATGCTATGGACTTGAAATTTGAGGTGCGTATAAAACTAATCTGCTCACATGAAATGACGGATACAAATAAAACTAAAGTGGTTTTCGTTTGGTTTACAGGGGTACGATGTGAGACCTTTGAGAAAATATATTTTTTTATAGATTCAAGTAGGGTATCATATGAAAGGACTTCATTTTAGTATTCTTTAAAAATTTATTTTGGAATTTTACACCTCACCATTTTTTGTATAATTTGGAATAATGACGTTTTTTCGTGTTTTCTTACCTCGATTAGCTCCGAACCTATCTGATCGAAAATTTTCAAATGTATTTGGAATGATAGAAAAATTAGTTCGTTTTTAATAAAAAATATAAAAAAGTGTCATATTTTCATACTTAGATTTATTAAGGGGGTGGATATGAGGAGAAGTAAAATCACTATTTAAAATGGGGTCAAGTGGGGTGTCATTTGAAAGAGCACTTTATTTAAAAAACATAGCAATTTTTTTAGAATTTTGCGATGCACAGTTTTTGAGTTATTTTCAAAAAAGTGCAACTTTCAGACCGTCCCCCGCCCTACGTTTCGACACTGATTGACAGAAAAATTTGTAAAAATTCACAGAGTTAGGAAATTTGGAAAATGAGCAATATTATATACAGAATGGATCAGGTAAAAACTAAATTTTGTATTATTATCCAGTTCAGCAACACAACTTTTGTATCTGCCATTATTCTCGATTCGGCCGCTTTTTCGTTCGGCAAACGCCAAAACAATACGATTACCCGAAGGTCTTGTAAAGTTACTAACCCAATTTTGTTTTTAATTAATTGAGGTTGGAAATTTGTTTAAGAAAATGAGGGTAGCCTTTGTCCGATAAAAATTTGTCTGCAACTGTCGAGTCCGACAACCCAAACATGCCAAAATGTCAATTTGTCGGACTTTGAGAATTATGGCAAAAAAACTTCAAATATGAAATGAAAAAGGGAACCTTGCCCAAGCTATTTTGTTCAGTTTATTTTGTGTGACAAAACATGTCACATGTTTTATTGTTGAATTGGGAAGAAGAAATCGTGTTCTAGCTATACCGAGTTATGAAAACTTGACCATTTTTGATTTTCCTAAAACTTGGCATATAAGTAATATGAACAAAATAAAAAATACTACTTATTTTAGAATTTTTTTTAAGTGCGTAGTTTGGGCATAGAAAGCACCCCAAAATGCATGAAAATTTAGCAAATCCGAGGTAACTTTGAAATTAAATCGCTCAAGAACGGCTTTACCGATTTCATCAAACTTTTTTTTGTTTGATAGGTGATTAGTTAATCGTTTGAAAAAAGTTAATTAATTGTTTTTGTAATTAAGTTTAAAATTAAAATATTAAAAAAACTTTTTTAAAGAGGCGCAAACATCAATTGGAAATTAATTTTTTTTTAAAAAAAATTTCTATTTTTACTCTAAAATATTTCAAGTTTACAAAGAGTCGTTAATTCGTGTTCTTAAGATATTTAATTTTAAAGATTTTTAGTACTGCTAAAATTCTAATTTTTCATCATTTTTTCAAACAACAAAAAAGGTCTATCCTTACTTTAAAATATATCAAATTTTCAAAGAGGCGTTACTGTTACTCCGTATTCTTAAAGATTTTTAGTCCATAACAATTCTAATTGTTCATTATGTTTTCTAACAGTTTTTATCAACAAAAACTTTTAACCACTGAAGTTCGAAAAAATTATGAAAAATTAGAATTTTAGTCAAATTAAAAATCTTTAAAATTAAATATCTCAAGAACACGAATTAACGTCACGAATCTTTAAAATTAAATAACTTAAGAACACGAATTAACGCCTCTTTGTAAACTTGAAATATTTTAGAGTAAAAATAGAACTAGTATTTAAAAAAAAAATTAATTTCCAATTTATCTTCGACTCTAGCGCCATCTTTAAAAAAGTTTTTTTAATATTTTAATTTTAAAATTAATTACAAAAACAATTAATTAATTGTTTTTTTCAAACGAATAATTAATCACGTGCAATTTAATTTCAAAGCTACCTCGGATTTGCTAAATTTTCATTTTTAATGCACGTTGGGTGCACGTATATGCACTGCACTTTAAAAATAATTCTAAAATAAGTCATATTTTTTATTTTGTTCATATTACTTAGATCACGTTTTTCATCATAGGTTCATAAAAACTATAGGTACGTTACCAAAATCACACTAGAATTCTATTAACTACTCAAACGGAAATGATAATTAAATAATGAAGTTTAGGTAATAAAAATGTGTTGGATTTTGATAAGGTTTTTGTGGAATGATGAAAGGAAATAGTGGTGATAAACTTTTTGTCTATTATTTCTTTTTGTAGTGGTAAATGTATCTTTGTAAAGTGGCGTTTCGTTTTTTATATCTCTTGTTGATAGTACATTATGTTAGTCCAGTGCTTCATTACTGAGATAGACGAGACAGGAGGGAATAATATTAAGATCGTTTACTTTGGATTGTAATACATACTTTCTCATACATACTTTCTACCTTCTGGTTTCAGTGGAAAAGTATGATACTTTTAAAACGCTTTTGAAATCATTATCTACCGGACCAAAATATGAGGTGTAATACACGCAAATTATATATTTAAATTACCGATTAAATCAGATCAAGGTGTAATAGGGCTGATATGATACACTTAGCCGTATGTACAAATAGAATAGAATAAGGAATAGGACAAATAAGGCATATCTGAACAGGAAAATCATAGATGATATCTGATAGGTCCAGATTATGATAGAACATACTAAAATTAAATGATAATTGACTACTTGACTACTGGTCACCTATACGTTTAATTCTATTCCACGTGTTGAACTAGTAAGCAGTTTAGCCAATATTTACACAGAAAAGAAAAATTCGATCATTTGGTTGGCACAGTGATTATGCGGTCACAAAGACATCACATTTGGCTGTTGTGTCTTTAATTCGGTTGTTGTATCTTTATATTTGGTTTTTGAAGATAAGACAATCGAATCTGAAGTTATTGTGACAGAAAACATTTGGTAGTGGTCGAATTTGTTCTTTCAGTATAGATACACAGAAAGAAAAAAATCGGTCACTACAACCTCTTTTTTGTCAACCGAATCTTGGTTGTTACGTTGACACCTCATTTAATTTTTGTGTCTTCATATTTTGTTTTTAAGTGCTCAAGAAAAAGCTGATCTATTTGCAGAATTACTAGAGAACACCTTCATGCCATTTGGTCGACTAACAGAAGACGAAAACATAACAAAAGCGAACAAAACCGATTCACAGGAAATTTCATATGTAACATTACATGAACTTAAAGAAGAAATACGTACCAGTTTGGTTCCAAAAAAGGCCCCAGGCTACGATTTAATCACCAGTGAAGTTGTTAAAATGCTACCTGATAAAGGTATGCGCAAAATACTTCATATCATTAATGCTGCATTCCGATTAAGGTATGTACCTATGCAATGGAAAGTAGCAGAAGTGATTATGCTCCTAAAACCGAATAAATCACCAAATGACAAAAACTCGTATAGACCGATATCATTACTCCCAACGATATCGAAGCTTTTTGAAAAACTTTTTCTTAAAAGACTTAAGCCTATAATAGAAAATAGAAACCTCATACCTTCGCATCAGTTTGGTTTCAGAGAAAACCACTCTACCTCTGAACAAGTGCACAGGATCTCGAATATTATTGAAGAAACGATTGAAGCCAACAGAGTATGCTCCGTAGTCTTTCTTGATGTCGCTCAAGCTTTTGATAAAGTTTGGCATCATGGCTTAAAGTATAAATTGCATAGAGATCTGCCTAAATTATGAAATTTTAAACTCTTATCTGGATGACCGCCACTTTAGAGTCAAATATGATGATAGTTATTCAACATTGAAAAAGATTAATGCAGGAGTTCCGCAGGGTAGCGTCCTAGTGCCGGTACTATACCTGCTATATACAAGAGATTTGCCTGGCCTAAGCAAAACAACCATTGCAACCTTTGCAGATGATACCGCAATTTTGACCACCGGAAAAACCGTAGAAGAAGCAACTAGCAAACTGCAATACGCTACTAATAAAATCTACAACTGGACAAAAAGATGGCGAATTAAGCTGAATGAAACAAAATCCTCTCATGTTAACTTCACTAACCAAAGAGTAAGCCAAATACCTCTGAAAATCAACTCAACACAATTTGCTTATGCAAACACAGTAAAATATCTAGGTATGACTCTGGATGCTAAACTGAGATGGAAGGAACATGTTAAAAAGAAAAAAGAAGAACTGAATTTGAAATTTAGAAAGATGTACTGGTTACTTGGTAGAAACTCAGTACTATGTATTCAAAACAAACTGCTTCTGTATCGTCAAATACTGAAACCAGTGTGGACGTATGGCATCCAGCTATGGGGCTGTACTAAGAAATCGAACGCGAAAATCATCCAGTTGTTCCAAAACAAAGTGCTGCGTTGCATTGTTAATGCCCCGTGGTACATCAGAAACGAAGACATCCATAGGGACCTAAAGATAGAGTTCGTGAAGGATGAAATAAAAAAATATGCAATTAAACACACGACGCGTATACGCGTACATGAAAATATTGAAATACGCCAGCTAATGGATGAGCCCGTTGCTGACAGAAGGCTTAAAAGATCGAAGCCACTAGATTTGATTTTATAATCAAAAGCATACTTAATAAAATAATGTAAATGGGACTAACCAATGGGTTACACCCCAAAAATTGTGCTATAACTATGAAATGTAAATTACTAGATGAGCCTAGCCAGTTGTTCTTTTATATTAATAAAAAAAAAAAAATTTGTTTTTGAAGGTATATAAGACAACTGAATTTAAGGTTATTGTAATAGGGAGCGTTCGGTAGAAGATCTTTTGAAGATGTTTTGAGCAACAATCTTTTAAAAGAGACTGTGTATGGGTTTAGCGGTATAGAGGCTTTCATTAACTCAACGTAATTATGAAAATAGCACTTCTATTATTTCTTAATCGCGCACAAGACATGTGTTCTTCATTTTCTAAAACAGAATTCTCTGATTTTATATAAACCCTTTCGAGGGACAAAAAACAACACTCCTTTCTATATAAATTAAATTAACAACATACCTAAAATAAACGGTTATTACATAAAAAATAAACTTACGTGCTTACATTTTTTTATAACAAAGTTATTTAAAAACAAAAAGATCTTGTTTATGTTCGAAATATAAAAAACTAAATTGAATGACGTTGATTTTTGTTAATTCAAATTATACAAGAATCATATATAATTTAAGATGTAATAAAGTAAACTAAAAATAGATTGTATGATTGTATAAGGAATAATGGGAAACCAAATCATTCAAAGTCTAAGGAGGAAGAATTTGCCGGGAGAAATAATCTCGAAACACATCCGAGTCTATTTGAACTCGATAGCTTAAGTCGTTATCTATCGTGTTAATTATAAAATACAATAAATTACACAGAAATATTGTAGCTAAAGGTTGGTTGTGTGATAGGAAACGGATGTATTTTTGTCTAAATCACATTATCTTTGACAACTAAACATTAAAAAAAATAATTAAGTAATAAGTAAATAATTGATATAAGTAGTATGTTGATATATAATATTACTGTTATTACTAACCTTAGCTAATATTACTTTCTTGTTTACTATAAGTAGATAAAATCGAAAAAGTTGTATAATTTTTTAAAAGTTTTATTAAATTTTAAAATTTTTATTACATGTTGCTGGTTCAAATATTGAGTTATGTTGATAAAAAATACAACAGAGGTAACATGAAATTATGAAAATGATAAGATTACTTTAAACAACAGAATATAACTGGGAGTAGGAGTTAAGTGTCTGATAGAAATTTATTGTAATTTTAAATAAACTTAAAGATTGTGTGAAGATATAATTCCTAAACTTGTTTATTTTCGTAGTCTATAAAAGTTACTTAAGTACAAACGATACACAGAAAACAAGAAAAGTAAAAGATCTTGGGTGAGCTTTTATTTCGAAATTCAAATTACCATTTCGATAATTTGAGCACTTTACAATCAATTACCTATTTAACCTTATACAAATTCAATTCATTCGCTTTGAAACTTTTAGGCAGGGATGGTTAAAAAGCCGGCTTTTTTCATTTTGACCTCCCCAGGTGGATATAATCCGGTTTTATCCGGATAATATTAAAAAAGCCGGTTAATTTGTTTTTGTATAAAAAAAAATTTTTTTTGTCATATTCGAAAAGCACACAGCACCATTTATTCATATAGTTTTTTATCCTCTAATAAATTAGATCTTTCTCTAGAGTCTAGAATCTAGATTATCTATCTTTTTAATTGCATAACAATTTAGTATATTTTAGATCAATTATAAAATGTATCTGTTTGTCATAATCACTTCCTGAGAAATCACAATAAGAAAAAAAAATTTCTTTCATCTTTTGGATAATAAAATTGTATGAATTAATTTTATCCGGTTAAAATCCAGGATAAAAGGAATTAGCCACCCGGATAAAATCCAGTGGATAAAACCGGTTAGGAGAAATCGCTGCCATCCCTGCTTTTAGGTAGATTTCATAGAAAATGGCAATGTGGACAACGGCAATGTGCGTAATCTCGGCATTTCGGGGAAAAAAAATTTGTGCCAAACTACTATATATGATAAGCGTCGACGGAAAAACAAAAATTATATATGAGCAAATCTCTAGAACTTTTAAATTTTCTGTCCTGCCAAAATTTTTTATATACCCTCATTTTTCCTCAATCTTAAATATTATATTTGCTTATTGAATGTTAATGTGAATGACAAATAAAAGTTTGAGTGTTCAAAATATTATTTTAAAAAATTAGAGGACATAAAAGCGAAAAAAAGTAGCAAAAACGCTAAAATTGAGATGTCTTTTTCGAAATTTCGTTTCTGCATCAGGCTATAACTTTTGAAACATCACTCCAAATGACTTGACATTTTACAGAGATCTTGAGATCTCTGAGAGATCTTGAGCCATGTTCTTTCAAAAACATATATTCCTTTTAATGTGCTCCTTAAAGGAAAATAACGGTGGCGACTTGAGTCGGTGTCTCCAACTTTTTATCGATTTCAAATTTTTTTATATTTTGTTTTTTTTGCGCTTGGAAAAGCAATATTTTTTCGTTAAAGTACGCACAAAAACGAAAAAATCTATGTAATGCAATTTTATGTGCCCGTCATATTGAGCTCGCAATAGAAGCACAAAAAGTAAGAGATGCTGCGAAAACTTTTATAAAAATCTAGGTATTTAACTAGCATATCTTCAATTTTAGTTGAAAACCACCCAAAATCATTGTTCCTCGTAGAATGCAATGGGTAAAAGATAATTGTACCTCGTTAACTGGATTCGACACTTCTAGACATTAAAAAATGCCCAAAGTTTTTAAATTTCTTATGTCTTATTAACAGTTCTTTTATTTTTCGGCTATAACTTTTGGAACATAACTCCAAATGACTTGAAATTTTACGGATATTCGATTTTTGATATGTTCTTTCAAAAACATATATGTTTTTTTATGTGCTCCTTAAGGAAAAATATCAGTGGCGCGTCAAATCGGGGTCTCTATATTTTTGTTGATGAACATTTTTTATTTTTCGTTTTTTGAGCATGGAACATTCCTCAAATCGTAAAACAATATTTTTACGTTAAAGTACGCACAAAAACGAAAAAATCCATACACTGCAATTTTATGTGCCCCTCTTATAGAAGCACAAAAAGTAAGTAAGAGATGCTGCGAAAACTTTTTTAAAAATCTAGGTTCGGCTATAACTTTTGGAACATAACTCCAAATGACTTGAAATTTTACGGATATTCACTATTTGACATGTTCTTTCAAAAACATATATGTTTTTTTATGTGCTCCTTATGGAAAAATAACGGTGGCGCGTCAAATCAGGGTCTCTACATTTTTGTTGATGAACATTTTTTATATTTCGTTTTTTGAGCATGGAGCATTCCTCAAATCGTAAAAACAATATTTTTTCGTTAAAGTACGCACAAAAACGAAAAAATCTCTATGTACTGCAATTTTATGTGCCCCTCTTATTGAACTCGCAATAGAAGCACAAAAAGTAAGAGATGCTGCGAAAACTTTTTTAAAAATATAGGTTCGGCTATAACTTTTGGAACATAACTTCAAATGACTTGAAATTTTACGGATATTCATTTTTTGATATGTTCTTTCAAAAACATATATGCTTTTTTATGTGCTCCTTAAGAGAAAATAACGGTAATATATGGATCTCGATTTTTCCTTAAGAGTTCATATCTCCTCACAGACGAGGTATGAAGGTCTTAAATTTTATATGCATAAATCCCACAATTGAGAGATTTTCATTTTTATCATCCAAATTTAAAAGTTCCAGAGATTTGCTCATATGGAGAATTAATATAGGTAGAGACCGGAAGGCGGAACAAATAATAATCAGAAGGTGCCAGATCTGGAGAATATCACCAATAACCTAGTTTGTGGTATATTCCTTGATCATGTGACCCAATGTCTTCCTCAATGATTGATACTCGGATATAGATGGATCGTAGAGATTGTTGTTCTAAATTTACGAGGATAATTAATATAAATGGGCGGAGGGTTTTTTATTTGTCAGTCTATATCAGCAAAATAAATTCACACAAAAATTGTTTTACAGAGATATTTATCGTAAGAGTAAATATATTTGAAGACTTGATCAAGATGATTTTGACAAACAGACAAAGAAAAAAATGCTGTTAAATGCAAATTGTAAATATTCGTCAGTCCAGCCAGTCCTCTTCAAATTATTGTTTTTGCTAGGATAAATTAAAATAAAATATTCACCATTATTTTGAACATTTATTTGACATCATAGATATAGTAACAGCATGTGACGAACTGAATATTATTTCAGTAGTTCATAATGTCATTGTTCTAAAAGTTTATTCAAATAAAAGTATAAAACAAATTTAACCTAACCCAACTTTTATAAATTCTATTACATACATACTTCTGTTTGTTGAAATCATAACTATTTTTACATATTTACATAAAATAAATTAAAAATATACAGAAGTCACATGACAATTAAATAGATAATAATCGGTGTAATTATCCGATAAGTTTAATAACAGAAACCACATCACAATCATGTTGTAATTTGTATTATTTTTAAATTAATAAATACACAAGTTTTTATTTGTGTTTATATTTAAACATAAAAATAGTTTTAACGAGTTCACCCTAGCTAGGCCTAAAAGAGCTGTTGTTTGTCAAATCTAAATATTTTGAATTTATTGTTTTTAAATACCAGAAATTCCACATTTCACGGTTTGTAAAATTTAATTTTTCTGATTGCATGAAGTTATTTTCATGTCATTCAAGTCATTCGCTAAGGTCACATGATAAAGTCATAATATGCTTTAACGTTATAACAAATTTTTTGTTAAACGTAAATAAATGGTTATTTTTATTTACATATTTTAAACAACAAGAATTGGTTTTTAAGGAAACACAAGAAATGTTCGATGTGTTTAGCTATCAAACGAGTTTGATAATATTCAATTTATGTTACATTAATTCTTCACGTGCCTTCACTTTTTTGGTGTCGTAATATAAAAAAATTTAAGCTATCATCCAGTCATAAAGATTTAAAAGCAAAAATATATTATCTATAAAAACAAACATTGCCTAAGCAAAATCATAATTTTGTGAATTCAAAAAAAAGTAAATTAATGACTTAATTAACATCCGCAAGAGACCAAGTTAAAATACAATTTGCAAATAATAATTTAATCATTAAAGTCCCGTACTCTAATCACCAAATTCATAATTTGAATGTAACGCAAAATTGTTAATAATTGTTATCTACAAACGTAAAACTCCAGAGAATAAAATATCTCTTTTTAAATGAAAAAAAAAGTTCGGCTCTTAAACAAGTTAATGAAGTAAAGAAGGACAATAAAGATTGTTACCTAAACTGCCTTAAGTTTTCCAAAGTGAAACAAAACAATAGTAATTCTAATTTTAAAAATTACCCGATTCGGAATTTAACTACTCTTTAAAATCTACATATTCTACTATGTAGAATTTAGAACACTAAAATATCACTTATTTTCAATAGAAAAACAACCTCTACATAAGACCTCCAAAAGCGAGCTACCAAAAAAAAATCTTGTTTGAATTAACAACTAAAAATTTAAAATAAAACTCCTGTTTTGGTCCTAAATAAACTAAAAAAGCTTACGTTCTACTAATTCAACTTTATATATAGAATATTTAGGATCTAATAAATATTGTGATACTTATTAGTCATAGAATGTTGTAATATTAGATGTTCCATCAATCATATCTGCTCTCAATGATGTATGATTTACAATTATCTTTATTAAGTATAATTTTAATTTTTTATTTTAACTAAGTACACTGATCGGAATCCATCGTAATTCGTAATCGATCGGAATCGTAAATAGTTTTTGAAGATTCAAATGGGATGTTAATTTGGTACGTTGATAGAATTGTTATTATACTTACAAAGTTTTTAGAATATGATAAGTACTTAGTAAGGTGTTGCATACAGGCTTATTTAGGTATAAGGTTGTATTTTAAGAATCAATAGTCTGAAAATAGTTTTTTGAAATTCTAATTAAATGTTAAATAGTATTTTTATAGAATTTGTTAATAAGTTTATCGAGAGATGAAGGGAACTAAAATAGGTTTATTCGAAAATGTCTAATCTAATACTTAAATCGTAGTTAAAGTTCAACCCGGGATGAACAACTTTGTATTAATTTTTATTCTCCATCGAAATTAATATCTATGAGCAGCATTTTCTTATGATTGTAAGAGTACACGCAAAGTTTTATGTAAACGAAAAACTAATCAAATTTAAAGGAATAATCGAAAATAATATTATTGTACTTGTTTGTTGTCTCACTATCTGTCAAAGGCTATACCAGGGTAACTGATACACATTCTTACATTTTCTTCAATTAAAATTAAAAATGTCAATTACTTTTTTGTACTATTCTGTTTTGTACATGCCTATTACTTTTTCGTTATTCGCCCCAATAACAAAATAATAATAACAATAAGGTAAGGTAGACCATGAATCAGTTCTAGAGAAAGTCGAGAAACGAATTAACATTACTCCAAAAATAATACAATGTACGGATTCAACGGGTTTTCTTTCTACACGCCAAAAGCAAGTACGTAAAAGTTAAAACGATGTAAATAGTATAAGTAAAGATTAATAAAAATTAAAAACTCTTTAAGGAATGGAACATAATTGTTTCTACAATAAACCCAAGCTTCCCGACTAGCATTATATAAGGGCTCAGATCTGGACCGGATACGGCTTTCCCTACTACTGATAGGGAAAGTATCAGGCACACTGAACAGGTCCACACTGAACAGGTCCAGGCACACTGATCAGGAATGTACCGCTTCAAACTATCCAAACCGAATCAGGCAGACCTACTAGAAACGGACCAGGACCGGATCATTTAAAAGAGACAATTTTTTTTAACATATACATATTAGAAAAATTAGAAAATTTACTACTACATACATTGTAAAAAAACGTTTATAAAAATATTCTAACTTTATACTTACCTATATGCAGAACCGGGACGAGGCTTAATTACGCCCTAGGCAAGCCTGAGATTTGACGCCCCTACTAACCTCTCCCCTCTACAGAGTTGTTTTGTTTTAAACACCTTTAAAGACTGTTTAAAACAATGCTCAAAAAAATTGTTTTTTTCTATCATAGATTACGAAAAGTATATTGTTATCACGTTTAACGCCCTGTGAAAATGGGTTTTTTTCCACTAATGTAAAAAGAATAATAAATTGTAGTTGGTTGCTATGGTTTTTCGTATAATTTTACAAAGTTTTTTAAACAACGCAACCATGAAAAAATAGAATATGAATTTTGAATGTTATGTTGTCGATTTCTAATTTTATAATTTATAGTAAATATCGATTATAATTATATATATATATATATATATATATATATATATATATATATATATATATATATATATATATATATATATATATATATATATATATATATATATATATATCAGGGCTCCCGCTGAATCCATTTTTTCCATTTTTTCCATTTTTTTTGGTTCTTTCCATTTTTTTCCATTTTTTCCATCGTTTTTCCATTTTTTCCATTTTTTTAAACATTTTTTAAAAAAAAAATGTACACATTTTTATATTAATAAAAAAACTTTTCCATCATTATTCATTAACTTGTTTTATATATAATGCAAATTCAGGAAAATAGTAGGAGAATATGTGAGCAAATAATTAATTTATCGATATAAACCTCGATAACCTTTTCGTCGATCAATTAATAGTTTTAGTAATCAAACCCAAGTAACTAAGGAAAAAGTAATTTGAATTATGCAATTCAAATACTTTGAAATTCGAATATGTTGAACTTTTGTGAGAGCAAAACTCCATTTCTCTTGTATATGAAGCGATGCTATTTGACGTTGAAATTTCATCATCATTTATCAGATCTACATAAGTTAGACATTGTTGTTTTTATTCAATTTTCAATTCTAGTGTTATTGTTTAGTTTGAAGTTTGCTCTACGAACACATATTTTACTGTTTTCCATACTCTACTGATCTACGAGTTTGGACGACAATCTCCAACTAATTGAGATGGGCACCAAACCAATTTATATTCTAGATTTTATTTGAACGGATATTTCTGTTTATATAAAAAAATTAGCTGCATTTCATGAAACCGTGTGATCTGGATTCGCATAAGTTTTACATGTAAAATGAGATCCAACTTTGTTTTTGGATCTCAGTTTGCATGTAAAACTTAAGCGGATTCGGATCATACTGTTGCATGAAATGCAGCTAATGTTTATGTACATTAATATGGTAATTAAAAGTTATAAACATAGTTTTAATTCTAATATAGATGTCCATGTAACATTATATTTGTTTACAAGTTAACAGAACAATAATTAAATTTTAAGCACTTTTGGTGTTTTTTTTAGATGCTGTCGTTTTGAAAGTGAAAGAAAATGAAAATTTTTTCTTTGCTCTGTCCAGCACCAGTTTTGTTAATTTTGCCTTAATATATAAAGAACAAAAGCCGCTACCGAAACGTTGGCATCCAAAAACACCGACAAAGAACAAAAAGTACATACCTTATTTATTATAAAAAACGCTGAAAATTTAAATTAAAATATTGTTCTGTTCACCTGCAAACAAATGTAATTTTGCATGGACATCTATATTAGAATATAGGGTTGGGTTGCCAACTACTACAGAACATAAACCCGAATAAATCTTATACAAACCAGAAGATTTCATTAAATATCATAAATTTCGATAAACAATCGCAAAGTATTTATAAAATATGGACTTAAAACCTCCTACTCCGAGATGTCAAAAACTTTGGTCTGTGGGAGGAAGGCCGAAGGGTTTGGTATAGTGATTCATGAAGACTGAAATATCTTATTTGTTTGTCGTTTTCAATTTTCCCTAAAATATTTTAATTGAATACAGACAGACATTTTTGTTTGCCCAGTTAGACTGGTTATGATCCAAGACGTTGAGAAATGCTTGTACACTTGTTGAGAAATAATTGTACAAATTCCCAACCTCAATTTTTTTGAAGTACCTTTTATTTTCTCAACGAACGAATCTTTGTGGCCTTTGTTATGTTACTCTATTTCTTCCTTCTGGTTTTGGTATTTGTTATTTCTCCTATTAATCTGTTTATTGAGCCATTAATTAGCTTCGTTCTCCAACTTCGCAATCGATATCATTAACATCTTTGGTATCTCAAAAAACTTGTTTTGGCATCCAATACGATCTCAACCAAAACAAACCTCATTTACTTGAGCTAGGTAAAACACAAGTTTCAAATATCAATAATGTACGATGCGGCTGTAAAAATCATTCTCCGGAGCTTGCAGTTTTAAACACCGTGTTGTAATGATATACATATATTCACAAGGACTTTAAACATACAAAGCTCCCCCAGTATGAAACAAGTAGTATTTCTTTATTCTGCTTTATCTGTCTCAAAGTCATCGCAAATAAACATGACATCTATTTGTGTTATTTACACCGTAGTTCTCCTTACCACCATAATCACCCCTTGGAAGCATTTAATTCTCTTAAAGACACAATTGATAATATTTTCATCACTGCACCTAATCCAGTCCTCACGGAGAAATAGGGTAAAGCAGTTCATAACTTTGGTGAGTCTCATAACATTTCCCTTGATATATCCAAGGCGTTTGATAGAGTTTGGCATCGGCTCTTATCAACAAATTAATTTTATTTTTAGTCTTTTTATCCCAGAGATCTCTTAGTAGTTGGTGTTGTTTCGGATAATTTCTCAATTCAAGCCAGCATTCCTCGGGGTTCGGTTCTTTCGCCACTCATTTTTCTGATCTTTTTTAACGGTTTGTTATCTAGCACCACAAACCCAATATGTAGCTCTTCCGAAGTTCTATCTAACATTCATATTAAGAGAATGAAGAAGAAAGAATGAAACAGCCATCTAGTCTAACTGCTAATTATACTCGTAGAAAAATGGTTCAATCTTTGAATCTTGAATCAATTCTGGACTTAAATCTAGATCTTGAACCAATTCGGAACTAATGTATACTGAACCTCATGACATTTAATTCTAGCTTTGTCCTATAAAACCTCACTCTATAGCTCCTGTATAGAAAAGTTTTCCAGACTAGCATTATTAAACTCACCTGCACTTAACTATTTCGTACTAATATCAACCACAAACGAAAATGGCATGATCACATTTGTTCTGTGGCGAAATTAGAGTCCCAACGACTTGGCTTCGTACGTTATAGTAAAATTTTTGTCTCTATCTGAAATAACTACGATGTATAAAGAATTTATACGACCAATCCACGAATTCTACCCCAATTTATGGGTTGCAGTATACCAGAAACCTCTAAATTTTTTCGATAGAGTTCATAGGCGTGTTGAAGCCGATTGATGATCCAGTAACATCAGGTATAGATTCGCTGCATCATACAAGAGTTGTAGGAGCGTTTACATTATACTACGCTATGCTCTAAAGAAATTAATCACTTAATACCTCCATTACGTAGATCTTCACGAGCCACAAGCCAATCTTAGCATTCTTATAAGCATACCTTAGAAGTCTCATATGTGGAAACATCTATTTATACCAATTCCTTCTTTTCTCATTTCGGAATCGATTAACAAAAAATGTTTTCAAAATGGCTTCAATTACAACTATACTACATGATTATATAATATGAACAATTATTAAATCCAAATAACAGAAGTGATTCAAGTGTAAACATGCTTTTCTTTTAACACAAAACACCTGCGTTCGATTTACAGCGAAGGTTTGGGAAACATAAAATGGATCTTAGTATTTTTCTAATTATTTACTCTCTAAAAATGAAATAGTGGATTTTCACTGATTCACAGTACATATACACTGTTTAACACAGTTTCAAGTATACCACTTGGAATCAGTGAATATTTACTGTTCTAATCAGTGAAATAAATAAATTCGTAATATTAAATATTTTATTACTAAATGAATCAGTGATCAATTCACTGAATGATTTGCCAAGATCACTATTTTTACAGTGAAAAAATTTTCACTAATTTAATCAGTGAAAATTCCACTAATTCAAGTTTAGAGAGTAATTAATTAAAAAATTATCCATGAGGTTTGCAATACTATTGCAAATACAATAATATGTATTTGTAATTCCGCAACCACTAAATGTGCCGAATGCAACCACTAAATGTGTAAATGAGAACAAAATGTGCAAAGGAATGTATTTTAAAAAACTTCCGTAATATATTTCCATATGCTTCCTATAGTGGAGTACGGTTCATGATGATAATGGTAAACCAGACTTGCAGTTATTACTTTCACTTCGGAATTCGGATAATATGCAGGTGTGAAACTGCAAGCTAGTAAACTCTGAACTGTGTGAAGTCCATGACGATAAAGAGCCTACGTGTTATATAATGATCAACTTATGCTAGATTTAAATAAATTATTCATAATTAACAAAATTTCACCAGAAAAATACTAAAAAGAATATCGTTCCTATTAGGAACAGTTTATAAATAAAAAGTTTATAATTGTATGCCACTTGTCGTGACCTAATTCATACACAAGTGCCTCGCTTTGTCCAACACGATGAAAATTTTTTTTAAAAGACGGTTTTACATTGTGGTATTTGATCTTTGTAATTAGGGTTTCTATGATGAAGATAATGTTTTCTGTCAGTGAAATTGAACGAAAATATAAACTAACTAAATTCCAAGGTACCGGTACAATGGTTTATAGAATTAATAATTATATCGAACTGAATCGATTCGATTCAAAATAGTACATTATATACCGAGGTGATAAAGTAAATTTTCTACATTGAGGTGAATATTAATTCGCGAGAAACGAAGTTTCGAGCGAATTAAGAACCGAAATGGAGAAAATTTACTTTATCACCTAGGTTTATATACTATTTTTTTTACTACTTGTTATAAAAAATGCACGAAAACTCTTAATTATTCACAAAATGAAATATCAATTAATAAGCAAATGGTGAATAACTAAAATTTTTGATTTGGTGAAAGATTGTATATTCTATCATTTAAAATCAACTTTTGGGCGTAATGGATAATTATTATTCCGGGCTGCTTAGACCGAATTTTATTTTCAATGAATTTTCGTAAAACTATATAAAAGATATATAGTTTGCATTAAAAAATATAGCTTTTATTTATTTTAACATCAAATTGAAAATCTATTAAATTTTGACGAGCCATATTTAGAATTTTTTTAGTTTAAAACTCACAACTAAAATATATTTCAACAGAATTCTGTTTAACAGGAACTAAAATTTCAAATAAACTAACTTAGTTGCCCTAGGAAATCAAACAATTGTCTTAAGTTTGTCTTAAGTTTTCCAATAAAGTTTATGTTACAACATTATAACCGTGAGTAAAGAAGTTTTTGCATTTATTCATTATTATTATTAGAATAAAATCAAAAATCTTATTAATTTTGTCATTTATTATTATTATTTTAGGAAGAAACTAAAAAAATTCAAAAATGAATTCAGTTCCAAGCAACTTGGAATACATAGGATGCACTCTTCCAGATCTAAGAGAGGCAGCAAACACTTGAAATTTACTTTTTTTAACAAGAAAAATCGCGTAAGTTGAATCAATATAAAAAGTTCAAAAATTGTTGCAGATAAAAAAAGGATAGCCAACATAGTTCAAAATCAATCAAAGGACAACCTTTCATTAATATCTCTTCAGGAACAAGAAAACCAATCTCATTTGATTGTCCAAATGTTGCAAACATTAACTTGCCGGGCAATGTAGTAAGTAATGGTTCAGCCAGAAGCATTACCTATAATAATTGTACAATAAATTATAATTTTAAATAAATAATAATATTATTTGCAAAAATAGCCTTTGATTTCTTCAACAAACGAACAAAATTTGTATTTTCATTATTTACCTAGGTGCTAAAATACTTATTATTAGGTGTGGGGAATAATTATTAGTAACCATAGCTGAGAAAAATAACTTTTGTCTTGGGTTTTTGAGTAAATAATTGAAATTTCTCATACAAGTAGTAAAAAAAATATATTTTGTTGTAACTTATTTGCATGAGAGTCTAACGTAGCAAGTTGATATTGTAAGAATGATGGTATATAGAATGGTGATAAAATCAAATAACGAACGATTAGATGTTTAATATCAATCTATTTGGGACATACTACTGCCGCAAATTTGTAAGAAACTTTCATATTATGTATCCCATGTACCAATACTTCGATTCAAGTTTCGATGAACGGAACTAATGTTAACTTAAAATCTTTTCGACATCTAAAGGTGGACTTAGCCCATGATTCGAGTAATAAAGAAATTCTGAATCTGGGCAGCTGCGGCTTACGTAAAATTAGTAATGCATTTAACGCTGGAGTTAAAGCAACGAATCGATCTGTGGTTGAATTTGTCTGATCTGATTCGCTTATAATTTATTTGCTTGCTTTAAATGCTCCTAATCGAAAAGCTAATGAAAAATATTAGATATTAAAAATATTAAAATATTCCTCATGAACTGGTTGAACAAGCCTCTTCACTCTTACCTGGTTTTAAGAAATATGTTAATGAAGTTACTAAAACTAAAAATTTAGTTTCTGAAACACTTAAAGATGAACTACTGGATTAAAAGTTATCTGTTTTTATATTGTTTACTTATGAGATGCAACTATTTTGTACTCAGATTCAATCAAATAATCCTTTAGTTCCATTTCTTCATAAAAATAATTTAACAATTCATTTTATTTCAATTTTAAAAACAATATGTACGAGAATCATTCAATCTGATATTTTCGAGTCAAGGTTTTTGTTATATTAACGATTAAAAGTAGTGTAACAAATCAATGAATAAATGTACACTTTTATTAATTTTTCTATTAATTACAAAATACCGTAAAATAAACATTTTCTGAAAAGATTAAAAACCGAGTCTGGATAATCTAAAAAAAAAAACAGGGAATTTTTCCAACGTAATATTCTAGATACCCTATCTATTACACATTTTAAATTGGTGTTTTTCCATTTTTTCCATTTTTTTACCGAAAAATTTCCATTTTTTCCATTTTTTTCAATCTGACTTTAAAACGGGTGTCCCAGAATATATTAGGGTGTCCCAGAAAAATTAAAATTGTTTTTTTTTAACGCATACCCCTTAATTTTTTTTCTTTTATGTCAAAACAACTGTAAAAAAAATTTCATGCAATTTAAATAACAGTAACCCGTGCCGACTTGGACCTAAACATCCTCAATACTTGATTGTGTACTTTAGCGCGCATACCTGTTTTGATGTGCCTATAATTTCTAAATATCTTGTCGGTTATACGAATTTTTCTTGAAAAATAAATATGTCCGTCGAACTAGGTAGTTCTAAACAAAAAATATACATGAAAGGTAACCCAAAACTTCCTTCAAATGGGCAAGCTCTCGTATAGTATTGTTGCATAATATATTGTTTTTTAATATAATACATTTCATACGAAAACAAAGAACAATTTTTGTGCCAAAACTGAATAATTCTATAGACACGCTTGGAATGTTATTTTAGACTGAAAACTCAAGACAAAGTGCAAATTCTCTGCTGTGATACTATAACTGATTCGCATACACATCGTATGTGTGCGCGTTGAAAAAAATCAATATAGCAAAACTTATTTTCGCTTGCAACCATCACATGTACGAGCTGGTGTTAAAAAGTCTTTTTGAAGTGAAAATAAAACAAGTGCCTATAATAAGCCCGGACATTCCACTTTTTCAAAAAATTAGAGATCATTGGCAAAAAGTTGATCATCATAAAATAGAATGCTATAGAGAAAAGGTGAATGGTGCCTGTTTCCAAAATTGATAAATTGAAAGTAGATTAAATAATAATAGAAATAATAATTAAAAAGGAGATATCAATTCTTAAAGCATTTCAGCTGTTTCGTTCAGATACAGCTGAAAGAGCGGTCTAATTAATGCAAGACTTTCATTGTTTAATTACAATTGATGCAATATTCGTTATGTTGCGTACAAAAGCACAAGATGTTATATACGGATTGTAAACAGCAAACATTGAAAAGAAAATATGCTTAGTAATAGTTGTTGTAATTAAAAATAATATTAAAATATGGAGGGACTGAAATCTCAAGCTCTGAGATATCAAGACTTCGGTCTGGATTAAGGATTTTGATATAGTTTTCGGCAAAAAACTTTTATGAGGACATTGCTTTTAGGTTTGGGCAGCGATGTATATCAAACATAAAACTCTTTGTTAAAGTATAAATATTTTTTTATTTCTGTTTAGAAATTTATTACAAAACTAACACGAAATATTAATAAGTGCCGGAAAATTATAACAGATCATAAATTAATATAACTTAGTGAAAAGATGAAACACCCAGCAAACTACTCAAAAACCTCTCCATTTAGCGTTTCAAGAAAATATTACAAAACCAAAATATTCATGGTTCTTTCAAAATTCAAAAAATATTCTAAAAATTAAAATAAAATAAAAAATTTAAACTTGTTTTTAAAGTTCTAAAAACATTCCAAAAATTATTACAAAATCAAAAATTTAAACTTTTTTCAGAAATGCAAAAATTTTTAAAATATTCCAAAAATTATAACAAAATCAAAAATTTCCATGTCCAATTTCATGTTCGATAACATTTCATGTCAAACATATAAATAATTTCATATTGTTCCAAAAAATTAAGTAAAATGAAAATCATTCTTTTGACACACTTGACAACATTTTTTTGACAAACTTATAGCGCAATAATCTAGATTTTGGTTTCACATACCAATACCGACCATCAAAATTTCTCCAAATTCAATGTTCCTATTCGCAATCACTTAAAATGATCGTTTTTAAGCAAAAAATAGGCATATTTCCTTGTTTTGACATACTTGACGATTTTTTTTGACACACTTCCCGTACAGTTATCGAACACATCGTCATTTTGGCTGTTACAATTGAGTAATCCTATTTTTAGAAACAAAAATTTTTGAGATCCCTTCCAGCGGTTTTCTAAATTTCGTCGGTTGTGACGGCAGACAGACATACAGTTTTTTTTAGAATCAGTAAGTCCTAAAACGTCGATAAATGGGGTAAGAATTTCATTTTTGGATCGAGAATGTAATACTTAGGACTTTCAGACCGAAGTAATATCTTTTTCTAATTCATTGGCGTTTTATTTAATGAGAGTAAAATAATTTTTCAAATAATTGCACAGTAATCGCAGTAAAAGCTCGTATGTTAAAGTTCAACTTCAAGTCGGCACGGGTTATCGTCATCCAATCGCAGTAAAACTTTTAATTTAAGTTTTTAAGGTTAATTGGAAAAAATTTAGCGGGTATGCGTATAAAATTTTGCAAAAAAATTTTTTTGCTCTATGTCTTGGGACACCCTAATATATATATATATATATATATTTATATATATATATATATATATATATATATATATATATTTATATATATATATATATATATATATATATATATATATATATATATATATATATATATATATATATATATATATATATATATATATATATATATATATATATTTATATATATATATATATATCAGTGGCGGATTATCATACAAGTTTTAAGGCAACCGCACCAGGGCCCCGCGATTCAGGGGCCCCAAGCATAAGCAAAAAAGAAACTAAAACCAGACAAGTTTGAAATATATTTCTCATTAAAATTACATTTTTTCTGTAGTTAAGTGTCTATAATTTCATCGAATTTAATTTCGTCCAAAATTTCATTGTCAATAGAAAGAATGGATAAATCGTTCAGACGATCATTACTCATAGTATTAAGGTCTTACCTCATCTACGAAAAGTTTTTCGTCTTCAGGGATTCATTTCTTATATTCGTCACCCATACCCGTTTGCATGAGAAAAAAAAGGAGAGCATGTCATGCGAGAAATATATAAACGGCTGGAAATTTGACGAAAAAATTCAAAACTGCAAGAATAATGACGAAATTCTTTTCAGAATTAATCAGTAAATCAATTAACTGCAACAATTTATCTTCGGCAAATCTCAACCGCATATTTTCTTGAAAAAAGCCGAAATAAATTAAATTTCCAGTTTATTACATGTTTTCATTAAGTAATATAATTGATTCTAATTTAAAATAATTTTTTTTACAAAATATTTTTAAAATACATTCCCGCTTTATATTTTTTATTGCAGTTTTTTTTTGTTGATTTTTTGACACTTTGATAATATTTTGAATTTTTATGTAAAACATAAAAAAAGTGTGTGAGTTGTGTGAAACATAAAAAAAGTTAAAACAAATACTTATTTCCTTTTAAAATCAATAGATATGAATAGTAAATGATTCGTAAATAAACACAATCAACTGTTTATCTCTTTCAAACAAAAAAATTGTAGTTTGATCTGCTCGCCACCTGTGTTCGTTTTCAAGAAGCTTGTCTTGAATCCCTGAAGACGAAAATCTTTTCGTAGATGAGGTAGGACCTTTACGCCAATAACTTTTGATTAACTTCAGTTTTGAAAATGATCGTTCGCCTATAACATTATTGACAAACATGCATAAAAACATTCGTAATAAAATATCGATATTCGGAAAAGTGGTGGAAAGATAACTATTGAACATTGTTTTGTACATCGATTCATAATTTAAATTATCAAATATGAAATAATTTTTGGCAAATTGACATTCGTCAATCAATTGATTTGCATTGAGATCTTTTGGGTATTTTGCGGTTATTGTTCTGCAAGAATTAGCAATCTCTTCATCATTAAATTTAGATGCATCAAAAACGAGTACTATCTAGATCTTCATAATCTTTAGCACGCTCTCTCAGATTGAAAAGAAAAGCCTTTATAATTGGCTTGAGCAACGATTTTTCAAGGTGGTCTTTTTGTTCCTCTAGACAAAGTGTTTGTGACGTTGAGCAAGTTTGAATATTATTTGCGGTTTGAATATTAGATGAAACAGAATTTAAAAGCTGACAGGCATCATCAAAAATTTTCCAAATCTGTAACTATTAAATCAAACAGTTTTTTGTCACCGAGACAGTTAAATTAGATTTTTGTAATGCTCGATTCACAAAATTAAACTTGGTTAGTACACTTTTCCAGAGGACAAGCATCAAAATATTTTCGAATTGACATAGTTTTTTTATCAAACCTGTTACCACCGCTTTGTTATTATCACTGAAGCTTTCCTCATGTAGGAAAGATTTTAAAACATGCAACACTTTTAAATAACAAGAATGTAAAACGTGAACTGATTCGTATCTAGCTGACCATCTCGTTCCAGTTGCTCTCTTTAACATGTATTCGCTATTTTCGGTTAATTGTTCTTGTAATCGATTCCATCGAAAAGGGGAATATACGAAAAATCCATAAAGTTTTTCAACCATATCAAAAAACTTAGTTGCAGCAGTATTGCCAGAAACACTATATTTACCGACTAAATTTTATGAATGAGCAGAGCAAGGGACAAAAATTGCTGTTTCATTTGTTTGACGAATCAATCTTTGTAGGCCACCATAAATACCTGCCATATTGTAAGCGTTATCATATGACTGGCCTCTACAATTATCAATATTTATTTCGTTTTCAATGTGGAATTTCATAATGATGTCAAAAAGATAATTCGATGCATGACCTTCAATTTCAATAAATGAAATAAATCGTTCACAAATGGTATTACTTTTAACATATCGAACACAAAAAGACAACTGGTCTGTATGACTCACATTCTGAGTGAAATCGACACTAAACGAATAATATCGAGACTCTATAATTTCGGAAACAATGTGATTTTTAACACGTTTTGCCATGATAGAGATGAATTCTTCCCAAATTGTGCTTGAAAGATACGATACTTTTCCTAAAAATATTCCGAATAATAAAAAAAATCATTTGTCAATGTTACATGAAAAGAGTGTACCTTTTCCTTTATTTCCAAAACGAGAAATATGTTCTTGTAAAAAGGGATCAAATTTAGCCAATAATTCAAGAGATACAAGAAAGATTTCATTGTGTTTGGATCCTAAAATTTCATCGTGACCACGAAAAGCAAGTCCTCGTGATGCAATTTTAGTTGTATTATTAACAGATTTCTCGAAAGTAAGTTCATTTCTGATACGCATTTTGTATGCAAAATTATTGGTCATGTGATACTTAGACTCTTCATGCTTTGAAATGTGATGAATTATTCCAATTATTGAATCTTTTTAATGAAAATGCTTGCGATTTTCCATTCAAATCACCAAATAAACGGCATACAAAATAAAAAACTGCTTCGGATGACTGTGAATAGATTAGCCAATCTCGTTTAATTTTTGTTGCATTTGTGAGTTTTCTATAAAAATGAAACTCAGTGAATTTTCGACCATATTTTCTAGCATTTTTCATTGCATCTATGTTTTGACACGCAAAGGCACCTAAGAAACTAACTGTATAATAGTACTTTATGGTTGAGATGTTTAATGAACTAGTTTATTTTCGATCAAAAGCTTAGAATGCGAGCGAGCAATAAGCATTGCAAATTTGTGAGAAAATAAAATTCATTAAACACGAAAGCAATACGACGTCTTTCGATAGAGAACATGTTTTAATTTAAAAATAAAATTCATTGATAAAATAAATAAAACGAATGAAGAGGACATCTTTATAGTAAATGAGGACGGAGGACCTTGCTCCAAGGGAGGACAGTCCTACCGAAAAGGGGACACAAAATAATCTATGGACTGATCACTATACAAAACTAATCGATCAAATTAAGCATGAAGTGAAACTCGACCATAACATTGAGTTAATTGAGAATACAACAGGTGAAAAACTTGTACTTGTTGACAGCCTATGTTATGAAACATATACAGCTAAAAAAAATCATGTAAAACCCCGCCTTTATTGAAATGCAACTAATCGTCCAAATTTCAAAGGACTTAAGAAGATTGCCTATTTTGAACAAACGAACATTTACGTTTTTATTTATATAGAAGAAGATAGAAGATAGAAGAAGATAGATAGAAGAATATTTATTGAAATTCTATTAAAAGTTTATTGCAACACTAATCTTTATAAAATTGTTTGTGTGTTTTTTTACTGAAAATAATAACATTAGTTTACAAGAAAAATCTCCCGAAATAAAACCCAACTTTTCTTATAGATTTGGACCTCCTGAACACGAATATCATATTCATTTTTTTTGTTAGCTCTTGTTTTTGAGATATTCACGAAAAACCAATTTTTTTGGTGATCAAAAATGTTGTTTCGGTTTTTGGGACTCATATTTTACAAAACCAACAAATTAAAAATATTAATGAAACAAGTGCATAGTAAATATGCCAACAAACATTTGAGTTATATTTTGTAAAAATCCATTAAGGATTCTGGAAGTTACAGTCGAAAAAAGTTGAAAAAATACGAAAAATTCACGTTTTTTTCAAATTTTTCCATTTTCAACGCCATAAATTTTGAAGAAACAAAGACACTAATTTTTTTTAATTTCTTGGAGCCTATAGAAACTTCAATTTTCTTTCTTTTAAGCTAAAAACACGAATATTGATGCAGTTTGAACCAAGTTATTCAAGTTTTCCCAAAGAAAGTAAAACTCAAAATTTGGAAAAAATAATTTTTTACTTAATTTATTGTGCCATAAATAATAATTTTATAAGTTCAGTCGTTTTCAAACATCAGTAAAGAATTATTTTAAAATATAATTTCCATTTTTGTTTTCGAAGTTGGGAATTAGATCGATATGAGACGTATATAGAAAAATATAAACAAAAGATAATGAATTGTGAGGAGAGGTAAAACATCATAACATCAGAACTATTTAAGTTAGTTCAAGCACCATAAAGTTAAGCCCCTATTTATGTCTATAAATACCTGTAAAGCAAGCTACAGACCTACAATCAAATTGACAATCAATCGAAAACGAAAATAAACGAAATAGATTTTTATGGCACCTACAATATTTTCTTCAATTTTTTGGATTTAAAAAAGAAAAAAAGAAAGACATAAAGAAATATTTCGTGGTTTTTCAGTTTATTTTTACTTTTTGTTGTTGTTTTGTTCTTTTTTAATTTGTTTCGGTTTTCTCTCTTGTCAATCAATCGAAAACGAAAATAGACGAAATAGATTTTTATGACACCGAGAATATTTTCTTCAATTTTTTGGATTGATGAAATATTTCGTGGTTATTCAGTTTATTTTTAATTTGTTGTTGTTGTTTTCTTCTTTTTTAATTTGTTTCGGTTTTTTGTTGGTTATTGTCGTTTCATTTTTTTAAGGAAGAATGAATTCCTTGTTTCTCAAATTTTATTTTTGTTGTTTTGGAATGAAAATAAATTTTTTTATATGAAATTTTCAATGATAATTTTTGTCAATCAGTTTTGTAATTTTAAGTTGAAAAATAGTTGAGCAAATAAAGCACTAAACCTAAGCAAATTGGCAGAGTAAGATGGATCGAGATGCGGGTTTTTGCATTCGATTCAGGAAGCCGTCAGGAAAGTTTGTGAACACAGCCACTTTTCGGCAAAAAACCTTTGGAGTACCTAGGGGCCAGGGCGGGTTATATACACCTCATCTCCTGGAACTTTTCATAAATACAGTCCGAAATTGATCGAAGCTCGTTACTCGGGGGTTTTTGGGGTCGCTGAACACGATATGATGTCGGCGATGACCCTCGGAGTACCTAGCGCCCACGGCGGGTATGTCACACTCATCTCATGGAACTTTTCATAAATTCAGCTCGAAATTGATCAAAGCTCCTTACTCGGGGTTTTTTGGGGCCCCTGAACACGAATATGATGTCTGCGATGACCTTCGGAGTACCTTGGGGCCAGGGCGGGTTATATACACCTCATCTCCTGGAACTTTCCATAAATACAGCAAGAAATTGATCGAAGCTCGTTACTCGGGGGGGGGGGGGGGGGTTAGGGCAGCTGAACACAAATATGATGTCGATGATGACCCTCGGAGTACCTAGGGCTCGAACTTCAGTAACCTTAAACATTATTTATTTATATCTTATTTATGCGACGAATGTAATAAAGGAAAAAAAGCCGTAAAGTCTTTATAATACAAATGTTTTATTTATTTCGATTTACACAATTTATTAATTTTCTTTTCTTTCTTGCACTTATTTTCTTCATCCAGAAAAGCTTCGTCCAGATTTTCTGAAGATTGTGATTCCGTAAATTTTTGCATGTTCGTGCAGTTTGACCCTGCACAATTTTTACATGCAATATTGCATGCTAATTCGTGCTTTCGGCATCCACAAGTATTACACAGTCTTTTTTGCATGCACAAAATATTAAGCTCATAATATGGGGTGAGCCGGATATTTATGGAAACTTGTATTTATTTATTTGTATTTATTTATCGAGCTGTATTTATGGAAATTTCCAGGAGAAGAGGTGTATATAACCCGCCCTGGTCCCTAAGTACTCCGAAGATTATCTCAGACATCATAATCGTGTTCAGCGGCCCCAAAACCCCCCAGCAACGAGCTTCGATCAATTGTGTTTACAATAATGTAAAGTTCCAGGAGATGAGTTAGACATACCTACCCTGGGCCCTAGGTACTCCGAAGGTCATCGCCGATATCATATTCGTGTTCAGCGACCCCAAAAACCCCCGAGTAACGAGCTTCGATCAATTTCGAGCTGAATTTATGGAAAGTTCAAGGAGATGAGGTGTATATAACCCGCCTAGCCCCTAGGTACTCCAAAGGTTTTTTGCCGAAAAGTGGCTATGTTCACAAACTTTTCTGACGGCTTCTTGAATCGAATGCAAAAAACCGCCTCTCGATCCATCTTACTCTGCCAATTTGCTTAGGTTTGGCCTATTTTTGTGCTTTATTTCCTCGCCTAAAAGTTGCATAAAACATTCTGTTTTTTATAATAATATATACATTGATTAATACAATGTTTAGCAATTTATATATATGAACCGTTTTTTTTTAAAGTGGAATAAGTCCACTTTTGGAAAAAATTGAGTTAGTGGTAGTTTTAGAAAGATAATGATGGCCTCTTTTTATATATATAATCATACCTTCAATAGAGTCCGATTTAGGGTTGAGCGTTAGTGGAGAAATGGCTAAAGATCGATTTCAACATTTTATTTGTTAATATCAATAGAATAACTTTTGTTAATTTTATTTTTTTTTTAAACTAGCAACTTTTAAATAAAACAAAACAGAAGTTTCTATCTTTAATAGAACCGAAGTTATGAATTTTTGAAAATAACTCATTTAGAAAGAAATTTAGAACCGCTATATTTTCCAAAAACAAAAATCCTCGAACACCCATTTCTTTTTTTTCGATATAAAACGCATAAAAAAAATTTCAGTCAAATCAAAAATGTGTCGGTAAAAAAATGACCCATTTACATGGGACTTGTACTACCTCTTGTTCTTAGTTTTTAGAAAATATTAATATTGAAAGTGGAAGGTCCACGTCCATTTGGAGTCAAAAAATCAATTATTTTCTTTTTAATTTTAAATAATTATTATTGCATAATAAAATTAAATAGGTTTAAAGGCTGAAAAATATCACAAAATTTTAGTAACATTTGCCAATGTTTTTATATTGATGCAAACGCAAATCCTTAAATATCTCAATATATGAAAAAATGGACTTATTCCACTTAAAAAAAAACGGTTCATATTATAATAATTTTATTAACTACAAGTTTAAATGAAATTTAATGAAACATTACAATTGGTTAGTTGAGATGGGTTATATTTAATGTAATTAAATCTCTAACTTAGTCAAATCTCAATACATATCCAAATATAAAAATTTTAAAAACTATTTTAATTGATTATATGGACATGTTTCATTCATTATTTTGGGTCTTTGAACAGCCGAGGATTTAAATGATGGTATACGTTTTTAGGGTTTCTCTTTCAATAAAAACACTATTTTTAAGAGTAAAACGTGTTTTCCCATTATCTCGATTACCTCGTAAACTACTAATCTTATGAGATGCCAACTTGTTCACATAAGTTGGCGAGATTAAAAATAAATAAAGTTTTTTTCGTTTGTTTTAAAGGATTATGTGATTATGTGTGAATTTGCTTACTGAGTAAAGTAAGTATTCAATGAAATTACTCTATTTCGGTATTCCTTAAAAATGTATTTTAGAATTTAACGCCAGTAACAATTTTGGTGATAATTCCGTTTACAGATCTTCCAATTACTGGAAAGACGTTGGACTTGGCAAATAATATGTTGTATCAATAACATGCAAAGTAAGAAGCATTCACCTTGATTGGGTTCAGCGATGAACAGTCTGCATACTGTAGTTTCTTTGAATAGAGCAGATTGTTTGTCGTCTCGTTCAATCAATTCAATCATCTCAATCATCTCTAACATCAATAAGTTTTAACAATTGTAATTTAAACTAGTTCTTTATTTAGGAAATTAAATTTAAATAATTTTGTTATTTAGGCAACAAATAATTATGTCTCAAACAACATTACAATTATTCTGGTTTTGAAATAAATCAACAAAATACCACTCAATATTGAAATCTTTACAACCAATTTTCATTCAATGGGAAACATTAAAATGCAACATTTTTGTTATAGTATGAATATAAATGTATGGATGTGTGTTGGGTTGTCTAGTGGAATCATGCAGGACTCAAATTTGGCATACAACATGGAATACGTTTATTAAACGGCTTAAGGTGATTATGATCGGCATTGATCCTAAGGCGATTTTAGTTCTCTATTCAGCAATTGGCGTTAGTCATAGTGACATGCTGGCAAGGGAAACATCTGGAGTAGTATACGAGTTATTTTTAACCCTTGTTAGTTGTGGTTCGTTGAGAACTCCAAAGTTGGAACCGTCAATTTTATCAGCAATGCTTTCGCCTCGTGAATGAGTATTCAGATGTGAGCTCCCTAGTCATGAAACGAAATGAATGGAACCTGACTGCATAGACCGAAAAAGCATTTCATGGCATGTAAACGAAAGAGAGAACATTTACATTTTATTTTATATATAGAATATTGATTTTACCATGCACGGTTTTTAAATTATTGGCAATTATTATTTGAATTGATAATTTATTTTCCTATTTAAAGCATTCTTTTATTATATTTATTTATTTTATAGACCTAGAGATCTATCTACCTAGAGATCTGTTGTGTTTAACCCTGATCTGAAAGTATCCGTAAAGCCGGGCATTCACATACAACGGAAACAGAAACCGAAACTGAAACTGAAAATTTTCCGTTTCTGTTTCTGTTTCTAATTTGGTTGACGGTGGTGAATAATAAAACAGAAACGGAAACCGAATTTTGTTTGAGTTTGTGAATTTGTTATCCATTATGAATAATAAAATTGAAGAATAACAAAAACAAATAATTTTTATTTATTAAACCTATTTATTAAATTCAAAATTCAAAGCTTTTGTTATCACAATTCAAAATAATAATTAATATTATGTGACAGTTTCTGGTCATGTGACAGTTTCGGTACTGAAACAATTAAATTTAAATTGTTTCCGTTCCAGACAAAACAGACGAATTTTACGTTTCTGTTTCTGTTTCTAAATTCGGTTTCTGTTTCGTTGCTGTCAAATTTGTATGAAATTCGGTTTCTGTTTCTGTTTCCGGTGTATGTGAATGCCCGGCTTAAGTAAGTCCGTGTAATTGAATATTGCCTTAGTTACCATAAACAGCTTTGAATAAGATATCATCCGATGTAAGTTTTGTTTACTTCATAGTCTTTTTTTTTCTTCTTCTGTTTTAATAGACTCGCTCCTACCAATAAAAACACTAAACCCGTCCTAACACCCAATATATAATATAATAAAGTTCAATCTAAACCTTTTAATTTAACACCAAAAATTTAAAAATACAAAACAAAATAAAAGAACCAACCGAAATGAACTTGTACATCGTTATATTTATATATATATTTATTTATACAAAAATAAATAAAAATAAAATTGCAAGCAAAAGAAAAAAGAAAGAAAAAATTGAAGAAAATAATTGAATGTCTATTTCTTCAATTTTTAACAAAATACTTCGTAAAAAAAAATCTTCAATCATATTGTCAAATTGATTGTAGGTCTGTAGCATACTTAAGGTTTGTTTCTTTTCTTTTTTCTCTTTTTTTTGTTTTTTCATAATTTTTTTCTCAAACTCAATTTTCTCACTCAATTTAACAAGAATAAGGCGTTTATTATTTTATTTTTATTTTATTATTATTTTTTTTGATAATGTAATTTTTTTTCTATCACCGCCCACCTTGTGTTACTCCTTACGTTTATGATCATGTTAAGTTTAATTTAAGAAAGCAATTACTTCTCCTTTTTTATAGTTTTTCGGTTTTCCCAACTTTTGTTTAATTAGTTTAAAGAGGTTTCTTTTTAAGTAGATAATTGTCGTATGATTAGTTGCAAATATAATCTCCCTGAGGATAAATTTAATTCCAAACATTCAAGTGAAAATAATAATTAAAAAAGAAAAAATATTACAAATATAAATTTTAAATAGTGTATTGTTTTTAAAAATCAATAAATCAGAAGTGATAGCTGCCTTTTAAAGCAAAATAAATTGTTAGTAAAGTGTAAAATCAAGTTTATTTGAATGGCGTCGTCAAGAAGTTTCAAGTGTAAAAATAGCCCAAATTCATTTTATTTTATTTGTGGAAGTTACATAATAAATGCTGCTAAATCACTCCATTTATAAGAACTGCCTATCTTCATTACTAACTGATATTTTCCAACTCCTAAAATAAATCCGAGCTGGGAGGAGCTAGATCATGTCCAAAAACTTCACTAAAAAAATCTGAATTTCGAAAAAAATCATATACAAATAAAATACAAACTATGTCAAAAAAGGACATTTCATAATCAACAAACCGATATTTTTCAACTCCTAAATTAAATCATAGGTGAGAGGAGCTAGGTCATGTCAAAAAACTTCAGAAAAAAATCTCCTTTTAGAGAAAAATCATATACAAATAAAATACAACTTTTGTCAAAAAAAGACATTTTATAATCAACTAACTGATATTTTCCAACTCCTAAAATAAGTCCGAGGTGGGAGAAGCTAGATCATGTCAAAAAACTTCACAAAAAAAATCTCAATTTCGAGAAAAATCATATACAAATAAAATACAACTTTTGTCAAAAAAAGACATTTCATAATCAACTAACTGATATTTTCCAACTCCTTAAATAAGTCCGAGCCTCCCACCTAGCTAGCCTCCCCCCTCCCATCTCCTACGAAAACAACTTATATATAAATCAATTATGTTGTAGAATTTGAATTATTCTTAAAGTTACATTTTTATTCCAAATTTTGAGTTGTGACTTTCTTTGGGAAAACTTGAATAACTTGGTGCAAACTGCACCAATATTCGTGTTTTTTAGCTTAAAACAAAGAAAATTGAAGTTTCTATAGGCTCCAAGAAATTAAAAAAAATTAGTGTCTTTATTTGTTCAAAATTTATGGTGTTGAAAATGGAAAAATTTGAAAAAAACCTGAATTTTTCGTATTTTTTCAACTTTTTTCGACTGTAACTTCCAGAATCCTTAATGGATTTTTACAAAATATAGCTCAAAATGTTTTTTGGTATATTTACTATGCATATGTTTCATTAATATATTTTATTTGTTTGTTTTGTAAAATATGAGACCCTAAAACCGAAACAACATTTTTGATCACCGAAAAAATTGGTTTTTCGTGAATATCTCAAAAACAAGAGCTAACCAAAAAAAATGAATATGATATTCGTGTTCAGGCGGTCCAAATCCATAAGAAAAGTTGGGTTTCATTCAGGGAGACAAAAAAAGCTCAAAATTTGTAAACTAGTGTAATTAAAACTATTCTTTTTACTAATTGAAATAAAATAAATCTGACTAAAGTCTAATTTAAATATTTTGTTTATATTTATTTCAATAACTTTTCTAAAAAAAGTGTTTTAGTTATTCTATTTTCTAGAGTATCGGTACTACACCGGTAACGTGAGAAACTTTGTCAGTATTGGCAAAACGGAAATTTTGGAAGCGCTACTCTCGATGTAAATATGTTATTGATTACATTCATTTTGAAAAGTTATCGTTCAGCTGGGAACGGTAACGGTAACACTAGTAACACTAAAGTAACACTAAAACCAATCCGAAATTACAAACAATCTTTACAACAATCCTTACAACAATCGAATCAACGCTTGAAAACCGCCACTAATTCCGGCCATATTGTTTGCGTTGTCATATGACTGTCTCTGCAATTTTGTATGTTAATTTTGTTTTCTTCGAGGAATTTTTAAACGATGCCAAAAAGATACTCTTATGTTTGACCCTCAATTGGAATAAAAGCAACTAATCGTTCATTGATTTTACCATCTTTTACATATCGAATGCAAAAAGCCAATTAATCCGAATGACTTACATCCAGATTGGAGTCAATACTAATCGAATAATAAACTGCGTTAAAGGCGTTGGCTGCAATACGACTTTTGATTTCTTACCCCATGGTGGTAATAAATTCGTCACATATTGTGCTTGAGAGGTACGACGTTCTTCATAAAAATATCCCAATAACAATCACTTTTATCATTTCATTAAGTTTGCTTCAGATGTTGCAAACCTTTTCCTTTGTTGCCAAATTTATCACTATGCTCTTTTAAGAGAGGATCAAATTTAGCCAAAAGTTCAAGAACTCCAAGAAAGTTGCCATTGTGATTCGAGCCCAGAGTTTCATCACTCTCGGAAGTTCGGAATTAAAACTTTTGTTTTTTATTTATTTTCTTTATAAATTATATATCTTTATTTAAAATATTCGAATAGATTATTGCTTTTAGATTGCAAAATAGAGAAATCGAAAATTTTATTTGGAATTATTTATTTGAGAATCTGAGAAAACAATGGAACCCATAGTTAAAAACTGCTGCAAGAGTATCGTTTGAACTAGAGAATCAATTCATGATACACATTGTATATACTCTATTTCAGAGATTTTTTAGGGTGTAATTGTTATCGTTTTTCCTGTTCTGATTTCAGACATGCAGTTTTGAATCATCAAAAAATCAGTTCTGTTTTTTAGCCATCAAAAATGAATTTTTGAAAATACTTTAATTTACTAGAGTTTTTTTCGAATCTGATGACCGTTTTATTTAGTAATCAATTTTGGAAAATGAGGATAAAGGGCCCCCAAAAATTTACCCGCACCAGGGCCCCCTGAACTCTTAATCCGCCACTGATATATATATATATATATA